>JAODUD010000062.1:7139974-7155442 GCA_026784285.1 Stomatorhinus walkeri | reverse complement strand
ACCCCGGCAAAAAAAAAAAAAAAAAAAACCATGAAGGGACCCCCCCCCCCCCCGTCATTATCTTGACGATCAGCCAATACATGTTAGAAATCTTTCTAATGTCCAGGAACACTTTTTCTTTTAGCAAATAAATGGTCTGAGTTTGTTTAAAGGTGCATTGATTGAGACTGCCTTGGGGCACGGTGGGAAAAATAAAATGTGTTTTATGTCGTGCGTGAAAATCCCCTTTCGATACTAATCACGGAGAACTTCCCTGCTGCCAATTTATCTGCACCTCATGTTCACAGAATCTGCACAAAACGCAGAGCAGCAGTTATCGAATAAGCAAACCTGGAACACAAACCATTCCAGAAGTAACCCCCCCCCCCCCCCAAACAAAACTATCCATGCTGGGTCGAAGATGTACAATGAAGTAAATAATCAGCATTTGCCCAGCAATTATGGAGCAAATATTATGTCATATCATATAAGGCCTACACGCACCAGTAATACCAGTTCTTCACAAGAAAAACAAAACACACACACGCCAGGTGTACATTGCTAGCATTGTCTTGGCTCAACCATACTTACACATTCTGCTTAATTAAAGTGCCTTTGGTATTAAGCGAATGATTTAAAACCACACAATCAATAGAAGTTCACTGAGCTCGAGATTAAAAATATCAGAAAATGAGAAACATTTTGGTTTAAGTAATTTATGAAACTCCAGAGAAAAGTGCCTTGTTGTCACAAACAGTTATTAATGATCGACCGAGTACACTGCATGTTCTTTAGAAACCTGAGGGCACGCAGTCTAGGGCCTCTCAGACAGCACTGCATTTCAGAATAAAAGCATGACAGAGCTCACCCCCCCCCACAGGGACTTCAGCAGAAAATGCCGACACCTTTTCAGACGTTTTATGCAGAGAGGTCAGCGAATTCCTTGGGGTCTGCTTTTCCTATGATAACCAAACTGTGACAAACGCTTCGTCACCTGCTTAGAAATTTACGATTGGACAGGCCCCTGAGAACTGGGCAGGATGTAATATTTAAAAAGTCAAAAGGTCGTATGTTTAATACAAAGCATAAAATCAATGAGGCAGAAGTACCTCTTCCCAAAAGTACAGATCTACAGGAGATGATCTGGTGATCTACAGTGCCAGTGATCAACAGGAGATCTACAGCGTCCTCCCACTCGTCATCTGTGAAAGTAACAACACCTACACCACTATGCACTTATAAACTGCTAGCAAACATGTGACAAGACTGCAGTAAGTACAGTCACGCATTTTAACTGTGATGACTCGTTGCGACGCCTTAGACGACTGAAACCGGAGAAACAACTGATAAAACCGATTGACATCATAGTACAAAGATAACCGAGACAGTAAATGGTCTTTAAATCCAACTCGATATCATGACTAACCCCGAGTTAAGTGTATTTTTACGATCCCCTCTTAATAGGAGTGGCTGAAATAATCAGGGTTTCATGACACGTTAAAATAACGCAAGGATGAGGTAGAGGAACCGTCGCATAGACAGATGCAGTCTCGTGCACAAATGCAGTCGCGGTCGTTTGAAATGAAGGAGTCTACAACCGCAGACTTAACCTGCGACTCGTGCTGGCTACTCCTCCATGATGCCTATAAACGCCTTACAATCAACAAAAAAAACCCTCTACACAAAAATACATGCAGGTAACGGCAAACACTACATGTGGGAGTGAAAAGTTCATTGTGCCGCTTCCGTCCTAAGCGGCAAGCCTTCAAGTGTGTCTGCTCCGCACCGTCACCAGCCTAAAAATCCAAGAGAAAAGGAGAAGTACACACACCACCTTCCAGAAAAAACATTTATTCGTACTAAGGGCATATTTTATGCCCTGGGGGGTGGGGGAAGCATTTTAGCCTTACTCTATCCAGGGCTGGAGATTTGAGCCTCACCTATATGTGTGGAAGGTGCATACTCTCTCCCAGTGCAGAGCACGGCCTTCCTTCCACAGCCCTGTAACATGCCGTTAGGCCAACCAGGGTCTCCAAATGGCCTTCAGTGTATAACAGTGTGTGTGCGTGCATGTGCTTTGTGATTAAGTGACATCCTGCGCAGGATGCACCCCAGCTTTGTGTCCCGCGCTGCCAGGGAGAGGATCCCGACCAGGATGAGCAGTAGGAAAATATGTGGCTGATTTTGTTAAGAGAGAACAACCAAGTCTACAGTTCTCACAGTAATAGGACCTGCAGTGCTTGACATTTGAATGTGATCTGGTGCAATTTGTACGGGACGTGAGAGACCTGAAGTGGAGTGAGGATACATTTAGGACTACAGGAAACTTTTATTGCTTATGCATCTATTTACCACGTTATCTATTTATCACGTTGTATGTTAAAACCGTGGAGGAATATCACACACGAAATATTGTGCAGATGTGCAATTTCTCATCTCTAAAACTAATGATTTCTTATATCCTTAATGCTGATTGAACTTGGGCATGCAAACTCAGACTCACAAGGTTACAAAGTGAAAACTTTCTGCTGGGGCGAAAATACTGTAGCCCCGCACCTTGCAGTTACCCACAATTCCGATGGCACGGTTACCGGCTTCTATCCCTGGAGACCCTGCCACCAGTAGCCAATAACCTAAATAAGAAAAATAAGAGAAGCACTCTCATGCGGAGGAGGTCTGGATAGAAACTTTGCTGGTTAGCCCATTAGCATCCCTGCGAGCGTATTTAGCGGCTGGCCGGGACACACCCTGTTGGATGCCACCAGGGGTGGGGGGACCACTGCGAGGCTGCCGGAGATAGGCCACAGAGGGGGGCCTGCCGGGGTATTTTCGGTCTGGCCTTTAAAGCGAGACAGGGAGCACGCCTGCAAAGGCAGCCACCGGAGACCTATTTGTGGCCGACCGAATCCTATAGAAGGCCGAAAGCCAGAAAGAGAACGGTGCAAGCCGGCTTGGCGCCATTCTCCCCGAGACGAGACAAGCTTTTTTTATTATACGGCGTCTGCATTACAAGACCACGGCAAAAAAAAAAAGTAAACATACTAACTTCATTTCCTCCAAATAATCATTCTGAATGGTATATCCTCGCTCCCAAGACTCCAAAAATCACAATCCCCCCTCCCTCCCCAAAAAAGCACACCATTTTCCATGCAACAGAGGCAGAGTGTCACAATTCCACATCACACCCATATGCAGCTGGTGGCCTTTGTGGAACCAATCAGACATGAGCAAGACCCTCAAGGACCAAACAAGCCCCAGATCAGGTCCCAATGGCAGGCGAGGAGAGGAGCTGGGCGATGGTACGTCGATACAATATCGTGAACTGCTAATCACCAGGGCTTCAGGTGACAAGCGAAACATTTGGCAGGACGCCAGCTTTTCGGTACCATACATTTATTTACACCCACCCACTGTTAAGCAGATTAGTTCTGAACCTAAAATATTAATGAGATGCGTTTTGTGACACCCGGAAGTTAGTAATCTGCATAAACTTGGCGTATCTATGCTTATTAAATTTGGTTAGCGGAGTACACAACATAATATTTTGGTATACTATGGTTTGGTATACTTCAGTGGGATATACACTGCAGTGGTGGTGAACAACATCTTTTAGAAGAGTTTATCTCCAAGGTAAAAAGGCACTGGCGGTGTGGTGGTACGTTTTGCAGTTCAGACACATTTATCAAACATAAGGATATGCTGTTATTACTAACAGAGTTATTATTCACTTTTGGGCATTAGAAAATGCCTCATTAATATTTAGGGTATTACTAATACAAAACTGTAGGCATAAATCAATGTCTGTATAGCACCAAAAAACCTGAAGTTCAGCCAAATGTTTCATCTGAATCCCTGGTGATCATTGCACATGCACAATATAATATCCATGTGATATTGCCCCGCCCTGGTCAGGAGACACGCCCCCATAGCAATGCACCATTAATTCACTTTTTTTTTTTTTTAGCAACCTGGTGGTTCCCCAAGCAGAGAGCAGGAGCAGAGCTGTAGACTGGTGAGCAGAGTACAGCTCCGCCACGCTGGAGCTCACCAGGCCTCAGCAACCAAGGGTGTGTCACTCTGCAAGAGCCTGAGAAAAAACAATCCCTCGTCGGTGGAGGGTGAGGCTGGGGGGGGGGGGTGGGGGGCGGCTAGGCTCAGGTATCGATGCCAGGGCCCTGTTGACTCACGGCTCGTTTTTCAGATGCCCCCGCTGCCTAAGCGAGAAAAATGGAGGACGACCTGAAATCGATTCTCACAGACGGGTCTGGGGTGGCCGCAGGCGACCTTCATCCGGCTCCACAGAGCCACATCCCTCCGAGAGCGCGGGGCGCGGTGGCCCCAGCGACACCGATACGCCAATCGATTCCACCGAGCTGCCGCTTAGTGCCAAACACCTCCAGGATCCCGTCGGTTTTGCAGACTCCCTTGTGTTTGCTGGTAGATGCCTTGAGAAACCGTGGAAATGTTCCCTTGGTTACCAAAAAAAAAAACCATTTTATATACACACACAATATCTATCTATCTATCTATCTAAAGTAATAATCAGACCAAGGGGACGTCACGTACCTCACTGTACACTCAATGTTATCAAAACAGAAAAGACAAAGAAAATCGATGCTTTATACCATAATTCTGAAATGTCTATGAAACACGCAGAAAAATAAATTGACAGATGATTGTCTAGCTAATTTCACTCATCTAGCTTGCACAATTACATTGCTTCAGGATGTTACAGCCATTCGTAATTTTTTTTTCTGGATATGTCGAGATACCTCAGCTTTTGATAAACTCCAAAGAGTAGCCCGATTTCCTTGTACGCAGCACTGAAGAAATGCTCATATTTTTAAGCATTGGAAGGCGATCTGGAAGGCTGGTGATTTCACAGAAACAATATACACCAATACAAAATTATTATTTTTACGATCAAATAGAGAAAAAAAAAAGGCTATTGTCATCAAAGGCCCGAGGAAGACTGAAGATGCGCCACATGTAAAAAGTCTGACTAAATAAGGGATGTCGAAAGTCGAGACACCGAAATAAACTTCAGATCCAGAGTCCCTATAGCGCTGTTTGAGCAGAAGAATCCCTGAACTGTTGCAGCTGTGAAAATAAGGAAAAGTCACTTTGGACAAAAGCACCAGCCAAGTCACTAATTCACTAAGATATACACCACATGTACGGCAGAGAGAAGCATTTACCATTGTGCAGTGAAATGCTGGTGAACCCCAGCTTAATATTACCAAGATGGCGGCTGAACAGGTGTGCAGAATATATTTAACCCCCCCCCAAACGGACATTTTTTTGTATTTTAATATAAACAAATTTACCCCTATGGATGGAAACTTAAACTAGGTTGTCAAACTAAGAATAGACAGCCAAAAAACTAACACAAAAATAGCAACCCTATTTCACAAAATTAAATGTAATATACAAACAATTTAAGCGTGCCGGTTTAGCTGGAGTAGGTTGGATTTAGAAAGTGTTGTGGTAGCGACAAAAAAAAAAAAGAAAAAACAGGATTCCTGGTAATAACTGCTATCAGTTTCTTCATAGGGTTACGGTTGTAAGACCCCTTTGGTGGTGTGACCACATCATCTTCTGCTGCAATCTGATTGGTTATATAAAAATGATAAATTGGGCATGGCTCTCAGCACCTTTAAATGTGTTTCTTTCAGCTGTCCTGCAGTCTTTCAAGACCAACAGAGTGGCCAGCTAAGAAAAGCAGTTTATTTTGCTCATTTGGCAACGTCAGTGGACATTAAACCAAATGTAACCCCTCAGGACTATCACAGAATTTCTTCATTAAAATGCATTTATATTTAAAGTGAGAGAAAAGTACATACTCTGATAAAGTACTTTGTATTCCTTCAATATATAATCCATTTTCTGCAACACATACTTATGTAAATTACCAATACATGCTAGTCTAATTTTAAAAAACTAAGTCTCTTCTGTTGTTGGCACATAAATATATGGAGACGACACTAATATAACATGGAAATGACCTTTGAAAGAGAGCAGAGTGCAAACTGATGAGTCATTTTGTTCTGTATATCTGAAGTTCATTGTGTGTACATTACAGGTACGATAATGACACGCCTATTATCTTTACTGTTGGAGTGAGGAAATGACTATTCTGAAATTACCTGTCACATACTTTCATTTTTGCCATATTTTTATATACAATGCATTCAGAATTTATTCAAACCCCTTCACCTTTTCACATTTTATGTTGCAACCTTAGGCTAAAAACATTTAAATTAATCTTTTCTCTTTATACATCTACACACAATATCCCACCATGACAATGAGCAAAAACTGGCCTTTTGAAATTTTTTGGTAAATTTATTAGAAGCAAAAACTGAACCACCACACTGACATAAGTATTCAGACCCTTTACTGTCTTCAGTTGATGCACATCTGGCAGTGCTTACAGCCTTGATTCTTCTTGGGAACGACAAGACTAGCTTCGCGCACCTCGATCTGTGGATATTCTGCCATCCTACACTGCGGATCCTATCAAGCTCCGTCATTTTGGATGGGGACTGTCGGTAGGCGGCTATTTTCAGGTCTCTCCAGAGAAGTTTGACCGGGTTCAAGTCCAGGCTCCGGCTGTGCCACTCAAGGACGTTCAGAGTTGCCTCTAAGCTGATACTGGATCGTCTCTGCTTTGTGCTTAGGATCAGAGTCCTGTTGGAAGGTGAACCTTCAGCACAGTCAGTGTACTGGAGCACTATGGAGTAGGTTTTCATTAAGTATATATTCCTGTACTGCGTTCTGTTCAGCATTCCACTGACTCTGTCTAGTCTCAGTCCCTGTCTACGAAAAATATGACCACAGCATGATCCCCCACCGTACTGCACCGCTGGGATGGTATTGTGTAAGCAAAGAGCTTCACCTGATTTCCTCCAGACATTCAGTTAGAATTGAGGCCAAACAGTTCGTGGGTTCTGCCAGACCAGAGAATTTTTTTCCCCTCACAGTCTGAAAGTCCTTCAGATGCCTTTTTGCAAACTCGGAGTGGCCTTTCATTGGTCTTTTCCTGAGAACAGGCTCCAGTCCCTTTACTCGGCCATAAAGCCCTGATCAGTGCAGTTGTCCTTATGGAAGGTTTTCTAATCGGGATACAGGACATTTTTTTTTAGCTCAGTCAGAGTGACCATCAGATGCTCAGTCACCACTAGTACCAAAGGCTCTTCGCCACAAACTGCTCAGTGTCTTGAAAGGGGCTTGACTGGGGCCACCGTAAAGGGGGGAGGGACAGTTTAGATGATTTCAAGAGCCCCTGAGAGATAGGGGCCCTAAAGCAATTGAACATAATTGGATTGGTCTGGGTTGGGGGTCCAATATGATATGCGGTCACGGGGTCCAAAAGCTATAGAGGAGCTCCGGGTCTTGATTGTTCCAGAATTCTCCTATTTAAAAATTATCGGGGCCACAGTACTATATGGAGACCTCAGTGTAACAGAATGTTTTGTAACCTTCCTCAGATCTGTACCTGAACACAATCCTCTCTCCGAGTTCTTCAATCTCATAGCTTGGTTTTTGCTCCGCTATGCATTGCTAGCTGTGTGTGTTGTATTGACAAGTGTGTACTTTTCCAAATGAACTCGCCACAAGTTGACTCCAAACAAGGTTCAGAAACGTCTCAACGTTGATCAATAAAAACGGGCCGCGCCTGAGCTAAATTTAAAGCGTCATTTTTTTTTAAAGCGTTTATTTTTAATAAACTTGTCAACGTTTCTAAAATCCAGTTTTCACTTTGTCATTATGCCGTAGAGTGTAAATTGACACCGGGGAGGAAATGAATTCAAACATTTTAGCATAAGGCTGCAACATAAAATGTAAAAGGATCGTGACTCTTCCTGAATGCACTGTAACCGATGCATGTCAGCTTTAATGAATGAGTCTGGATTGAAACTTTTAACGGCAAATATAAACACTTCGAAGCAGGCTGTAATATCCTATTGAATTTCGCATCGCCGCTTGAGTAATCCGTGTTGAGAGCAGAGAAAGTCACACCTCGGCGTGGTTTCCTGCAGCCATGAGCCCTGCTTCGGGACACCTACGTCTATCTCTGAGATCACAACTGTAAAAATGAAAATGAGCGATGAAAACGAGAGTGATTGTTCTAAGAAAAACCCGGTGATTCTGATCCCTTTGTGGCCCAGGCAAACCACACTACGATTTAGATAACGACGCCGGTGTGGCGTATCGTATAATGTTAATCTAAACACATGATATCTGGTGTCGTAATGGCATAGAAATAGACATAGACATCCTATTATTGCGCACTCGGACCCGCCGATTGAAAGCGCACACATACGCCTTTGCATTTTGTCTCGCTGACCCATTTGCAGGTGACACCGGCTCCACTTTAAATCCCTTTCAGGTCAGGCAGCTTGATTTAACTTTATGAATGGACCGGCGTTATGGGACTATTCCCATCTTCACAATTCAGCATTTTGTGTCCCACATCATGCGGCCTGCCAGGTACCCGGGTAATACGGTTATTGCAACGACAATATAATTTTTTTTCCCCGCTCGTCTGCAACGCCCTATTTATACCGATAAGGCCGACTGACGTTATTTAAAGACATAATTTAAGAGATCGCCGGTGCACCACCTCCCCAGATACAGCCAGATATTTATTCAAGACCATGTGTTTACGTTGCAAAATTAGACAAACCGCTCCGTGTCCCGAGCGATCAGCGGTGTTTCGGCCGCGCGCATTTAAAACTGCATATCAGTTTACACAAATCCATGTATAATAGGAAATTAATATAATCCGATTGCCAAATAAATCATATCGGGTATGCAGCTCCCCAAGATGCAAGCCCCGGGTCTCACCCGATTGGTGTTTTTTTTTATGAATGAAGTGCGGTATGCAAATTAGCGCGATTCAAGAAAAGAAATGGCGGATGTTATATATCAGTAGGTCCGGCAGCACGGCGACTCTCTGGGCGCCCCGGAGCCTGCGCTCCGCAGAAACGCCATCATCCCTCCACGCCGTAACTCCTCGTTTTCGTTAAACGCCGGAAGGGAGGGTTCGTGTGCATTTTTACCTTTAAAAGCCGCGTCACTGGAGAATTTTTCTGTGTTTTTGAATGGCCTATTCAGTTGTAAATGCCTTTTAGAAAATGTTTCCGATCCACCCCACCCCCGTCCCTCCTTCCCTTCCCTTTCTCGAGACTGAATCCGTGAGGGGGCCCTTTCTCCCCCCTTTTCTCCGTGCACTGTCAACGCATATTGCCCATCGCTTTACAACTCGGAAAACAGTGCGGCAACTTGGTCGAACTTCATAATAACGCAAATCCCCCCCGCCGCCACCGCATGCAGGAAAAAAGTATACACACATGCAGGCAAATATAATAGCACAAGCGGATAACCCAGTGCAATTTAAAGCATGAAAGAAAAATGGTCTTTTGATGGGCTTACTCGTCTGGGTGTGTTTCTTCGGTCATTTTTTTTTCCCGTTTCACCTACAGCAGTTTCCCACAGTGAGCATACGCTCCGTGCTCTTCATTTTCCTTGCCGTCTTCACTGCAAACCACCTTCATATCACAGAGTATCCGCTTTTATCCGCGACTGCTTTGCTCTTCGCTTCTCTTCGCCTCGGTACCTTTACTTCTTCTCGCTTGCGGGTAATTGATCACGGACGCGCAATACCACCGAATGCGCATATCCAGCCCCCACCCTCCCTTCCAGGTTAACGTCTTCCGACCTCCCCCTCCCTTTCTTCCCTTCTCAGCCTATAATTATTATTACGATTATTATTATTGTTGTTGTTATTATTATTACCGAGATCCGCCGGCTTTGGCTTTGCGCTGATGTCGCGGAAGGTGGCCCCGTACGAGCCCCATCTCCAGTTACTCCATGTTGGATTCTGTAGGCAGCGGCCAGCGCTGAGGAAGAGGGAGGGATAGTGTGTGTGTGTGTGCGTGCGTGCGTGAGAGAGGGAGAGAGCGAGCGCAGGCGGAAGCCATGACGTCAGCGCAGCAGCCCCTAACGGCGGCCCATGCCGCTGGGGGGGGGGGTGCTACCTTCCGTGACGGGGAATCACCTCGGCATTTTCTATAACCAACACTCATTTGCATCCATAGTCATCATAACTAACATAAACGATTCAAAGGTATTTTCCAACGCAATTAGCACTTCCGTTGCTGAAGGCATTAACGAAACTAGTGCGTGTGCTTTGGGAATTGTATACAGCTATTAGTATTATTGGCCGACAGACTTTGGCTCTGGAAAGGAGTTAGCGAATGGATGAACTTTACTGAAACATGTTTTATTACTCAGCCGTAACCCTCACACGTACCTGTGACCTCATGATCAAAGATTGTGCTTACTTCGCGCAATTATTTTGTTACAAGAATAAATTATGAAAAACAAATCCAACAAAGGCTACACATAGAGGAAGGATAGATATGCCACATTTAGCTGTCATCTATTATAAATAGGCCTACATCATTCAGTGATATTATTAGGAAGATGTTATTGAGCGAACTCATCATTTTATTGATTATTTTTCCGGGAACATAAGGATAACTCAGGTTGATTAATTGTCATGTGACAAACCTAAATAAGCATTTCCTTCTAAAAACAGTTAATTGTCATTCGCAAAATGGTTGCAGGTAATATACGGTAAACAAACTGGATATACCATGCTATTTTAAGCTTTAAAATGTAGCTAGACAAATGTCATTAGATAATTAGGCATTAGTTATTTAGTTAGTTGTTTTGTTTCTAAAAATGCATTAAAATATTCCTAAGAATGGGCTGGCATTCTACCTAGGCCATCCGCAGCCTTATGCTGCTTGGCGGAGACAACTAAAGACTTCATACCAACGTGAATTACATAAGTTTAATTTGCCCGTACTTTAACTATTTCACCTTGTTATTTATTGCTTTAATAAAAAAGCACATTATTATGTCACACATATAAAGAACATATTTAACAGCGTTCTAAAACTATATATCTTGAAATATTAATTATATATGCTGAGGAAGAGAGAAAACATGATTGATGAACACGTTTAAGTTTGTGCAATTTATCTCCTGTTCAGAACTGGTTAAAATTCTTGTTTGGGAACTGCAACGATAATGGTAATAGTACATATCATAGACTGCCTGGATACGTGGCCGATGACGCTGGAATTCAGTTTTATGGTTTGTAGCGCCATCTGCTGGTGATATATGGCCAAGCCAATTAAGGCTTTTAAGGCTTTCCCGGACTGGAGAGCGACTATTTATAACCCCATAGACTTTATAATGCCCATCTATTAATTGTGGCAGAAATATCACCAAAGTCAATACGCAAAGTTTGTATTACAAAATCTTCAAATAAAACTGAAAAAATATATCCCAAGGCAAGATTCGCTTGTATCAGGTGAGGAAAAATGACACGGCAAGGACTTTATTTATGCATTTAATTATTAGTCATTTTATTAATGAATATTTTATGCTTTAGGAAAATAGATTTAAAACCTTGTCCACACCATTTATATTTTATCACAAGCCAAATGTTTCAGTTTGAAATCCAGACATTCTCATCCAATTTTAAGTCAGTCCAGTTTCAGTAAACTCTTTAATTTCTCTTTTCTCCATAGATTTCCTCATGACAGCAGCTTCAGCCACAAATGGATACATCTTGTAATGAGTCAGTTGTGTGTTGACTGTAAAAAAAACTGCTGAAGTAAAGGGAAATGAAAAGGGAAATTTTGATTTATTTGTCTTTTGTATGTGTTGTGTTGTCTCATTCCAAGAGTCATAGGGAAGTTAAACTGGTTTTTGAAGATTTACCGCCAGCTAATTCATTCTGACATGTAATTTTTTCAGTGCTCTGCTAGTCTACGTTTTTTTGGCCAAGGAGTCTTGAGAGTTGCAGTGTGTCGAGAAGGACAGGAACCTGAACGCAAATCGCTGCCAGGCTGTCGCTGGAAAAGGGAATATTGTTGTGGAATTTATGTAAAACACAGTAAAAGAAAAGCAAAACTATTTCAGGGAAAATCTCATTTTTAAGGCCTCAGAATATGAATTTTTTTTTGTTAGTCTAGTTTTTGTATTATTATTTCTTTAGTGGATACATTATAGCAATATACAACTGAGGATCAGACGGTGTCTGTGGAATAGTTGGAGGTTAAGGGCTTTGCTCAAAAGCCCAGTAGCCATATGGTTAAACTGCTGGCCATGGGACCTGAACCCATAACCTTCTGAACCTGGGCTCAGACTCTAACTCACTAAGCTATTGTACACCCCTATATGTATGAGTGGGTAAGAAAGTATGTAAATAGGCCAGTGCAAAAGTGACATCGCAACTATGGCTGGAGCATTCATGTTCTAACCTCAGTGTTTTCGAGTGAAACCTGCGGCATAATGCTGACAGGCAGGGATGGGGGTGGGACGGAGCAGCGAGAAGCAAAGGCTTCTTTACACAAGACAGAGGCTGAAGAGTAATTCTGTCCTTTAACCTTTTGGGAACCCACAGGCCTGCCCTCTTCTTTAGGATGTAACCTGAACACACACATAACTGTTTTAAGGACAGATCAGGCGCTAGTGGAAAATAAATGGGGGGGGGGGTTTGAAATGCAGAGCGGGGGCAGTGACTTAACCTAAAAACATTGTGCACCCTGCACACAACTCTACAACTGTAACAAGTGCACAATTACACCAAACGCATAATAACAGATCAACAAACCACTGGAAATATGCACCATTCATACACCGTCACATGATAGTGACTCTCTCAGCTTGATTTCAACACAACCAACAATGTTTACCGACATGATGCACGTACCTACTTGAAATACTGCAGGAAAGATGCTAATTCGGAGTCCACCAAACTCAACGCAACCCAACAAGCTTGCGCTATGTTAATTAGCTTGCACTCACCCAGACAACCAATCGAATGGATTTTGACGAACGTAGATAGTGACTTTGGATTTAACAAATTATGTATTAGTATTTTCAAATGAAAATAAATAAATAATAATAAAAAATAGACCTTAATCTTCACTGAGGGGTGGTGGGGTAGTTCACTTGAGGGGGCGACATCCCCTTATGCCCCCCAGTGGCGCCAGACCTATTTAAAGGGTTCCCATGGATCCAGATATTTTCCATGGAGAGCCCAAGGTCAAAGCTCATTGTGAAAAATCAGCGAATGACAGAGGGGAAGGTAGATATGTAAACCATGCAAAGTGCCATTTAAATTGCTTTTAGCCAAAATGGAAAAGCACACAGAATAAACTGGACTTGATTTGAAGAAAGAAAAATCATGGTGACCCCTGACCGCAGCCCAGATTGTGGCCAGTGGGACTTGCAGAGGCTAAGGCGGCACTCTGTAAGGAAGCTGCGGTTTTTTCCTCTCTTTTTAGCTTGTGACTTCTGCAAATGTACCACTGACAAGGAGAACACAAACAATTTCAATTGTGATTTTTTTTGGGGGCGGAGGAATCAGTTCCCTTGTGTTAAAAAAAAAAACAAAAAACAGAAACTTGTTCTCAGCCAAATCAAACCACCAAGATGGCAGCCGTATACAGCAAAAGTGACCGTTCAGTCACAATGAAACATTCTTCACCTAACTTAAAGGGAGTTTGATAAGCTGTAGTACAATAGCAAAGATCATGGTTCTACAGGTCACTGCAGTTAGCTTAGCTGTTAAGGGGCTGCAAACATTTTCAGTGGCTTTATTGGACACATGACCAGCCTGAATTGCTTCTTTAAGGCCTTCGGTATCATGGTGCCTCCTGGGTTTTGGCAGAAGTAGACTGACTGAAAGGTGAGAAAAAAGTTTTGATCTTGTTTTTCTGGCAGTTGCTCACAAATACATGGACTTTAAGTCTGTTTTTGCCGATTCGGGCATCGGTCAATGTGAAGTTTCCAAAGCATGCTGGGAATATTGTGCGCATCTTATTTTCATTATTAACCAATGGCAGTGGAGCTGTAATGTGAGTCATTGTTTTGACGTTTAGGTATTTTGAATAGTAATAAATAAAAATTGCTAGTTCTGTTATTGACATTATCTGAAACATTCTATAAAGTGCAAATTGTGATAAATGTAATTCCTTACTGAGGCACCATATTAGTACTTCTCTATTCTGGTCGTGCCCTGAGAGGACGGCACTCACGCAGCGCATCAAACAAGGTCCTAATGGGGCTTTAATCTCCTTCATGCTATGCCCCTACTCTCCCAGATCAACTGAGTAATGAGGCATGCCAGCAGAACCCCCCCTCCTCTCTGAAGGCCCCGTCCATTGCCTTTACATGCACGGTGGGGGGGGGGGCAGGACTTGATGGGCTAATAAGCAGGTTGCTGGGACAGCTTCATATGGCATCAGATATTAAATTTGATTTTGTTTATCTGTGATGTTTAGCCGCACAGGTTGACAGACTTCACAAGTCGGGAGATGGGGGATTCTGATTTGGACCCAACCAATGCTGACACCAAACCTACACCTTTCAGTCTTTGCTATTTGCAGGTTCTTTCAACTGCTGTGTAAACTGTATCTAGATCAGGGGTGTCAAACTTCAGTCCTGGGGGGCCGGAGCCATGTATAACTTAGTTCTTTCCCTGGTCTACCACAAATGATTCAGCTCAAGAGCTGTTGACTAATTAGCACAAGGACCTGAATCAGGTGTGTTAAATGAAGAGAAACCAAAAACTGTGCAGGGCTCCGCCCCCCCAGGACTGGAGTTCGACACCCCTGATCTAGACTTGTAAAAGGTGCAACACCCTGATTACGTCAATAGGGGGAGTCCAAGATCCTTTTCTTGGTCTAGAAAGTGGCATTTAAAGAAAAAGTGTTTGCTTACTTTGGCTTCTAATTGAGCCTGATTGACCTTACAGCCAATCAATCTCCCCCACGGCCCTGGGGGGCAGCGTGTCCCTGTTGTGGGTGCGGGGGCATTGGCTGGATGAACGTGCGCGCCATGGATAGGGAGGCGTACCGGAGCCCTCAGAATCGCAAGTAAAGGTCAAACAAAGGTTAGCAACTACAGAAGACACTCAGTATCAGTTTTCGACCCATAATTCCTCACCTCAGGTAGGTATTTTCAACTGTTTTGACTTGTAATTGTATTTAATTGCTAGTGGAAAGCAATTTTCCCCGCCAACCAGATATAAACATGGTGATGTCTGGATGTTTTGCTCTCGAATCAATTCCTCACTCTGGTTTTAATTAGCTTTCCCAGCATTTCCTTGCACTTGTCCCTAGACGGCAAACCAATAATCAAGTACATTTGCATCAGTCCCACTTCGTTGTGGACGCACCATATACACACATAGACAAAATTGTTGGTACCCTTCAGTCAATGAAAGAAAAACTCAAAATGGTCACAAAAATAACCTTAATCTGACAAAAGTAATAATAAATAAAAATTCTATGAAATTTAACTAATAAAAGTCAGATATTGCTTTTCAACCATGCTTCAACAGAATTATTAAAAAAAATAAACTCATGAAACAGGCCTGGACAAAAATGATGGTACCCC
>JAODUD010000062.1:7055358-7065408 GCA_026784285.1 Stomatorhinus walkeri | reverse complement strand
AAGCAGGAAAGGAATTTCATTTGAATGGGCCTATGCAAAAACGACAGGTTTAAGAGAAACATCGGGAATAAACGGAGATCAGAATGGCGTACTGTAGATTAATTATTAATTTATCATTACATATTCTGTTAAAAAATGTACAGCTCGTTTCGCTTTTAGACGCGGTGCATGAATTCTAATTAAACAGGCGCAACATATATTTCCATGTTTCATAATGGATGTAATTGCGGCGTTAACACGAGCTCCGTCATATAAAATTGAATTGTCACAACGTACTACAGACTGATTAAATAACCTATATGACCCTTAATGTATAATATTAATGGGATTGTGTAAATGGGATATAGATCGTGTTCGCTGGAATAACCGAATTGACTCTATTTGCATATAGTACGGGCACAGGCACCCACGAAAACGGCATTGCGAGCTTTAACAGAGTCATTGCTTTTTCCGTAGTATGTCAGGCATTATCATACCCCTTTATAGATGTCAATAGGGGCGACTTAATTACTTTATAATGCCATTATAGTGCCGCGTTGCTGTAAAGACGAGCAGTAATTCGCCTTTCAAGTCCGCTTTAACTGGGTCTGTTTTACAGTGTGAAATTCAAACTCTCCCCGTGATCAACCCAAAAGTGGCCATGAGGGGGGAAAAAACACAAAACAACGCATATTTTTGAATTTAGAATAACATATAAAGTTGTTTATTTGCGCACTATATAGCGAGTATCGACTATTAAAAAACTAAACTTTAAGGGCGTGTTTGGCACGAGTATGAAAGCGCAGCTAAAGTAAATAAACAGTAATACGATTGTAGAAATAAAACAGCATACATGATAGTTAACGTAAAGATGGCTACTTACCGCTTAAATATTCATTTTGAAAGCATTTTGAATACTCACATATGACCGTATTTTGGGCCGTTCGAGCTTTTACTCAAGTCTCCGTAGTGTACATAATCATCGCTTGTGCTCGTCCAAGCTCCCTACGTCGCTCTGTAAAGTCGGAGCTGAGCTGCGCATCCAACGCTCCGCTTGGCGGTTTGGGGGCTTGATAGTAATTTCATGCTTGTAAATTTAGACGAAAGATCTCAGCACAGTTCTGACACGGGGATCGTTGAATGTGTGAAGCTTGCATTATCTGATATGACACTCTCGCTGGCACCAAACTGTTCTGATCGATGACAGATACTGCGGAGACGAACTCCGCGCTCCCTTCACTGGGGTATTTGAATACAAATAACGCGGTTTGCACCTTGGCGCGAGGCTCGGCGTTCGCCAAAAATATTACCGTGAGTTGTGGGAATAAAATAACGTGATAAATTAATAAAGACTATTTAGATCAAAACGTCCAGTTGTCCACTTCTCCTTTGAATATTACAGCATTACATACTTGTTGTTTAATTCAATGCATTGTCAAATTAATTATAGACTATTTTCCTTAAAGGATTGTTAATGCATTTTAAAACTCACAACTGGGTTACGCCTGTTGATAAATGTACTATAGTTGGGTACTTTTATAATTAATGTTTTAAAATATTATGTTTGCAAACATCCTGCAAATTTGTTCTAAAACATGCCGTACGCTAGTGTTCCCTTCAATGAACTTCCCATTTTGCAAGACGACGATAAGGTTACTTTGAGAACCGGGAGCAGATCTCTAACAAAGTAATACCACAATTTGCTTTATCCGAACAATCAACAAAGTTGGAAGAACTTCTAAAGGTATACATAATTCGTGGGTCATACAAATTATCCAAAAATCTATGGATGTGTAAACCAAATAATTTATTACTTCAATAAATATAATACAAGTTTTGTACCTTTCTGAGAAATGAACTTCACTGATTTTGTTTTCTGCTCACACATCATACGTGATTTAGTACAATTACATTTTTAATTAGCATAAAAACCCTGCGGAATCGCGCTTACATTTTCCTGGCAATATGCTCTGTTTCGTTTTTCTTTTTATATGCAGTATTCCTGCCTAAACATCAGGGCTCAAGTTGATAAATCACTTGATAATTGATAATCTTTGCAGCCAATGAAAGGTCTGAGTCGTTTCGGCAAACTCTCATTGGACGCCGCCTCCGAACACCCCGAAGACTATAGCGACTTGGAGCGACCCATTTCGCAGGCTTGAGGGGGGTGTGAAATTCGTGCAGAAACAGAAAATTGATACCCCTTTAAGAGCTTCGCTTGATATTGCGCCTTGGGTTCAAAATCTTTTCAGGGCAATGTGGTAAATTGAGCTGTTTTCACGTCTTGTTAAGTAAATTAAATACTTCTGCTCCCTTATTCAAAGGCTAAATTATGGTGAAATTAACTGTAAACATACAATTTTTCGTAAATGGTATTTTCTCCAGTGCCAGTCAGTATGATATATCATATTAGTAAAAGTGGAACTAATAATTTCTTTTTAAATATTTAAAGAAAGCAATATATACTGAGGACAGATGCCTTTGTTTTTGTTAATTTAACAAGTCATTCGGCACAAATTGCGCATCGGCGTGAGTCAAGGATATTTTGGACCATCTTGCCGTAAAGTTCTTAAAATATTTTAGTCAGACATGACGACTGTACGCGCTATCAATAGACGACGCACTGAACCATTATTATTTTTTCTTTTTTGTCGATGTGTGAGCAAAGTCTACCTGATCTAACATCTCCTGCCAGTACATCAACTGCTGTCATATCAGCGACGTACAAAATGCAAGAGCTGTAATGAAACATGGATAACACGACAAAAAAAACACCGAAGTGGCACTATTCTAAACCATGTGTGCTCTGCATATCAGCATGCAGACTGACTTCGCTTTCCAAGGTTTTCTTCCAGACATTTTGCTCCCCCCCTCCTATGAGAGCAAGTTCATGCAGCCCATTACATTGTGCAAAACGCGACCTGTTATGGCCACCACTACTTCCGGGTTTCAGCAGTCTGGTCCAGATCCACTTCTTCACTCCGCTCGAGACGCGCGCATTGTACACACACGGGCAGGCAGCTCGCGGCATCGATCGTGGCTCCTTTAAGAAAAACTAAGCCAGAAATATCACTCCACCTCCTCTTGATCTCATTTAGATGCTATTGCATAAAAAAATCAGCTCAGGAGGCTGAGAGTGATCAAAGAAAGGAGAGAGCTTGATTTTTTGTGACCAGTTGAGTATTAACATTTAAGGTGTCCCAACCAGTGGAAGCGCACGGCGGATCATCATTCATTCAGCACTTTGACAACCTCGCGTTTGATTGACAGCTGGAGTGGCAAAAAGCCATGAGTCACTAGTTTTGTTTGAGGGGCATTTTCATACTTGTTTGGTAAAGAAGATTTGTTCTTTCCCTGCCGTTGTCCTGTGAAAAACGAAGGAACTAATTGCATCGCTTTTAGGCGAGCGCGAGCTGAAGCTCCAGTCTCCTCGCCTACATAAAGGAAAAATAAGGATTTTCTTTTCCTGCTTTTGGAATTTGCGTGCTTATTCCTCTCCACCCTGGCCTCATAGGGGATATATCTGAAGTTCGAGGAAGAAGAGGGCGCGAGACGGGCCGATGGCGCAAAGGGTACGTACGATGAAAAGTTTCAGCAGCTAAAAAGCAGCGGCTATAACGATTAAACGTGGCTGATGACAGACGGTCACAAGGAAAAAAACTTTTCTTCGTACGTATAGCATGTTAACCACCTTTTCAAAGTTAGTTTTCACAGACTGGCTTGCCTATATAGCCAGATACGTAATAATCTGTTACACCTTCTCAGTGAACACAAAAAGTGCGTTTACTTCGGATATTTTCCAATTGAGTCATTACGTATTTTTTAGCAGAGAAAGATACACAGTAACTCCGGGAAGCAAGGGACCGGTGCTTGTACTGTTCACCAGCGTAGTATTTTTTTAGGGATTTAAGTAAGGCATTACATATGAAAATCCTTTTCATGGCATGTACTTCATATTCATTTATTAAATTAAATTAAAATTTCTCGCGCAAAACCTATTTAGTCACAAATTGGTTCTTGTTCCAATATTACACAATCCTAATAATCCTCGTACAGCTAAATAATTAAAGTAGATTTTTTTATCGTTCCATCCGTGAGTAATCATTATTTTAACCACTGCTTGTTGGACAGCTTTCATTTCTTACAGATTAGCAAATTATGGCAGGGATCTTAATTTAAATTTAAAGTATGAACATTAAAAAGGAGTTGCCGAAAACATACCAAAACCTTTTGCTACTCAAGGTGTGACCACGACAACACCCTAGTGGCTATTGACACCTTTACGGTTTTAGGGCATAAATGTGTTAATTCCTTTTATCACACTTTCACTGTAATTGCTTTGGCTCTTAGTACATCATCATGAATAATTAACCCCACACTTTAAACGTAACGTAAAAGGAGGACTTGTTTGTTTACAAAATTCCTTTTAAAACGCAATTCATTTTGTTCCTTTTTTACCTGTACATACGGTTAACAAGTTAAGTTACAAGTAGATACGAACTACACTGCATCCAAATAATGCGAAACATTTAAGCGGGCGCAGTGCATTAAAAAATCGTAGGCTAAGTCGTTTTTGCTCGGCTTGCACGTTCAAGCTTGTTTTATATTTCATTTTCGTGGTATAGTTTAAAAAATAATTGTAGGTTGTTTTTGTGAACCGAGCTTGCCCTGTTTTTGTTGATGTGCAGTACGAAGATCTGCCCCATTACGGCATGGAAGGCGTAGGAATCCCGACCACGATGTACGCGGATCCTCACGCCGCCAGATCCATGCAAGCTGTCCATCTGAATCACGGTCCCCAGCTGCACGCGCACCAGTACCCGCACGCGGCCCACACCAACGCCATGCCCCCCAATATGGGCTCCTCCGTCAACGACGCGCTAAAAAGAGATAAAGATGCCATTTACGGGTAGGTTAGGTGGCTACCGTGTTCATATTTTATTATTAGAGGGATGGCCCTAAAATCCAACAAATGATTTGTTTCGGTGCCCCATAAAATCGGAAGAGGTCTGGAGAAACAAAAAAAAAAAGTTTAGCTGAGGCAGGGAAAGTCGTTATTTGAACACAACATCGTATGTGTCTTTTAGTAAACCTTTACTACTTTTCTCGGAAAATAATTAATTTAGTTTTTTTTCGCTGTATACCTGTTTTCTTGAAAATAATATCTGTTACATTAAACAATATACCAAACACAAATTTGTTGCATTAAACGATACCAATGTGTGTCACTAACTGAAAAATATTTAGGCAAATTGAAAAACGACATTCCCTTAATTCTAAGAAGGTCAGACAGATATTGGATACTGAGGCAATACAAAGAGCATTTGAATTCACAACGTGACGTTTACAGTAACTAATGCAATGTGGTTGTAAATATGTGAACCGATCTTCTAAAAATAAACATTGCAGTAACAAAGGCTGCACTGCTATAATAATTATTATAATTAATATCTTCAGGCACATGCAGAACTAAGCCTGTTTCTACTTTGGAAATAGGGTGGGAATTACTTAACCAATCCATATTCTAGTAATACAACAACTCGTCGAAAACAATATTGGGCTATATATGAATTAGATTATTTAATGGAAGTGATGTATATCGAAAATGTCTAGATAAACCTGATTTGTGTAATCAGATTGCAACTCTTCTACGTAAACTTAATACACAATGCTAGTGAGTACAGGAAAGCTAAAAAGCGTGCATTGATTGTGACAGTCGCACTTAAATCTCGTTGGCTTTTGTTGCCCCTTATCAAAATAACATATTTAGCTCTTTTATAGCGGCGATTTATAAGTGGCCCTCTGTGTAAAACCGAGTATTTCATTATCTAAAACGTGAAAGGAGGAAAGATGAGTAAACGCGGACTAGGGGATAGTGAAGTAGTTGATGCTGTGTACGGTCTTATTTGGTGTGAAACTATTTGGCTTTAGATTGTTTTGTGCCGAAAAAGGGACCGTCGTTTATTGATATTCCCGCCGTGTTGCCTTGACTGTTGTTTACCGCGGTTTATGAAGCATTGCGGAGTAGTAGACAGAGATTAAAAAATATATATAAAGTTGACTTCAGTGTCGTCTGGAGACGCTTACGATTTTACTTTATTGCAGGCACCCCCTCTTTCCTCTCCTAGCACTGATTTTTGAGAAATGTGAATTAGCGACTTGCACACCGAGAGAACCCGGCGTTGCTGGAGGTGACGTTTGCTCCTCTGAATCCTTCAATGAAGATATAGCCGTGTTTGCAAAACAGGTCAGAGTATGCTCGCACGTTTTGCATTCAATAAAGTTGCTCGCGTTGTGCATTATTTATAACTCGGGTTGTACATCACATCTTACATGTGTAATATTATTACCATTGTTTCAAGTTGAGAGCACATTATAATATTGCTTGTATTAATACATGTTCAAGACACAAACATGCGGTCAGTTAAAATTGTGTAGATTTTAATTATAACATGAAGGATATGCGTGATTTTATGATAATGTATGGTAACTCTGCGAGACTTTTACCTCGTGACTTCCGTAACTTTTATAATAATGGAATTTTTTCCCCTTGATTTAGGTTCGGGCAGAAAAGCCTTTATTTTCATCGAACCCTGAACTGGATAATCTGGTAATTATACATCTAGGTATTTTTTTTCGAGGCAGAATACTTTATATTTTGCAAAATGCATTTTTAAAATTCTCCCTAATGTATCGATGCTTGATGTACATAGCAATGTCTGAACGTTAAACGTAACCCTTTGCAGAAGTTCAAGAATATGCCTAGGCTTCAAATTTTTTTGCATGATTTCGTGTTGCCACCACTTTTCATGACAAATTCCCGTCCTTCCTGCTGGCACTGGAAAGCTGGTCCAAGTCAGGAACTTTTTTTCCTGAGTCAAAAGTATTCTGTGAAATTCATTTAATTCGAGTACTCTCTTCTCATCATCAAGGCAGTTAATTTTTTTTAACGCGATTAATTTTTGACGTCTTGATCGCGTGCCTCCGATTTGAATGTTACAATATTTCAGCATCAGGACATAATAATAGCAGAATAGTAAAAAAAATAAACTGGTAATTTAGGAAACAGCTGTATTGCCGTAAATCTTACGTTTGGATAATAGCGGGAGAATGGCAAGAGATTCATAGATCACTGTGTTTTATCATGGTACATTAAAAAACATATTTTATTATTTTTTTCCAGATGATACAAGCAATTCAAGTATTACGATTTCATCTCCTGGAGCTAGAGAAGGTAATTTTGTCTTACTCTCTGTGGCCGGTGTTACAGTGCAGGCCTACAGGGTACATTTGCATAAATGTCTTTTTTTCTGGTCTGTTGTAATTAGTGTCAAAATCAATCTTGGCTGCTATTTCTCTTTCGTGTTTAATTACAATTCAAGCCACTTAAACGGGAGCAAACACCCCTTAGTGGAAATCTCGGTTTTTATTCCGCACTGTCACCTATTGTGCAGTATTTGGGCCGTACTAAAAATCAAACGACTGGCTGACCCTGCGCATCGGCGGTCGCTGCATTGCCGAAAGGTCCACAGAAGGATTTGATTAACTCCCAAAAGTATTACTTAAGGTTGCAAGTTTAATTACTGCAGGCAATTTCGTGTTTTGTACGTCGGGACGTGGACTGGTGCGCTGTTTCAACACGGGAGACTGAAAACTTTAAATATATGTTAATTTTGCGCCGAGAACTCTTGGGCAACTTGCCGTACATTAGCGAAACATTACCGGATACGATAACGCTGCTGTTAGGTATCTGTGATAGAGTAATGGCTGATCTTAAAGACCTGAAGGATGTGGGACAAGTGTTGGAAACGCGGTTGTTTAACGCCCCGCCTGATATCCTGAATGGCGAGATTGCATGGAAAGCGCTGGTAATGAAATAACCAGACGAAATTAAACAGTTTACCTTAAATGTCACTCAAGAAGGTCGCTGATGTAATAGGCACAGCCTCGGGAGCAGATGAATTTCGCACGGGTGTTGAATATGTTGTAGCCCGTGAGTCGTCTTGTCACTGTCAATTTTCTGCGATATCTCAATTTTGGAAGAAAAAAGTTATCCCAAATTCTGGATGCGTCTGAGCCATGGATGGGGTTGCGACATCGCTTCCATTCCTTGGCTCGCCCTGCGTGTGAAAAAGTCGCACGTGTCCATCCCCCCGTTTTGTCCCTCTGCAGTTTTTTTATTTATATCGTCTCATTTTGTATATATTAGGTACACGAGCTTTGCGACAATTTCTGCCATCGCTATATCAGCTGCTTGAAGGGGAAGATGCCCATCGATTTGGTTATAGACGACAGAGAAGGTGGATCAAAATCAGACAGTGAAGAAATCACAAGATCATCCGGAACCCTAGATCAGGTATGCGGTCTTCTCCTTCATTTACTGTGTAAAAAGTAGGATATTCAGATTGTCTTCTGGGTCAGCGCACTGCCTCTCCGCTATTTGCATACGATTAAGGCTCTTTTAAATTCCATCGGAATGAAAAAAAATTTGAATAATGTGGCTATTATTGCTTCATTAAGGTTTGATCCCGGAACCGACCCAGGGAGATTAGCTTGTGAAAGCATCGCCATAAACTTGACCTGTTTCGTGTCTATTTTAATTTAGTCTTTTCTTTTTCCTCGTTTTCTTTTTTTAATCAGAACTAAATTCCATCGGTGTAATTTTCAAATAAGCAAATGGACTCAAGTACTTAGTGTTTTATTGAAAATCGCACTGATGAGCAGAGAGATTTAGTAGGGGAAAAGAGGGAGGTTAGGTGCCTGGGACTGTCTCCTGCTGTTCACGGTTCATTAGTTGTCAGTATTTTTCCTTAAGACACGAGCCCACGTTGCTTACGCCTGTGGTTTGTGATCGGTGTGCGCCGGTTGATGTGAGTGCATATCGTAATTTCTAAAAACGGTTTACAGATCTGTTTATCTTGCTTCGTTTTAGGCTGCGTGATTTGTTAATAGTTAAAGAATATTTAGGGATTATCTTGAGTCGTCAGTGCGCCCCCCTTCGTACAGCTCGCGGCTGGTGAATTGTTTATTGCGCGCTGAGAAAATGACTAGTCTCGTGTTTTCTGGGAGCTCGGTGCTCCGCTGCTCTCTGTCTGTTCCCTGCGCACATGTGACGCGTGGAAGGCCTCTGCCGAGGCTATACCGACCGATCCACTGACCATTTAGGAGAATTATAAACGTGTGGTGGCGGTGTAATGGATAAGACCATCAACGGTTAGCAAGGAGGGCTAGTGACTGCACCCGCATAAAATTAATGGACCGATCAGGCAAAAATAATATAAATTTGTCAGTCAACGGCTTTTATTTTTAAATAGCCGGGCAAAGTGAAAATCTTAGTCCCACTCCTCATTCAGCTGGGATTGTGATGACACGACAGTCCAACAGCCTCTGCGGTTTCTCAAGGGTAATGCTCACCAGAAAATTAAGGATTCTGAAACATTTAATTGTTAGGGAATTGAATTAACTTAAACATTGAATTTAAAACGCAAATTGCACCCTTCTATGTTTTCTTAATATTCTTGTAGCGAGGCTGTTTTTTTTGGAAGTTTACCGTTTTATATGTCAAATTTAAGATGGCAAAGATGGAATCTCGAGAGATAGAAATAGACTTTTTTAACACCCTTGGGTTCCAAGGTATATAGAGCTATTTGAACAAATTATGTTGTGCTTAGGGGCACGGAATCGGATCTTTAATTGACTTTAAGATGGAGCCATGCCCTAATTTTACCTAATGGTAGGCCTGCACGTAGCCTAAAATGGGAGGCCAATGTATTTTATGTTTACTACGGTAAATTTATGAAATAAAAATATAAACTAAATCTCGTTGGTAAGGGAGCGATCACGAATGTAAGTATTCTCGCGGTCAACGGGAATCTAGCGTTTCGGTGAGCGGTATGGTGAAGTGCTGATTTAGTATGCTCTCTAATGATCGTTGTGGGTGAGTGGCGTGTGTGTGTATCCAGATATGCACTCAGTGGCCTCTGGAATTAATTGATTTATCTTATTTTCGCTTTATCACCGGTATGAGCGATATATATATATATATATATATATATATATATATATACACAC
>JAODUD010000062.1:6827758-6838519 GCA_026784285.1 Stomatorhinus walkeri | reverse complement strand
TCCTTACCCAGAGGAAAAGTGAGCAGCATGCACTGATCCTCCTTACCCAGAGGAAAAGTGAGCAGCATGCACTGATCCTCCTTACCCAGAGGAAAAGTGAGCAGCATGCACTGATCCTCCTTACCCAGAGGAAAAGTGAGGAGCATGCACTGATCGTCCTTACCCAGAGGAAACCTGTCATTATATTGTCTATCTTTTGTCTGACTTTCTAGAAACATCTGTTTGAAGTGCACTTAAGTATAAGACACTTTGTAACTGATAACTTAGGAATACTAGGAGTGAACTGAGACGCCCTCAGCATGGCTGCTGTTTGGCAGTACGGGCTCTGCGTGTGAACCCAGGTCACCTGATCCGGTACGAGGGCGGCCGGGTCCTGCTGGACTGCCTGGAGCGGGCGGCCGTCCACTACGCTTCGGCTGTGAGGCTCAAGCCTCGTGACCCCAAGCTGCACCTCCTGCTGGGCCGGGTGCTGGAACAGCTGCACTACACCTCCGAGATGCACGGCCTCGGCAAGCAGGTAGAGTTCAAGAAAAACCCCACCCGTGGCATCCAGGCCCATAGAAGGGGTGGGGGGCAGGCTTTCAGAGCAGCTTGGGATCCACTCTGGAAAGAGGGGGTGAGACAACGACCCCTGGGCAGCAGTGAAGGCAGCGTGCCAACTGTCTGTGACCCGCAGTCAGGTTGGTGTCCGCATCTTGTCCCCGGGCCTGGATTCCTGGCTTTTCCTCTGCTTTTGTGCTTTACCTCTTATTGTCTGCTTGGCTCTGAAGGGATCCAGACTTCCACTGGCGGGAGCCAAACTAGCATTTTCTCCACATCCGCTCCAAAGCTGAGGAAGCCCCCCATGCAACCTTTCCACAAACTTCCCAGTCTGGAAAAACATCCCCCTGACCCTCCCACCCCAAGGGGCCTGATGCTGACTGTGCAGTAAATGTGGTAATTTATGCCTGTCTGATCCCTATGATATTGCACTTGATATGGTCTGCTTCTCTAGCTGGCTGAAGAAGATGCCCAGGACCTCGATGATGCCCAGGTGGCAGGGAAGGAGGATGAGGTCCTGGCCATCTGCAACCTCTACGGCTTCTCCAGCCGGCCCACCCTGGAGGAACAGCTGAAAGCCCTGGACGCAGAGTACCGGCAGCTGAGGGACCAGGGCCTGTCGACCAAAGCCGATTACATCCAGACCCTTTTCATCTGGCTGTCAAAGAGAGCAGGAAAGGTGCCCTCCCCCCCGCCGGCTCGGTGCCTCTGAGCTTTCAGAGGGTCCCGGGTGATGACCTTCAGAAAGAAGAGCTCACAGATGTGGGCCGACCGCCTGTGTGGCAGCTTGGCTGGTCCACAGGGCTGTGCTGCTCACTGAAATAACAAGCAACACAAATCTAACATAAAACCATGAGCTTTCAAACCCACTTCTACATTAATTTGTCACATTTGCGTTATTCAGAAATTTGATTACCTTTAAGAAAAAACACCTGCAATTTCTTTTAACAAGAGTTTGTTAATTATGCTGGTCAGCAAAGAATTTGTCACAGAATGACTAAGCAGCTTTTGTTATGTGTTTTCAGTGATTTCAGACATACACTTAGAATTACGCTGTCACCCATAGCTTTTGAGTGATATCATTTGTAGCTTATATCGATAGTACATAATTCCTTATTAAGGATGTATGGGTATATTAAAATTTAATCAATTCATTTATTTATGATTTATTTACTTATTTTATTTCTGTTTGAGAACAAGGGTCACCGAGTACTGTAAGTCTGTTTTGCCAGAGTTTACAGGCTGTAACACGTCGACATGTTGAGAGAGGATCATGTTCTCTCTATTATATGGAAAAACGCCTGCTGACTTCTGCTGGACCCTTAAGAGGGATGTTCCTGAGGCACAGCAGGAAATCATAATATATACCTTACGTGTGTGTGTATAGCATAATGTTTAATTGTGTGTTAAGCAAAATCTGAAATCTGAAATTCTGAAGAGATACATGAATTCTGCATAAAAATACTTCTATTTTACTTTGTGTGACAAAAAGAAAGAAAACATGCGTTGACCAGTATTAGTGGATATAGGAATTAGCACAGGAGCCACTTACTGTACCAGTGTTCCTCACTGCTGCATAAGCAGCTACAATCAGCAGCCTGACTGCCTGCTGCTGTCCCAGGGAGCCCGAGCTGGAGCCGTGCCCGGCAGCCTGGGTGCGGAGAGCCGTCTGCAGCAGGCCCTGCTGAAGTTCCTGGATGCCTGGTCCCTGAGCCCAGACGACTGGGAGCTCAACCTGCACGCGGGGCGCCTGCTGCTACTACAGGGTCATCCCCGCGAGGCTCTGCAGCATCTCCGTACAGGCCTGGCCCTGCGGCCCTCGCACGCTCCCCTCAGGTACCCCCCTCAGCGCACACCTGTGACCTCTCTGCCCTTGGCTACCTTGCTCCTATTGTTTGCTCATGTATGATGGCACTGAGGATTAAACACCTAACCCATCTGCACAGCTGGCTATGTCAGCTGAATGACTTTAGATTACTTAGCACAAGGGTATAAAGGCAAGGAATCCCCAGTGACATGAATGTTTATGAATTCATGTTTTTAGCCACTATCTTGCATGTTTGGATGGTTCATGGTCCTGCTGTATCCTTTATCACTCTGGAGCGTGTTGCTGGCTGATCTCTAGTCTGATAGGTTCTATACAGGACTGGCTATGCTGCAGCAAGACAGGGATCCAGAGAGCAAGGTAGAGGCAGCACTGTATCTCCAGCAAGGTCTGGAGCACTTCATCACCCTGAGCTGCAACCCAGACGGCCTGACCAGGTAGGCGGGGGGCGGGGGGTTGTTTGCTGTGATCAGCCTACTTTAAAGCCCAAGCAACCGTGACATAAAATTAGTGTGCATTCAGTTCATCAAACATGATTAAAAATCGTAAAGTTATGGAACAGGACTATTCTCAGAATCATGTTTATGATTGTTCCTCCCCCCCCGTCCACCAGTGCTGACAAGCAGGATGCAGCAGAACTGCTGTCCCTAAGAAACACACAGTTCCTCCAAGGCTGCCTCAGTCTGGGGACTTTGCTGAGGGACTGTAAACATCCTGGGGATGCCATGAGCCCACATCAGGTCTTTCACACGTAGGTGTCCCAAAAGTGACCCCTGCCAGCGTTTATGGTGCATTCTAAGTAACAGTGAGAACCTCGCACACATTCACCATGTTTAAATCGAGAGAGACCGCGTTCAGTGTCAGGAAAAATGATCAGTCATGGACTCAGTTAAAGGGTTTGCTACTTTCCTTGACATAACTCGTCCTGCACTCTGTCCTCTTTCCTGAAGCACGGCGGTTTTGGCTGCACGCGGCCTGTGTGGGTGCATGTGTCAGGGAGAGGTGGCGCGGCAGATGGACTGGGTGCTGCTGAACGCCCACTTCGCCCTGCTTCAGGCCCTCATTGAGGCCCAGGTTCCTGGCAGGGAGGCCTGGCTGGCCAGGAGGTGCCAGGGCCTGAATTCCCTTATTCGGCTCACCACCGTCGCCCCCTGCAGGGAACTTCTCAACTTGCAGGAGAAGGTGACTTTTATGCTCTTACTCCACACCCTCTGCCTTTATGATTCAGGGGCATTGATATCCCTCCAAGAGTGTCTTAAGAACAACCCCTAAAAAAATATGGATAGATGGAATAATCGGTAATCAAAGTGGGTGTATAGAGCATTTACATAAAGGTCTGGATATTTCTCTGTGCCTTCTCTGATTGGCCAGGTGTGCCAGATTGGAGTGATGGCCACGCCCCGCAGCAGCCACGCCCTCTGCCTGCTCGGTCAAGTTCAGCTGGCCCAGTATGACCATGAGCCAGACACAGAGAGCGTACGGAGCTCCCTGGCTGACTGCATCCTCAGCTTCCAGGCCAGCATCGAGCTGGAGGACGCGATCCAGTCTGGACCCACACCCAGGCAGCTGGCTGGTGAACAGGGAGAATCGCCTGCATCTTCTCAGCCCTGAGCGCTACAAGCTCCTGCTTAAACTTCTGGCATTGCCTTGCAGTGGCGAGTGAACACTGAATTTACCTGCTCCAAGTTGATTTGTATGGATTTTTTATTCCTTTTCTCCTACAGGTCAGAAGTGGTGGCAGGATCATCAGGCCAAAAAGGAGATGGAGACATCTGCCAATCAGACAGCCCCTCCACTAGGGGGCGCTCACCATGGCTCAGGAGCGAGGGTCGCTGGAGAGGGGTTCGGCCGTGCCAGGATGCTAGGCAGAGGGTGTGCCACAGCCCCTACACCCAACCAAAGAACTGGAAAACCTGCTTCCCTGTCAGCCAAACCTACCCCACCTGTGGCAAGGTGCTGTGACTGAACCCTGCTTTGCCCCAGAAGGCATCATAGTAAATAATGACATGGATTTCCAAGTCCACGGCTAGTTGTAGCAACCTTGAGCACAACCGTTAACCTGAGACACTACAGTAAATCATGAGTAAAATGTGGCACTCTACCATGCACCAAAGCTAGGGCCACTTTCTTTACTGACTTGGAAGTGTGTAAATGGATATTACACTTCATGTTTATTAAATTTATCTACAAAGTAACTGCACTACAGCAGTCTCATTTGTTGTTTTTACTGTTGTCCAGCAGAGGGTGCACTGGAGCCAAGCCAAAGTGCACAAAGATGCCTTGCAAAACAAGCTCAAAATCCAAGCCTGTTTTCATGGCTCCCAAATCAGCCTGCCAGTCATCTGAGGAGAAGCTCCAGCCTCAAGGTTAATGATGGTATCATAATGACAAATCATTTATTGACCATTGGCCATTTAAGTACAAATGCAGGTACTTTGGAATTCGTCTCGTCGCCTACCCGCTTTGCTCTCCATAGCTTGGGGGTCACGGGACAGGGTCAGCTAAAGTGCGGCGCACCTGCAGCTGGGGGTTAAGAGCCTTGCTTTAGGGCCCACAGACATGTGACCCCTGAGCTAATCAGCACCCTCAGCCACCCCCCACCTCTCTCAGGGTGAAGGTCTGCAGGACATAAACTTGTGCACCTCAGTTAGTGAAAAGCTGTGTTAAAAGCAGTGGTGGACATTTCAGATCCAGAAGATAAAAATCCAAAGCAGGATTTTGTTTCAACCAACCAGTTGATTACTCTGTGACTGCAACTCTTTATGCTCAACTGATTGGACCTGAAATGTCCACCTCTGGTCATAACTCAAGCTTCTGACTAAGGCACCACCTCAGCATTGACTTGTAACCATCTTTGTCCCCAACTCCGTGTCAGCTCCAAAGGCTGGTGAGCTTGCACTGGATCACATAAGTAGTGCAGATTCCATGATGCGCAACTGCTGGTCCCATGTCCCACGCCTAGGCCTGGCTCGGGCCCTGTCCCGCTCAGCCAGCACCACAGAGAAGGCATGCGCGCTCTACCAAGAGGTCATCGCCGTGGCACCAGAGGCCAGTGTAACACGCTCGAGGAAATCCTTTGTTGCATTTCAGGGCGTTGCTTGCCCTAAATAGAGAGCAACGGGCAACTGTCACACTGAGCTTCCACTGCAGGTCCACGACGCTTACATCGAGCTCGCCGATTTGCTGCTTAAGTCTGACCCCCTGGCTGCCGTGGATGTTTATTGCAAGTTCCCGCTGAGGCCCATCAGTGAGCAGAGCTTCAACGATGCCTACATAAGGGGAGAAATCGTCCGCATCCTCATGAAGGAGGGTCAGTTTGACCACCCGCAGCTGGGCCCCAATCTGATCGCCTACGGGAAGGTCATGGGACTCGGTATGTTCTGTTTCTCGGGGGGATACAAAGTCCCTCAAATGATCATCAGATATGTCCAAGTCAGCATAATTAACATTTATTGAGCCATTACTAACAATCTTTAACTATGCACTACTGGCGAAAAGTTTGGATACACCAAGCCGCCTACAAAGCAGTGATTGTGTCACATCACGTGACCTGGCCGCCTAACCTACATACAGCAGAAATGGTTTGGGAGGGGTTTGACCAGAGAGGAAAAGCGGCCAATGACGGCTCAGCATATGTGGGACCTCCTCAAGGGCAGCTGGAAAAGCATCCCAGGAGGCCGCCTCATAGAACTGGCAGAGAGGAACAAGCAGTCACTGGAGCAATTGGGGTTAAGGGCCTCGCTCAGGGGCCTAATGGTGCTATCACTCTGCCAACCATGGGAATTTGAACCAGCAACCTTCTGAGACCCAACCCACAGTTGCCCCCTCAAATATTTTTCATACAGTGCATAATTCCACATATATTGTTTTATAGCAGTGATATCTATGATTATTCTAAAATGATGAGAAAAGTACAAATAAACCTTTTTATGGGTAGGTGTGTCCAACCTTTTGACAAGTGCAGTACATCCTGCATATCTAACATTCACCTTTCATTTCTATAGGTGGTCTGGAAAAATACATTGATATTCTTGAAGGGGAATTCAAAACAAATCTCTTGAAGACTGTGTATGCTGAAATCCATGATAAATCAGTTGAAGATAAAGATCTGCAGGACTTTTTTAGTTTTAAACGCTGGATATAACCTGTTTTTCCTCTTAAGGGCAAACTCATCATTATTTTAAAGAGATTTGTGTGTGAATTTAATAATATAATTACATCCTATCATGCTGGCATTTGAAAATTTAAATGTTTCTGAAATGCATGTTTTAGTATAATTTTCTCTCTTTTGAATATCCTTGTTTTGTTGTCTGAATACTTAGAAAGTTACACATCAGGCTTCTAGATATTTCCACGTGTGGATGTAATTAAAACTGAAGTTTGTTAACCCAAAGCAGTAGCAGTTCTATCTTGTATCAGAGGGTTATTCGACCAAAATTCAAGGCAGCAGAAAGAAGTTTTACAGGGTAAATTTATAAAAATAAAACTGGAGTGAGTGAAACCGAAAGAGGGCAAATCTTGCTCTATTCCTTAGAAGGAGAGGCTTCTGAACAGGGGACACCTTCAGCAAGTCAGGCCCCCCTGAGGACATGGTCGCAGAACGAGGTGCCCTTCACACGCGGTTGAGTTTGGTGACGATGAGGACGCGGACAGCCTGGTCAAAGGCTGAGCAGACGCACAGGCCCTGCTTGTCGGGACTCCAGTCCAGGCTGGCGATAGGTTGTGTGGACAAGGTGACGTTCTGCAGCAGGTTCAGTGTGCCCGCCACCCCCATGTCCACATCCTCAGCATCCTTCCTGCTCCTCTGAGCTGGATACTCACTGGAACAGAATCAGAGGACCATTGAATGACACGCAACCCCATCTGTCTAGCACCTGCACTTCAAGCCATTTCATACAAATATGTGGTGGACAAGGTCAACTAAAATGCTGTTCGCAAGCCTCATGCACAGGCTACCCAGCTGCAGCAGAAGACACCATGTAGGAAAAAAAGTGAACTTACTACTTCCATAGATGTAGGTTCCCTGCTCCACCTGTGGTCATGAAGACGTCTCTATTTTGTGGCAAGTGTCTCACCTGCCAAACTGTGGACTTGTGGGCCTGAGAAGGACAAGATTTGCTGTCAGGAACTCACTTCCATCCACTTGCTTTTAGTTTACTACACACATTGCCCATTTATAAATTCCTAGCATATCCTAGCATGCAAAAGTACAGGCACCGCTGGTCAAAATTTGTTAGTATGAATAGCTAAGATGACCTGATTTTCAAGAGGGATATAGTTAAAGATATTTTAAGCAATATTACATTTTTTTCCTTCCGTTACGGTTTCAAAATATCAAAGAACGTAATGGTCCCGAAGCAAAAGTGATCGCTGTTTGCAGCCAGCTGCGCGCCTTCCAGCCGTCTGCGGACCTTCACCCAGTCCTCCTTGCAGAAAGCCACCCTGGGAGATTCCTGGGCCGTCTCGCAGGTTCTGCTCTTCTGAGGTCTACCTACAGATCTTTGATGATGATTAGGTCCGGCGACTGAAGGCCACGCCAAAATGTTCATCCTGCACCCTTTGAGGTGACACGTTGTGCATTTTGATGGTGTGATGTTTCCTTCTAGAATTTGCTGGTATTTAATCAAATCCATTCTTCCCTCTAGCAGTGAAATGTTCTCCGTGCCCCTGGCTGCAACACAAGCCCAAAGCACGATCGATCCACCCCCGGGCGTAACAGTTGGACAGACGTTCTTTTCATTTCTCCAAACATACCTTTATGCTTTGTGGCTAAAAAGTTCTATTTTAACTACCTCAGTCCACAGGACTGGTTTCCAAAAAAATCAAGCTTGACCTTCCATGAAGGTCATATTTGGCTGGTGCTGTTACACAGAACATTGCACCATTACTCCAGAATCTGCTAAATCTTCTTGAATGTCTGTTTCAGTCAAGCAGAAATTTTGAGCTGCCTTTCTAGCAACCCTAAGAGCAGTTCTCTTAGTCCTTCAATCCTCAACTTGACCTCCACCATTCCTGTTAGCTGCCGTTTCCTAATTAAATCACCGCCTGAGAAAACAGCTACCTGAAAATGCTCTGCTATCTTCTTATAGTCTTCACCAGCTTTGTGGGCATCAAAAATTTTAATTTTCAGAGTGTTAGGCAGCTGCTTAGAGGAGCCCATGGGTGCTGGTTATTGGGAGAAGGTTTGAGGAGTCAGGGTACTCATAAAACTTCGAAATTTGCGTCACCTGGCCTTTCCTAACAATGATTATGAAGAAGCCATGGCCCTAACAAGCTAATTAAGGCCTGAGACCTTGGTAAAAGTCATCTGAGAGCTCGGATCTCTTGGGGTGCCCAGATTTTTGGTTCTCCCCCCCCCCCCACCACTATAAAATGATATAAAACAAAAATAAGACTCAGATCTTGCTTACAATGTCAAAAAAGTAATTTTGGGTTTCCAAACTTCTGCATGAAAAGCATTAGAAAGAAGAAAAAAAAGTCAGGATATAACCAGGCTAGTGTTGTACATGTCATGCTTAAACATGCTTCATGAGTCACACACACAGCATCTTCTGAAGTTCTCACCACGATGGAAAAGACTGCAAGCAAATTTATGCTGCAGTCCTAGAGTGAGTGCAAGGCCTGGACAAACAGCCAAAAACAGGATAAACGCCATTCTGTGGGTGTCCCCAGAATCTGCAAAGGCTGATTCTGATGATTATACATCCACAGAATAAGTGCAGAAGAGGAGCTGCCTTTCCCTACAGTGTGCATGGCCATCAACTCAGCTTTGCCCAACGGCCTCACTCCATAACTCAAACAGGTCCGCGGAGAATTCTCTTAAAAGGGAGCTTTGTACATGTTATGAAAGGGTGAAAACAGCCTTTGATGCACATTCCAGGCATAAATGTCATATTTAAAAAGCTGCTAGTAGATCAGCACGCTTCACTTAGTTGGAATCAGTTCAGGTTCACAAAACCCAGCCTGTGTGGACGGAGCTGTAACAGACTCCTGTAACAAAATGCGCATTTCAGGGCAAAAGGGTGGAGGCCAGGCTGTTTCCACGGTTACCTTTTCTGAAACTGATGCGAAGCCTTTGGTCGGGTGCAGGGTTCGCATGTCGAATACGTGAAAGTTGCCCTCCAGTGATGTAGCCACCAGTTTGTTCATGCTGATGTCTTTTCGGTCAAACTCCACGCAGCATACCTGCAGACCGAAGAAACGCCACAAAAAAAAAAAAAAAAAAAAAAAAACTGACGTGAGCCATGGAACGAAGTGCCCATACTTTTTAAAATTTAAAGCAGGTAAATATTTCTCATCTCGGAATGATGTGCATCAGGATAGTTCAGATATTTAAGAGCTTTAGCATTTATTATACTAAACAAAAGCATCCGACGCTGGTTCTCAGAGAACCAGAAGGGCAGGCAACAGAGGAACACCCTGGATGCTGAGCCGGTTCCTCACCCACACATAGTATGGGTGATTTTGAAGACACCAACTCGCCCATCTGTGTAAGGAACCAGGGTACTCAAAGGACATAATGCACTCTACAGGAAGAAAATGCAAATTCTACACACAGCAGAAGTAGGATTCGAACCCCAACAATGGAGGTTGGTAGAAGCGGTACTCCTACCCCCCCACCCCAAACGTTACACTTGACCGTACACCTCAAACGATATCCATACAAAACTAAAATCAAACACGTCGACGCAATCAGTCGCATACTTAACGCCACCACCATATTCTCTGTCACGTCACGTCCCTAGAGGGTGCAGAATGTTTTCGATGCAGCAGACCCACATAGAGAGTGTAAATAAATGGATTGGGACAAGTGAGTGAGTCACTTTAATAATGGACATGGCTGCTCTTTTAAAATGGAAGGTGCTCTTGTTATCAACAGCCATTGTCGGTTTAATGCTTACAAAAGACAGGGAAACCAACAATTTACACTCACGCTTACAGGCTAACAAAAAACACACTTTCTATGCAAACATTATACGGTTATGACATTTACCTTGAACACAAACATATAAAATAAACATATTAATTATATACACTATTGAAAGATGCTAGTGGTGCAGGGTACAGTATGCTGGTAACTGCAAAATTTGTCCTGCCCTGCTCACGGTGTCACATTTATGTCAGCCAATCGTGGACAGTAGGGGGGATCAAAACAAATGTAAAATGTTCACCTCAGGGACCATGCACAGGTGGTGTGCCAAAATGGTGATCACCGAGGCGATTACTCGTCATACAATGCCATATGGGGAAGATGGTGGTGCTGGAGGGAACACTATCGTTCGGCAACTGTAGGGTTGCAGGTTCGAGCCCTGGTTCCTACTAACCCCATCAAAGTGTCCTTGAGCAAGACACTGAACCCCCAATTGCTCCCGGTATGCAGGTTGGCACCTTGCATG
>JAODUD010000062.1:6805126-6827658 GCA_026784285.1 Stomatorhinus walkeri | reverse complement strand
AACCCCCAATTGCTCCCGGTATGCAGGTTGGCACCTTGCATGGCAGCCTCCGCTACCGGTGTGTGAATGGGTGAATGTGAGGCATAATTGTAAAGCACCTTGGAAAAATGCGCTATATAAAATGCAGTCCATTTACCGGTCCATATTGCTAACATGATTCTCTGAGTCAAGTATACAGCCTCCTATAGACTGACTATGCATAAGGAACTGTGTGGTACAGAATCAGCACAGCTTACCCCATTTTTAATGTTCTTTTCCCATCGCAGGGACATGTTTCGGAGATCAAACAGCTTGATATCTCCATTGTCATATCCAGCACATACACACCGGTCCTGATCATTGAAGGCGTGGCCTGGATGAGAGGTAGAAAAGAGATCAAAGTGTGACTCCGCTTAGAGTAAGCTACAGATTTCACCATGCAAAATTACACTAAACATTCATCTGCATACCAAAAGCCACCGTCCAGCAGTCTCTCCTGGCTTCCCCCTCAACTGGCTCCATGTTAGCAACAGGCAAATCCTTTTGCCTGGGGTCCCAAACCTTTACTGTCCCTGAAAAGTACAAAATGAGGGGCAAAAAAACAGAAACGGATGAGCACATGTTGTTTGGACACCTTAGTGAAACTGAAGTAAAACTTTGCATGTCGAATCCATTATATTCACCATCTCTGCTTCCTGTCACAATCTCAGGGGCTCCGTCTCCAATTCCCAAGCCTCCCACGCCATCAATGCAGTTCACGATCTCCTTGTGCGCCTTCACAGAATACACTGGGACGTCAGGTACTTCCAAGTTCCTGAAGATTTTATATTTGCATAACTTGACATCACGTATACAAGAGATATTAGTTAAAATAAATCACGACTGTCCGAATTTCTACAGCTACATTCCAAGGAAAGTTGGCTAAATAAACAGAAAAACATAATAGATTTCACCGACCATATGTGGAGGTTCCCGTCAAAGTCTCCCGTAGCTATGTGTCTTTGCTGCAGTGAAGCAGCACCAAAAGTCCCACATTTTATAGGCTTGGCTTTTTCAATCTGTAACGAAGAAAAAGGACGAATTACAAACGACGTTTAAGCAACAGCGAGTAACAACACTTTGCTGCTTTAGAGGTGAACAGTGACATTTACACGCTTTTCAGTTTGTAGCACGTTGACACTAACAGATGCACGCATTTAAAGAAGGGGACGTTTGTTGCCATGGTTACCAATTACTTACGAGATTTCTGGAATAGTTAGAACCGTAGTTAGCCAAACGCTGTCTAAATCAGGCATTATTACCTCCTTAACGAGATGCACCTCGCCACGTTCAACTTCATAAATCTGCATCACTCCCGTTCCTCTGGCGAAGTTGCCCATGCAAACGAACTTGGCGCTGCATGGGATCCATTTGCTGTCAAACACTGTATAATTCAGGCTTTTGTGAATGTGTGAGATAATCTGAGGCTTTTCAGAAGGTGTGGACATTTTCATAAACGCAAACACGACAGGTGTACCTAAATGTCCAAGCAAACACTTGTGAACCCAGTGCAGATTTTAATTCTATTCGAGCCCTAACAGCACTCCGAAAGATAGTTATTAAACTGCGGCTTTCATTGCATCCAAAACACATTTGAAGGACCCCGATCCCTATGAGGCTGTTTAGTAAGATGCCTGATTTTTTTTAGAGAGGTTGACAGTTCTATTGTACCTTTATTACTAAATAATAATTTTATATCTAAAATAACAGTAGTCGTTTTAGTTGTAATAATATATTTTCTGTAAAAATATATTTTTATGAGTCCCAGAAAAGAATATCTGTAAGGGTCCTCAGTGACGGTTGGTTGAGCGCTTTGGTAGGTTGAAGTGCCTCGGTATGGTGTGTGATACGTAGTGGGAGTATTTTATGTGAGGGCTTTTAAAAAATAAGATTCCCTTGCATGTATAGCAAGTTTCTTCGAGGGGTGTCATCTGGAGCAGTGCGCTGTGAAAAAAAGTAATATCTGCGCGTAACACGTACGTGTGTCATAGGGCTTTTCAATGTTTACACCGTGTGTGTTTAAACTGCGCGCAGTCGTGTTTATTTCCAGGTTTGGTGGTACTTGACTTGTGTAACCGAACCCCGTATTTTATTTCTGCGTGACTGCACCGTCATGTAACCACTTATTCTACGAAAATGATGGGATTCCCATGTAACTAACATCCCTACAACCCTACGAGGACAGTCATAAGTGAGTAACGCATGGCGCTTTACCGCTTCAGTGTTGTAGCAGAAGCAACGGTTGGCCTTAACGTTTTCATTAGCTGCAGATTTACCATCGATTTATCCACAAAGGGCTGCTTCTCACACAGGAAGGCAGCATAGTTGGTCGTCTGTAACCGGTCTTCTAAGTGAGTGGTTGCTTATGCTTTTTAAAATAAAGCATACTTGGGAATTATTAGTTTTAAGTATAAGGGGTGAGGATAAATGCACTTGGCTAGTAACCAGGATGTACGCTGCATAGGAGGTCAGCTGTTTGATTACAAAATGGAACAATATAATTAAGCTGACAATTATATCTGTGTAGTATAAATTGAATTATCTTTCCGGGAGTAGGTCGACGTTGATAGGTAAGAAGCCATAATTGTGTAACAACTAAGGATGTGTGGATCGATACTGAAATATCAAATTCTTTATCTGAAGGTTTCCTAGTGAGAATCAATTCTAACCAGTGTTTACCCAGTAATTTGAATATTTATATTGTTATAGAGATCAGGATGTGAACTACTACCGGACTAGGCTGACTATGAGGAGGAAGGGGAAAACTAAGGGGTTCACACTGACTAGGGAAGCTGAATGATCACCCCCCCACACACATGGAAAAGCATGGTACATTAGCCGTGTATTCCCATATCGTGGGAAAGCCCATTGCACAGCATATGGTCATGGCAGTTCTCTGGGTCTGGCTTCATAACTGACAGATCTTAATGATTACTGACTCCGAAACAAGAGTATTTAAGGAATGTTTGAGCCTGGGGATATTGTAGCGGCTTGATCTCAATGAACATTTCAAACCCGATGAGGAAATGGTCTGGAGAGGTGTAACCCGATTGGCCAGACATGCAGGAATATACATCTCATTAAATTACATACCTCTGTTCTGGCAAGAAGTCCCAGTATTTAGCCCAAAAGCTTGTACTAGTGTGCACTGGTGATATCTAATTATTGGGAACTATGTATGCTGTTAAAATTTAAACAGCAATTGAACAAAAGTTTCCATAGAAATACAATGTAATCTTTAGATGCAATTATATGACACCTTGAAGCTGTAAATGAATGGATCTATAAACATCCTTTGTGATGCCCGCGCTTCTGTGGAAAAAAAAAAAAAAGTCCTCAGTTTCAAAGTACTGTTTGAAAGTTTATTTTTTTTTCCATTTTCATACAGTATGAAGTTTCCGATATTTCCCACAGCACAGGATGCAGCATGCATAAAAATAATAAAAAAAGCAAAGGGGAAAAAATTGACCTTGAACCATCATTTTCCTTATCACAAAGTAAATACTCATTCCTCCGGAGAGACGGAACAGTCGCATTAAAAGTCTTACAGCATTAGCCACACAGAAGGGAAAGTGCAAAACCGTGTTTATAACATACTTCTGTACAAAAAAGAATATATATATATTTATATATTTTTAAAAATCACAACTGGTTTCCCCTTGAAGCAGAGCAGGTGGCTGTCGGAGCCAGGCCTGACCCAGAGCTTTGGTGGAATATGTGACACGTCATTCCCAAGGATTTTAAAAAACTCCCATGTAGTGAAGCATCCTCAGCAATCACGGTCGATCTCACGTTAGCATTCACCAGAGTTTGGCAACATCTATATCATACTGTGATTCTGTATAATGTTAACATTTACATCTCATATGTAAACAAGAGGAACGTCTCAGGAAATGGATCTACATGCACGGGGAAGGGGAGGGGCCAGGCAAAAAAATATCATGCAAGCACATTGAGAGCTGGCGGGGGAGCAGCGTGCAAAACCTTTCTGAAAGACATTCTGAAAGGGAACGACTTGCAGCGAGACACCTGCCGGGATGAGCTCCCAGCCCAACTGAAGCAGGGTTCACGCCCAGATGAGCTTCAAGAATATATTTTTAAACCACTTTAAGTCCCAATGTAACCCTTCACCCTGCCCCCCACCTCCTCAGTTCTCATCTCTCAAAGCACAAAAAAAGATGCGGTGGGGAGGGAGCCATAAGCTTTTTTTTTTTTTTTAATTTCAAAATGCACACCCTCATGAAATGTAATCCATTGAGTATTTATCACTCTGACACATTAACGAGGAGTTAAATCTTAACTTCAAGAGTAGAATTTATGAGGAAAGAAAACAACCGTTAATGGAGACAGTGTAACAAAGACATGGAGAGGGGAAATTGGTTGAAAGCAAAAGCAATCCTCCCTGTTTAAAACCAAAAAAAGACAACAAATATGGAATCCCTCATTTGCCTAATATACATATATTTGTTAAGGAAAAAAGAACAAAGCCTGCACTAGTTCATCATTGTAACACACTATAAAGCAAGATGCAGCTCTCGCCTATATTTACAAAAGACTATAAACTATCTGCGTTTTCAGAACTTTTGGAGCACATTCGAATGCAGTAGCTTGATTTTACCTTAACCGCTGTTTAAAAGGTAATAAAATACAAAAATACGTTAAAATGTTACAGCTGTTTCCAATAGAAATGTTTCATTAGCTGTGATGTAATCTTTTTAAATTTCCTGGAAGTAGGGAGGTGATGCGATGGACGCGAACCGTTCACAAAAGTTACCGCAATAAAACGAAGCCCGGACGCTGATGTAAACTGCAGTTCTGCTTGCAAGAGACACGTTCACCTTGGCATCTATCTCTATGCTCACTACTACAACTCAGAAAGCAAGACAATGAATAGAGATTAGCTCCCCAAGAGTACAAATATACAAACATGGTGGAAATCAAGCAATCCCTCACCATACAAAAAAAAATAAAAAAAGCAAAAACAAGCATTATATTTCTGATATTCTGTGTTCATTCTTTTCTTTTTCTTGGAAGCAAAATGCTAAAAATAAACCAGACTTATAGTGTGTGAAACAGAGACAAGGGGAGAAAAAAAAATTATATATATGGGATAGAGATTGCATCGATCACAAAGCGCTTCATGTTCTCTAACCAGTTCTCCCAAAATTAATATGACGGTAAATGACCAGAACTTAATCTGGCTCATTATGTTAATAGGCTCTGCTTGGCACATCAAACCCTACTGTTATGTTGTGAAGAAATCAAGTACATTTAAATCGCAACAGTTCACTACACTGTTTCCCCCAACAGCTATAGATACACCTCCTTGTTAAAAAATAAACAAGACCAAAATAAATGTAAAAAAAACAACAAAATAAAAACAAGCCAGCCCTATCTTCCTCTATCGCCTGCGATGCTCTTTTCCATAAAGAATAGCAATCTTTTAGCCGTTTAAAGTGCTACACTGAGTTACAAAGAGAAACAAAGTTCAATAACACTTTAGAGTTGGCTTGATGAGGCTTGTTCTGGGTTGGGGGGGGGATAAAGGAAGAGTGAAAAAGGCGGCTTCACAGAGAAAAAAAAAATACTTCCATTGAAATACACAGAGAGCATCGCCGGGGGCATCTGGGAGCAAATCTTCAGGGGTGGAGAGGAGAGGGCGCCAGTGGATCCATCACACATCCACCACCATCTTTTTGTGTATGTCTAGTCCTCCCACCACCTGCCAGGGCGGACGAAAGGGACACACACCGTAAAACAGACGTCGCGCACAGATGGGCGTACACCCACATGCTCAGCAGGCAAAAACAATGCGGATGGAGAGCCGCGTCACGTGATGTTTTAACATCCTCTCACCATGTAATGGGACCATACAGCTAGGTGCGCAGCTGCTGCAAAGAATGCACTGGAATGACCTTGAGATGTGTTGGCAATGCTGACAACACCCCGCCCTGCCGCCCCATCCTGCCAGTTTTGGATGCCATGACTCAGACTGCAAGCTCAGCATCCACGTAGCTGCATTTTAATCTGGCTGGGGGTGCATCTTCAGCGCTGGCATTATAATGAAAGGAAGCCTGTATGTGGGATTAACCTGCAGAATATCACCTTGAGGAGCACAACGGCAACTCGGCCCAAAGACACGCCGTTCTGGGTCTTAAGAAAGGCTGTTCTTAGAGAATGGGGGCAAAGATAGCCGCCGGCTATTCCAGAAACTGCCAGAGAGGATGACAGCCTCATTTTTCGTTCACTCACCGCGCAGAACTCCTCGAAGGATATTCTCCCGTCGCCGTCCTTATCTGCGTTGATGATGGTTTTGTCGACTATCTGCTGCAGCTGGGTGTCCTTCAGGTTGTTTCCCACCATCATCTTCAGAACCTGGAAGAGCTCACCGTTGGAGATGTAGCCGTCCTTGTCCATGTCATAGATGCGAAAGGCGACTGGAGGGTTGAGAAAGAGTTGGGGATCACTAACTGGAGAAAACATCACCCAAAGGGAAAGATCTACCAATTGCAGACGTACATATAAGAAACAGCACAGTGGAAAAAAAATACAGAGCAGATGAGCACCATATTTTATAATTATGCAGAATATAGTTATAATTTCAAGTATTTTTTTAAAACAAAAACCTCCAACCTTCCAAAACATATTAATGTTAACAATATACTCACATCGCAGCTTCTGTTCCTTGTCACCTTTGACACTAAATTGTGAGACTCCCTCTATAAACTCTACAGGAGAGAAGAGATGCATTCAGATGACATTTTATAGAAAATACTTAGCAGGAAAGCAGATCGATTTTAGACTAATCGGATAAGATTCTCTTTCAGTCCACCAACATGTATGATTGTGCAAAGCAGAGTTTTGGGAGGACGTGGAACATGGTCAGTGCCCAGATGTGACACCACCAAAGATTGAAATGCCCAGCCCATTAGGCCAGAATGAAGAACAAGAAACTTGGGAAGAGGGTTTGAGTAGTATTTGAAGTAGCGAAGAACAGCACTAAAAAATAATGAATAAATAATTAATTGTCCGACTTGAGCAGCTGTGTGACACGCGAGCAGAGAGGCTGGTTTACTGAGGGCGATGCTTTTGTCCAGCTGGATCTGCCTGGTGTTATGTTACAAGGGCAAGTAAACCAGAGTTGGCCACCACTACGGTGAGGCCAAAGTCCCAAACCCCTACAGCGGCTGCTAACTGTCAAGTGCGGAATGTGACTGACGTTCTGGAAAAGCCGCACTTCGCTTACGGATGTTTCAGGACAGGCCTGTTTACGTAGGGCATTTCTGTAAAACGTCACCGCTGATGTCACCGCTCGGCGTGTGGTGGCCAGCTGACGGAGATGCTCGCTGACACACAGGTCACAGCAACCACAACGCAAATATATGGGAAATCTAAACCAATTTATGCATCCCGTGAGCGGACGCCATACATATTACATACGTAACATGATATATGAGCCTAAATCAGTCCACTACAGTAAAATAACTAATAATAATTAACTAGGACTACAAGATCATGAGAAAGCGGTAACTCACCCTTGAAGTCGACTTCCCCGTTTCCATCAGTGTCGAATATGTCGATGACTCTCTGCACCAGAGGATTCTGCTGCAACTCCGGCAGGGACATGAACTCCTCAACGCTCAGGGAGCCCGAGTTATCGAGGTCGAGCTTCTTAAACCTCTTGCCTAGTCTCTTAATCTCATCAGCATCAACTGAAAAGTGGGGAGGGAGAGAACAAGTGAGGATGAAAGGATTCACATGGGGGGGGGGGGTGGTCTCAGCTCAGGCACAACAAATTCCACCCGCCGTCCCCGATGACCGCGTAACTGCAGCGCTTGGATGTGGGGGGAAAAGGAAGAAATAGAAAAAATGAAAAAATACCAACACTGAACAGACTGAAATGTGGTAAAATGACAATAAATCCTGCCCGCGAACTTACGTCTAGTGACCACTGCCGATGCGGATGGCGGGAAGCTGCGGGTCACCTCAGACGGCAGCTTATCCAGCGTCCTTCGCGTGCTGGCCATAGCGGTTCCGAGCCGCGGCTCTCCGGCGCGACTCTACTGCCAAGCCATAGGGCAGCGCGCCGTGTTGCTAAACCCCGAGCTTACTCACTGCATCACGTGACCAGCCGCGGCTCCGCCTCCCTCCGCGCTAATCAGTTTGGCAGAATGATAAATTAATCTTTACATGGGCCCGCCAGCGAGCGAGGGGGGAGGGGGGGCAAGTCAGAACAAGCGGCTGTTCCGTGCCGGGTCGCGGATGGCCGGGTGTGTGTGCGGGGAGCCGCAGGGCTCGTCTGCCTGCTGCCTTTGTGGTGCCGCGGTAACTCACTGCGTCCCTCTGACTAACCAGGAACAAAAGGACGAGCGTGGTGGACAAGTAGCAGGTATCTGCTCTGGAGGGCTGGGGGGGGGGGGGGCACTCATCGCTAGAGATCTGGATATTTTTATGAACACAGAAACACATTACGGTTGCATAACTCATCTTTTTATGCAGGGAAATATACACCATGAAAATGACAGGACTATGAAATATACATGGATATGGTCAACAGCGGGGACTGGAGCGTAGACTGCAGACTACTGAATGAAACCGCACTTTTTGTTTAGCTACTTTTGGCTCACCTTCCTAATCCTGGGCTCTTTTATTCAATAACAAGCAAAACTCATCTGAAAATGGGAACATTTGTTGTAGTCCCACCTTCTGCTAGAGGATAAATGGAAATATTGAGGAATTGGACAAGTAGCCGTAGAAACATACACAAATTGAAATTCAAAGATTTGAGGGACCTCGTGAGAACTAAAACAGAATCTTACGGCATTTCAAAAAAGTAACTCCAGTGCATAGTGTTTTTTTCCCATTATTTCTTGAAATTAGGGAATAGGCAACATTCACTGGTTGTTATATCACAGTTCTGCCACTAGGTGTGGCACTGGCCATACAAGCAGTGGCTGCAGTCGCTCTTTAAATGAACTGCCCTTATAACGACGCCATGACCTGTGCAGTAACCTGGCAGCAGCCTCTGCGACCGGCTGGGTTTTCCTGGAAAGCCTGGCGCCATGTGAGCAGGGCTTCTCATCCTGACCGTAAACAAACGCTCCCGGGTCCGAGGGACTTCCTGTTGGGGCCCTCCGACGCTGCCTGTGGGTTTCCCTGGAGACCGCAGTGCGCCGTGCGAGGGTAATCTGAACTGAGCGGCTTTGCCAGCCTCCCCCAGCTGAACACGGACAGCGAGGCGCCGTCAACTGAACCCGGCCCTGATGTGACTTAACATTTTATCATCAGTCAAGTGCGAGCTGACGCACTGAGCGGTTCCACGTACCGATTCAATGAAACCTACTTCAACACATATTTACATCATGTCGGTCTGTTACACATTTTACTTGAGTTTCTATATTAAAACTCATTGTAAAATTGCACATTTAGCAGGAGAAACGTGTTCTGTCACTGCTAAAATGTGCAGCGTGTCTTAAAACGTCGAGTCAGTGCCGTATTTTTCCAACGGCACCTCGCTCGCAGGCTACTGAGGAGCCCCCATGCCTTTAAACAACAGACTTTAGCAAGACAGAGTGCTGATAATCGCTGCCCCATGCCAGCTAGCTTGAGAATCCAGGCAGGGGCTGTAACAAATGCATTCAGCCTACAAATCCGCCACAATCATACCTCCCAGAAACAGAGAGGCGGCTCATTTTGCATAATGGTCTTGGCCGACGGGTCGCGAGAAGCTTCGATTATCCCTGTGTGACAGCAGTCTGCCAGCAAGAGGGAGGACCACAACACCATTATACCGCTTGCCACCCCCGCTAATAGGTGCCTGTCGCTTTAAGGGAGAGCACATCTCACAGGCTGTTGCCCACCACAAGGTGGCAGTGGCACAGCCCTAGCGCATTGCAACATCACCCACGCACTTCCATTAGCACTAGCGGGATGCATATTAAGCCTGATGTGTATGTGTGTGTACGTGCTTCGGGGGGGAGGGAGAAAAGGGACTGTATTTATATTTATAGCCAAGAGACTGGAGATCCCCTGCGCCGTGTCCCCACCCTCCCTGGGAAACCCCTAGCAACTTGGAAACCCGGCGAACAGGCAGGGTTATTTTTGGATACCTAGAGTCAAACAAACCGGACAGCAAATAAGCGGTGTTCCCCGGTTGGCTGCTGACCCGCAACTCCTAGGAGCAGCTAAGTTACCGACGGTTACCAACAGCCGGTACCATGATTCACAAGCACGCCCTTCACGCTCCTCGTGTGTGGCCGCGACGGCATTTGTTTTAACCCGAATCACTTGATCGCGAATGAAATAAGGCATCAATTATTGATCGGCCAACCTGCTCCCACGATCAATAAGTAACAAGCCTTGAAAAACAGAACAGAAAAAGAAAAAAAAACAGATATATCAGTTTTCAGGGGTGTGTGTACGACACCTGTGTGACTGCTAGACTGGAGCAGCGAGCCGTGTTTCCGAGCGGGTCTACATCACAGATGGCTGGCCAGGTGCCGAGAAAAAAAAAACACAAAGCACAACTCCTCCCATCGCAATGAGGCATTAACTGACCAATCAACTGTCACATGGGGGCGGGAAACTAACAGCGACTTAAATGGCCCTCTCCGTTTGTGGGGCCGTTCCTGTCCCGTTGTTTGGTTATCACTGCAGGTGAACGCAATATTAGATATGAAACGCACGTGTGGCTCTGTGGTTGGAAGGATGTACGCAAGATGCTGGAATTCTAGAACCAGGCAAAGTGGCAGGCCTGGTATGACAGCTCAACACGAGCACTGCGGCCGTCAGCTATAATAGACAGTTGGACAGATGATGCACTTCAATGATCCCAAGGGAGAAGTTCGCTATGAGTAGTAACTCATTATAATGCAGAACGTGGGTATAAAGGAAGAGCAAAGTTTAGTGGATGCAGGCATCTATCACAACGAAAGGGAAGTGGGCTCACTGGCTAAGTAGGCTAATGCAAAGGAATACCAGCACAAACAACTGAGCGTACCGGCGCTTTCGGTCTCTGCCTGAAGAAGAGCATCGTGGGTCTAACAATCAGTGTGACTAAATCGGGGGAGGAGATCACAAGCTAACATGGGAGAAAAGAACAGAGACACATTTACTGTACTTACATTTCACCACCTCCCCTTCAATACTTACACACACACACACCATCACTCCCCCATTTAAGGAGGAAACTAACGAACAACAAAGATGGAGTAGAGATAAAAGGATGCGGGTCGCCACGCTATTGGCCGGTTAGTGACACGTGACCCAGGCCAGGCGACCACCGCGATGCTACGCAGCCATCTTGACTCGCTCCTAATTAGGTATCGGGAATGCAAGACGATGACACCCTGGCAACGGGATTCAGCATCACACAGAAGCCAAGACCATGATATCGACAGGCACATCCTACAGCAGCCATGTCGCTCAGGATTTATTACTGACGACTATTTATACTTTTTTTATTCTTTAAAGAAACACTAATGTGTCTGCCAGTAGGGGGATGAGAGAAGCGAAATGCCAGATACTCACAGTGCGAGCACATTTCCAGAGGATAACTGGCTTCATTTCCCTGCGGAGGAAAAAAGAAGAGAAAAAAGAAAATTGGTTGAGGACTTATTTTTGCATTCATGAGGAATACAGGTTAGCTAAAACGCACAAACGAAATCTTTCAACGACTCGCGAGACGTGGGCCTCCAATGTTAACAGACAGAAATATCGATTTCAGGGCAAACTGATTTAGAAGAAAACCTTGACAGTAGGATAAGTTGGGGGGCACACGGAGAGAGAAGCTCTGCTGGGAGGGCGGGGCTCGTGTCAGCGGCCATAGAAGGAGATGTGCCGTGCAAACCGGGCGAGGGGCGGGTTTCGAGAGCACGCCACCGGCACCGCATTTCGCCATCCCGAGAGTGCTCCTCCAAGTCTCATCGCTGGTTAATTATGCAAGAAAAGGACAAAATGCACAGGGAGGTGGGGAATCGGCAGGGGGGGGGGGGACGAGGCCTGGATCTTTCCAGCATCAGTAAATCTAGGGCAGCCGCACCGGGACAGGCAGGCCTGAGATCTGAAGGCAGCACAGGCCCACCAGTGAACAGCAGAGTGGCTAGGGCAAGGCCAACTACGGAGCCACACGTGGGCCAGAGAGCAGGCAAATGAAAAGAGAAAAGAAAGGAAAGTGTGCCAGGCATGTGGCAGCCGCTAGATACCTAGAATACATGTAACTGTGTGCAGCCCCCCACACCTGGAGGACAATGTTAGGCTTCAGCTGGTCTTCTCTTTTCCCTCTTGGCTTTACACTCCCCCCCCCCACCACCACATCACCTTTCATTCAGGAAAGCCGCTCTAACCTTTGAAACGCGCAACTTCCACGTCATTTCGTCTCATTCCAATACAGAGAGAACGAAGGAGGGATCCACAAAGCAGGCAGAGCGTCCGCCACTCGCCGTGCACGCACATCTCCTTCACACTGTCCTGTCCGCTAGCAAGTGAGTCAATCTGCAGGCCGTGGGAAACGCCGCAGATGGCACACAGCCAAGCCGGCGGGAGTCGACCACGCCTGGGAGCTGTTGTGGCAATGTGCTCACAAGCATAAGGCCCAAAGGGAGCGAGTGCATTACCAAGACACACTCCAGCATGGTGGCCTGACCCACAAATGTTGGCGCCTGAAGGTTCTGGAGCTGTATCTTTAAATTTACTGCGGAAACAAGTTAGACTTCAAGACCTTTTGTATTAAGCCATCCTTCTATAATTCCTCCATCCATCTTTCTTCCAACTGTGTAATAACACTTACAAGAAGCGCCCTTACCAGCACCATAGTTCTGAGCCTGCAGAACATCTCATTTCCTGGATGAGACCACCAGCTGTCCGCAGATAACCCGCTCAGGTGCCCCCTCACTGCACAGAGAGAGAAGCTGCCCTGGCAATTCCTGGCAGTACCATCACAAGTTCTTCTGGGTACCAGAACTTCCTCTTAATCGCTTCAACCACCATTCTTGGACTTTTAAGACCTAAAGAGTTATTTTCTGTGACATCCTCAACTGGCCCAAGCCTGACGCTCAGGTATGCGAAACCGCGCCTTACCGTGTCATTGCGTATTCGGCACTCTGGGCCGCAACGGCCGTCCCGGCCCCCGCCACGGCCTGTTCCAACTCGCCGCAGCCCAGCAGACATCATAAAGTTGAAAAAAAAAGCCAGGCCTGGAAGAGGGAGTCAACTTCCCCGAGAGACGTGCTTGCTGGCTCAGACGCCACAGGCTGTGTGACTAGAACCAAGACAACAACGCTTGAATTAACTCAAACAGGAAGCCAAACATTTTTTTTTAGGATGTTGATGTCAGATGCCCCTTCCATATTAATCACGAGTGTGGGGCTTAGGTATTTAGGCACATGGTCCTTCCCACTTTGCATTTGCCAGGGCTTTGCGTAGCACCTGGTTCTTCAAGATGCAAAGAGTATGACATCACTTTTCAGTCACCAGGCTTCCTTCAAGGTGTGAAATGACGGGTATATCCCAAGCCATTTTGTCCTATGGACTGAAACTTAAAGAGACAGCACAGTCATAAGGGGCACATGTATCAGCCGTAATGATGTCATCAGATACAATGATGTAATCAGAAACAACTAGAGAGTCATGGTGATTGGAGAAAGAGCCAACCAAAAAAAAAGCACCAAAAATGGGAGAATTCTTGGAAGTGTAGATACTGATGACATTAACAATTTGAGATTTGAAACAAAATCTATTTTCAATCAGCCCTTCCTATCCTATCTTAGAGGCATCGAGTGCTCGTGCCCTAAGCAAAGCACCATGTCTTCAACCCATCTTAAGACCACTCAGTGCAATACCTGGTTGGGAACAATCTGGAATCCATCCCAGAAAGCACTGGTGCAAGGCAGGGAATCACCCAGAAGGGGATGCCAATCCAGCACAGGGCCATAGTCAGACTCTATGGGAAATGTAAAGACACCACTTGGCATAACTGCATACTTTTCGGCCAGCATGAGGAAAATGAGAAGCAGAGCAGAGATTGGATTCAAACCCCTAACCCTGTCAATGTGAGGTCATGCTGCTGACAACGTTCTGCAAAAGTTCTGACAACCCCCAAGAACTACTGCTTTCCTGATTCAACACAACATTAGCCAAAAACACAAAACCCTTGTTTTGTGGTACCACTTATGGCTCTAGCAACAGTAACCAGAATGCAACATACAGGTCACCATACTTATGCTCTCATGGAGATGACCAGTTACTATTATGGTATGTATCTCCCACCTAAATCAAAGGGCGCTTCTAAGAGTCTAGACTTTGGAGAAAATGTGTAAGAGTGGACTGTGGAAACCATAGGATGGAATGGTACCGCAACCCAGAGATATATTAGAATGATAGAGTGTTTTTGGAATATTACTCTGATTTTCATCTGAAGCTTTAATCCAAAGCATTTCTGGATTTGCAATTACAGAGCTGGATCATTATTGAAGCAATTCAGGTTAAGTGCTCAAATCAAGGGTTTCCATACTTCTCTTGGTCGGCTAGAGAAGTATGTAGATTCTCCAAAGGTCAGGACTTGAAAAACACCACGTGATCCAGACAGAAAGTTGGTTACAGGGGGGCGTGCGGGACAATGGGGCAGCAGGTGGACAGGAATAACTCCTTACTCTGTGAATGGGTTCGAGGGGACATCCATGCTAGGAGTGCCCTAGTGTGCTTAACCCTGGTTAGATCCCTCCTGCCACTGCTTAGCATTTGTCATCAGAGGCGTTAAGCTTCTAGCTCATCTCGCTTCGGCAGACGTACACCTTGGACGGCCGCTTGGTTTGGGGTGTCAGCCTGATTTATAAAAAGCAAGAAATCCTTCCTAGATTAGCCAACGTGTGGACTGTCACGCTTTTCATTTAATTTTAACTTCCTGTAAAAGCCAATAATCAAAAAGGGGACAGGAGCAAGCCTACCATCAGAGCTAACTCGGGACTTGCTGGGGGCCACCTGGTAGCAGTGGTTGTGATGACTGCTGCTCATTCAGGATTCAGGATTAGTATGAACAATGAGGACTTAGAAGGGACGCTTGCCTAAGATTCGTTTACGATTTCTCAGTCAGGTTGGGTTTATGGTTGGCATTTGACCTACGTTAAGACTGTAAACATGCGTCACAGTCCCACTGCCAACTCTCGTCAGATTCTCCTAAGTTTCTGGGTGTGGTCTCCTCTCAACGCCCCTTTCTGACGTGTGTATTTTGGTTCTTGGGAGACCACTCAGGATTATCCTTAAACAGCTTGACCTCGACGTGGGACCTTCCCCTGGATTGTTATAGCTTCTTCGTATAGTTTGTTGCCCTGTTTGCTCACAACTCTTATAATGACAGTTTGCCAAGTCAACAAAAGACCTCTGACAAGCACTATGACTGCAGCACCAAATAAACTGCGGCGGGGGGGTGGCTCACACCATACATAGATCCTTGGGTAAATTTAATCCACAGAGATAGCGAATAATGACAGCAAAAAGGGACAGAGCGTTTAGGATTACCACGCTGCTAACTTAGATCAAATCTGGGGGCCTGCAAATGTAACTTAGAAGTGCAATTCCTTTTTAAGGTAAAGCACTTAGGGTGGACAATTCTGGCAGGGCAGCGGTGAACTTTAATGGAGTAGTGAAAGCAAAATTACAGCGGCACTGTACAATGGCAGACTAGAGTCAAAAACCAAAGACGGTCGTCAAGATGAGGGCTACTCCAGATGTAAATAAACTGTGTGCGGTAGGTAGAAGCGGGGTTCGGACGGGGGGGGGGGGGGGTTTGAGTGTTCAAGCATTCTGCTGCACTTGTGAATAATTCATCCATCATTCAGAATCAATTAGACCCTGTTGAATAAAACATGCTTTGTACAACAGAGACTGTGGCGTTGGTTGAACTGAACAGCTGCCCGCCCAACGTGGCAGAAAGCAAGGACAAACCTTGGACTCCTTCGCTCACTTTCCCACTTTTTCTGGAAGCTATGTTCTTCGGGGGGTGGACGCTTCCGTGTGCCTGCCTTGCTGCTTCCAAGTTCCGAGGAACCAACCCGTGTTGGACGACCTTCATCTTCAGCCCCAGAGGTCTGGAAGCTAACTGTTGGTGAAGCTAACAAACTCCTTTTCCAGAGTACCACAGGCGCAGCAACTGGTGCGTTTGCATGATTTTTATTTGTGGATGCATGCGTGACTGTCTCCATCCGTATACTCCGGTATGAGCGCTCCTGTATAAAGCTGGGCTTAGTGAATACACTGAAACTTTCATAGTCGTTTACATTATCTGATTCTGCGAGAATACTGGGACAAGTGACTAAACGTTAAATTGGCATTCATTAAGGAGGGGGACAGTACGGTAACATGGTGAATGCTTCGGATCACCCCTGGCTTTGTGCGCGTGCAGTTTTAACTTCTCCCCATGTCTGTGTGCGCTCTCTCTCAGTAGTCTGGTTACGTCCCATGATTTAAATGGATATGTGGCTATAAATTGCCCCAAGATTCTCTGGCATCCAGGGTGTACCCTGAAGTTTCTGGAACACCCTCCAAGTCCACCATGACCTTGAACTGTTGAAAAAAAATGCAGAAGGTGGACAGATGTATAGATGATTAAAGTGGCGTGAAAGTGCATCAAGGGTGCCACAATATATAATGTATTTTTAAATTATGATGAAAAAAGTACTTTTCATCCTGTCCCACGTTGTCTATTAAATTACGCGTCATGCAAACAAATGCTTCTCTGATATAACTGGAGCTAGAAATTTGTGGTTGCATCTGTACAGCATCTAAAAGGTTGACAAAGCTGACATGAAACTCAAGAATCGTCTCAACAATGAATCCACATAATGCATTCTGGTACCAAGAGGCACCAAACCCTGTATGTGAGACTTTGCTGTTATACCCATTATGACCAAGCAATTTAAATTATTCAATATTTTCCTTTTTTGACGATCACCCTCAAGTCTGAGAAACTCTACAATGCTGCTGCAATTTATAAAATGATGCAAGGGGTAGATAACACAGATAATTAAACCAGAGCAATGGCCCTGAACGAAATCCACCACATGAATGGTTGACCAGTAATAGAATCCTTGGAATTTAACACACATTCCTTGTTTGCATGGAAATTGCTCATTCTAACTAACATTTACTCTGTCCTCCTTAACAGATCTGAGACATATGAGAAAGAGGTATGTTACAATAAAGACTCATTTTTAACATACACTGGTTTTTGACTGGGCCCTGAAATGTAATACAGACTTGTATATGGATACAGTACAATGCAGTTTGACCAAATTTTAAAGAGATGAACAAACTATCCTTCCTTAAAACAATATCAATTGAACCGTTACTTACACCAGCATAGTGTCCTGTTTTAGCCCTATTAAACGATCACGGAGTAAAGAAACTTGACACTGCAATTAACCAGTTTTGAAATCTAGAGTGCCTGAAAGACAGACTTTTAAATGGTTCAATTTTGGTCTAAAATTGATCTAACAAATACTGGGGCATCAGGGGAATGAGAGGGACTTCACACCAGACAAAACAGGCTGTAGGCCCAAAAATCACCACCTTTCAAATTGGGTGCATCTGATGAAACTGATCAAGCAGCCATCTGAGATTTCACAGTTCTGGCACATCAGCCTGAAGGCCAAGCCAGGAGGCTGTCAGGCGAGACGCTGGACCAAGCCCACAAGATCACGTTCCATCAAATCCATTTTCCAGCTACTCATCACTAACGTAACACACCAGTATTTCTGCTGCATGCCTAGTCTACTGGAATTTCATAGTTTACTGTAAGTGGGGCTGAATCTCCACACATCACTTGCGCACGTCTCCTGAGATAAGCTCTAGATCTGGAACGTTCCTGAAGATGCTGGCTGAGCTAGAGCAGAATCAGCATAATAAACCACAATGATGCTGCTTCGAACAAAAAAGGTGTTGCACCAGCCAGGGACAAAAGGCAGATCACTGCAACTTGCCAAACTTCCAAGGTAAGATCAGAGTCCACTAAATTGAAGACCTGAATTCCTGCAATGTTAAGGACCAGCACAACAGTCACAGCAGACTCATGTAGTGTAATGGAGACACCTGCTCAGGGAAAACACCAGAAAACACCAGGAAGTTGGGTTACAGTTTTCATGTTCTTCCTTCCAATAAGAGCATTTGGAAATCTTAAGTTACCTCATACTGGATTCTCATCACTGGAATCAAAACAGATGGACGTTTTCAGTAAGCAGCTTAATTTAGACATTTTGGGAGACTGATGTGATGTATATTGCTGTACAGAAAACTAAACAAATTAAAATTGAGATTATTGTGTCAGGGTCCTAAAGTAATGGTTTTAGAGAATAGTTACAATTTGTTGTAAAAATAAGGTTGCCTAGAAGACAGCTGTGAATCTGTCCAACAAATTAGGCAGCAAGGAAAATGGAGTCGCTGACAAACTCAATTTGATCAGGAAAATGGTTAAAAAACATCCAAGAGTCAGCAGTCAGAATGTCTGTCATTAATTCCTTCTCAATGTTTCTGGAGTGAGTTCTGCTCATTTCTGGTTACACCATATATTCAAAATGAGGCAAACTGGACAGATGATGACTACAAACAGGTCTGGACACACTATGCTTTGTTATTCACCTTATAGTAAACGGCCTCGTGGTAATGATGTAATATATATCAAATATTTCGAGATCAAGAGAAATGTTCCACATATCAAGATTTTCTGGTCTCCTTTTGCCCCGCTGACATCATTGCAGACTCTTGCCGTTCTTTCAAGCAGCTTCCAGATGTAGCCACCTGGAATGCTTCTCCAGTCCTGAAGGAGTTTCCACAAGTTCTGACCACTATGGGCCAGGTCATCTGTCACAGCACTCCATCTCTTTCCTTGTTCACAAGAGAATACAGTACTTACGTAACCTTAAGTTGTGCCTAGTCTCTAGTGGAAAAACAAATGATTTTCAGTAGGTGTGTCCAGATTTTTTGACTGGTTCCATATGTGCGTGTAAAGAAAGTGTGCTTATTTTATTCATGTATTGAATGTGCTGAATATTTATAGGAATGTTATTTTTTTAATCATTTGTGTTCTGGGGAATTGGCTGTGATGCACGTGGGAAGAGGGTGGCTGTAAGCCTGAGCACAAGGTTTATGTCTTCAAGATATTCTGAGAACTGGGGGACAATTCAAATACTGACAGAAGAGATAGGCATGTGGTGTTATATCAGCAAGAGGGTCTTAAATTATGACAGTGAAAGTTGGGGGAGTGAAGGGCTATAGGCCAGAATGGATATTGATAACTTAAAATATTAAGTTAAACAAAATAATACGGATAATGGTAATTATGGAGACTGGGCGCTTGTATAACATACTGGCCAAATGGCTGCGCGTTATGCTCGGTTATCCACCGCCACTAATGCTCGAATGCCCGCAGCTTTAAGCTACCTTTGCGCCTCATCGCTAAAACAAACGGCACACGACCAGATTACATATATTAGGGGCTAATTTAACTTAAATTACATGCATGCAGCTAGCGTGGTTATCCGCGAATATGACGTGAGATTAGAGGGACCCTGAATGCCAAAAAAGAACATAAAAAATGCAGGGAATCGTTTGACAACCGGATAAAGGCAGAAATAAGCAAATAGGCGGCATATATATGAAAATAAGGGTTAACGATGCATTATTTGCTGCGAAATAAATCGCACCCAGTTTGGCTAGTCCGCCGCCGAACAGGTCGGGCTTCACCTGCTCGCGCTCGACACGGTGACACTCGATTAATTTTCCCTAAACATCGGGGACATAATGGTGGCAGGAAGCTGCATTTAAAACAGGAAAAACAAATTACACAGTGCTCACTCCACTCTGACATAATGCAATATTAAAAATTCAGATGATTTAGGGCAGGCGCGACTTTAATAGCACTGTGCACGTAATCGCCCTACAGTAAGTGTCGCTTTGGAGCGAACAGCTCAACATTCAACAGCAATCCCGGAGCAATATTGCAATATCACTTTGGAAAATCGCACCCACAATCCTCAAAGTATGGATAAACGTTACACAAACTGGGGATTTTTCCCAGTCGAAACCCCTTATAGGGATAGAGTAGGCGTTAATCAAGATACGCTGCTCGACCGAAATGCTGAGGCTCGTTTCCAAGATTAAACCAGCCGTCAGTTTCTCATCTGAAAAGATCGGGCTGTTTATACGGAACGCGGAGTTACGAGGCGGCGGCACAACCACGGCCGGAATCAGGTGCTCATAAAAAAGGGTAAGTGGGCCAAGTCGAGAAGTCGCGGAGGTATTAAAATGATCGGGAGACCTGCCCGGTTGCAGGATTTCATTTCACCAATGAAATAACCATTACCGATGTCTAATAAATATATGATGGGGGGACCTTAATCTGCAACGTTACGTATATTAGCTGGTATGTGGTGCCGCAGACATTGCATTAACAGAGGCGTGTCCGCCGATCACTGGCCCAGGCTGGTAATAATAGCAGCGACAGTCTTACCATTTTGCCGGCTGGTGGCTGAAACGCTCCTTCCCGTAGAGGCGATGCGAGGGGGTCTGCGCGACAGGAGGGGGAGCGGACCGAGTGGCGAGCCTGCGCAACAGCGTGCTTTTTTATTTTTATTATTACTATTTTGCAAGGAGGCACCTGTTCTTATAACGCACTATCCTGTATGCTTTCTGGTGTTCCTCTGCAGCGGTTTCGGCAGACCCAAAAGAGGGGGATGAGCAGCGAAGGAAGGCTCCGTCGGTGCTCGGAGAAAGAGGCTGAAGGAAGAAAAGGGGTGGAGGAGGGGGAGGTGCAACAGTACAGCACATCCGGGAACCTGCGCCTTTTCCTTTTTTCTAGGTTACATCTTATGCATAAGGATAATTTTCTTTACATATATTATATATATACTCTGCGTTATCTTTTACGTAATATTGATTAGGATGCACCAGATTTTTTATTCTTATATTTCTGTATTTCCCCATTCCATTGATTTTGATATTTCCTTCCAATAGGCATGATGAAGCCAAAAAGTGTAGATTGATTACCCTGAACTGCAGGCATATAGATTGTTTTATTTAAAAAGTTCTAAGACATAGTTGTGTTCATTTGTATGTAGGAAATCAGACGGAGAGAAACTACCCAAACTATACCTATATATCAAATGAACATTATCTAGCAGCTGATTTGACATTTCCTCGTCTTTGTTTTTACTTTTTTCATTTATAGATGATATATTGTGGAAGTTTCTCGTTATCAGTTACTTCAACAAAGAGCAGTGTTGCATTAATAGAACACTGTTATTACGCAAATGCACCGGCCGCTATCCAGTTGTGTCGATTGAACAATGGAGGGCGCTATTTTCACTTTACTCTGAATAATATACTGAACGACATAGCTCTTTATGATATTAATTCACTATTATGAATTATTTGCCATTTTATTTTTCAACTGCAGTCATTTTTGCCGTGACTGTGCCCCCCCCCCCCCGACACGCCGTCACTATTAATAAATTTAAAATGCTTTTAGCACCGCTGTAACAATCATTGCTGCAGTTTCTTGAAATACATTAATTATATTAATAAGTTAATATAAATAAGAAGATAATTATAAATTAATAACTGGAAGTACCATGACAGATGTGAAATGTGCTACCAGTTAACCTTAAATTTGGCCGAAACAATTTCCATATAAATTTAACTGCACTTAACCCGATCTACCTGCTTTACAAGCTCACGATAGACTTTCAACGTACATAAGAAAATCTACTGAAAGCACATAGCGGTGTTTTCCTACACCATTCATCTGCAACACGATCGTTAAATGCCGATCTCCGCCCTGTGGTAAGCTGTGAACCATGTAACGGTCACAGGCCAGGTAACCGTAGCTACAGACTTTATATATAGAGCCTTCTACATATATGGCCCCGATACTGTGCTATATTCTCCTGGCGTGGTTTAAAAATGCTTTTAGGTCAGATGCGATGCATCTCAGATGGTACTCAAAGTTCACTCGAACACGTTTGCACGTAACGCATAAATACATGCAAGATCCTACGTAGTCAATTTCCTTTTCATGACCTAGGGACTCCTTCCCGATTAGGTGACCTTGAATTTTAAATAGTTTGACAAAGATAAAAGGGCTTTAGGGGGGGGGGGAAATGCGAGTTTGCACACCTGTAGATGGAGAATCTGCAGTGAAACCAGGGGCACAGTTAGAGATTAATGGGTATGATGGCTCAGTCTTTATTAGGGGAGGCTGATGGCAAACTATTCATGACTCCAGCCAATAAATACACATTTATTTGTGGGATCTAAAAAGCATTTTAGGGTGGCTAACCCTCCCCCCTAAAATAGGTCTAATGATGAACCACCTCGTGTGGCAAGAAAGACATTTCGTGGCAAATTGCACCATGTCCCATTGCAACCTGAGCAACTGTTACCTAAAATGTTGTCTACTGGCATACTGGACAGGCTGACTTATGCTCTACCATGACTGATTCCCCCCCCCCCCCCCCCAAAACCACACC
>JAODUD010000062.1:6791945-6804431 GCA_026784285.1 Stomatorhinus walkeri | reverse complement strand
CTGTGATGACTGCCTTCTGCAGGACAATTCGCCCTGCCACAGTGCAAAACGAGTTCAGGAATGGCTTAAGGAACATGAAAAAGTGTTCAAGATATTGACTTCAAATGCCCCAGATGTCAATCCAATCGAGCATCTGTGGGATGTGCTGGACAGACAAGTCCAGTCCATGGAGGCCCCATCTCGCAACCTAAAGGACTTCAAGGATCTGCTGCCTACACCATCCTAGGCAGGTGGTTGTAATGTTACAGCTGATCGGTGTATATTGAATAGCTGGGATTGAAGAGAATCTGAGTTAGTGTAATCCTCAAGATAAACCTTTAAGCTGTGAATGAAAGAATTCCTACTTAGACTATTCACCATAGAACTGATTAGAGCATAGAGCCAAGTAAATACTCACAATTTAGTATATACTATAAATGTGTCCAAAAAGATGTTTAAATATAGTGAACCAATGAGTACTTGCTGGAAAGCTACAAAGCAGAGTGCTGTGTAAACACAAGTTAATCTTAAGGGAAGGACCTGTTTATATTGAGGAACTGAGATGTATTTAAATTGTTGGTCGCCAACACAGCGCCACCTACCGTCAAAAACGAGTAATCTATATTTTAAAATATTACTTCAGTCAGATCCATTACATAATATTAGGTGTTATCCTGTATTTTAATATATCAAAAATAAGACATGAATTATAGCAAAATCACAGAAGGTGAGATAGCATGAACACGCTTGTGAAGAATTTAATTAACAAAAAGACAGCAAGAGAATCAAATAGCCTGTTTTATTGAACCGATTTGTTTGCAGTTATGCTTTTCCTGCTTTTATATATTCATTGCCAGCATTTTCACATCTCGTCTTCTGGTGAGTTTTTCATTGCCTTTTAAAACCGTTTAATAATTTAATAAGTATGAACAATTTCACTACAAAAAAATCACAACTACAATACACATTGGCTGTTACCCTGTTAATATCAGTATATTTTTGATATAGGTCTGGACACAATTCACAACAGAGCAACACTGATTGCGTAAAAGCTGCCAAGCTGCCATCCTGTGACCCCGATGTATCATTAATAAATAAGTCGCCTCACAAAAGATCTAGTCTGACACTTTCTTTTCTGTCTGCCGCAGCTTCCGTTCTGCTTCTGCTGTTCGTAAGCAGATAAGGGAGGATAATATTTCATAAGAATAATAAATAATCATACACAAAGTTTACAGAACACAAATACTGAACCACGGGGGAAAAAAATGAAAACACGGTGTCCACTCACACAACAGGTCAACTGATAAACGTCCCCAGTCGGCTAGCTGCGAACTCAGCTCTGCCAAATACAGGAGACAAGCGATAACTTTATTGGTTCCACGTGTGCACCGTTAGATAAGGCTTCATGCTGGCGTGTGCTGGCGTTTCCGTTAGGGTTCGGATGCTGGTGGTACCCTTGCCGGCTGTGGCTTGGTCGGGTACCCGCCCTCATACAAACATCTCCTTGTTGATCCACATCAAACTGCGGGTTTCGTTGGGTTTGCACTCGTACTCTATGTTAGAGAAGCTGTTTCCCCATTGGCAGTGGTCCCGCTTGTGGTAATTGTAGTACTTGACCTGCCACACGGTCTCAAACGTGCCCGCCTCCGGGAACTAATGCAAAACAAGACAGACAGAGATATGCAAAGTCAGTCGGTGACCTGCACAGTTTGTCAGACACTGCAACAAAATATAAACTTTCCAATCTGATGCGCATAGATCCAACTCAGTTACTCATTCGGCTAATTATTAATTCTATAACAGCTAAAATAAATCCTAATCTTAAGTATAACCAATTCAATTGTGACAAAAATTACTGAAATGATCTCTGGCCAAGTAATATTTCATACGGTTCTGTTAACAATTAAATGCTTAAACTACCTTAAAATAATTAAACTCACCAGAGAACAAAAATATATAATAAAAACGTGTAAAAACATCTAAGGCTATTCTGTAAAATACATTTATTGTATTTTAATACAATAAAACAAAAATATTGACGTGAGAATGTTTGCAAAGCGCTTTACATGAGTATTTCAATCGCTTCTACTATCACACGCCTAAACTGCATCACTTTAATGTGCACACGTAGTAATGTTCAAATGTCATCTCATCTTAAAATAGGGGAAACTTTACAATATAGCGCCCACTTTATTTTTAGTGAGCTATGATTTGATACGGACGAATGATTTCTGCTAGATACCGATCGTACAAATATACTGATTGTGACACTAATCGCGATCAATATTTCTCCCTCCGAGCTGGTAATCGGGGTGTGGGTACGGTAAAGCACGCCAGCTAATTTTTACCCTCCTGCATCACATATAAACATGAGGAATGACGTCAGGCCGCTCACTACAGAACATATGAAAATGCAATCAGCGCACTTCGGTAATTACGTCCTCGGATGCAGATGGGTATTACCTGTATGCTGACCTGGACAGGCTGCCTCTCCCCGCTTTTGGTGTGCATCACTCCCTCGGTGTCATAGGTCCCGTTATAAACCACCGACTGGGGGTCTTTAGACTGCTGCTCCAGGGGGAAGCTTATCCCGCCTATGCTCATTGTGCTGCAAAAACACAATGCAAAACCAGCGTTTGACACCGGCATTGATTTCCAGCTGGTCTGCATCTCAAAGGGTTCAGTACGCACGGTTCATCAAATATGTCTACGCAAAAAAAATGTAAATAAAAAAAAATCCGCGAATTAAAGCGTCAGTATTATCGCAATGATATGGGACGATATATATTTTTTTACTTTACCGTTCCGCGTAAAGACAATATTTAACTCAAAATGTGAAAATGAGGTCACCGCCGGCCTAAATGACGGATTTATCACCTGCTGTGGATTTGGAAAGCTATGCCCAGGATCAATCTGCGCCTCCTGTCATGCATTTGCGATATAAATGACAGACTCACACCGATGAATAGGTATCACAGTCGATCATTAAAATTAAAAACAGGGCTTTTACCATCTTTACCGGTTTTTATGCACGAGATGGCTTTGGCTGAGAGAAAATACGGGAATCGCGATTTAGTTTTTTTCCCAGGGGGGGTTGGCTGACAGAACACACCCTTTTCTTTATTACCGTATATTTTATACTTCAGACCAAAGTCCACGAACGGTGCGATCAACCCAGATCCGTGAACATGCACACATGAGGATTAGGCCTATTATATTAGGAAAACAAATCGCACAATCCTGATAAATCTAGGACTGGATGCATGTTACGGGCCTTGAGGATATAGATTACGGTGGATGTGGAGGACGGTGAATGAATATGATGCGTCTGCAAATGATGGGAATAAACGGATAAACGTTGCGTGTTAAACATTAACGAAGCGTGCATGAGCAGAGCCGATAGCGGATTCACGGGTCCGATCGCGATGTGACTTACGTCGCCTCCACGGCCCCAGGCTTCACCACCACCTCGATTTTGTACTTTGATCCAGTCAGCAGCTTGATGGTCCTGTTCTGTCCGAATCTCGACCCGTCCACTTTGAAAAACACCGGCCCGTCGTTGGGCTGTATTTTAAGGGCGACGGCAATTCTGATCAGCTGCGGAATGTCGCCCATTATTGCCCACGAAAGGACCGCTGCTCGGCCGAATGTCTTTCCGAGGAGACACCAAAAGGAGGGGCAAGCTGAGGATTCCTAGTGGCAATACTGGATAGATAGGTACAATATTATGACGTAGGCAAAAAAAACGTGGAAAAATATTACCGGTGGATGTTCATAATAAAACTTAACATATTCCTTGCCATAATCCTTCCCCTGACAAAGAGATAATCCCTGCAATGCTCCTGTAGTCATTAACTGCAGACACATGAGCTGTTTAAGGTGCGACACGATATTCTTCTCCTGTTTCTCATATATTCCTATGTTTATTGATTTCCTACATATACGTCGTTAGATTGTGTAACATTTCGTTCATGGCATGTTTTCTCTTTTAAGTTTATGGCAATGTCGGAACATACAAATTTCACATTTGTGGTGTTGCTTAGGCCTGATACAATTCAGGTCAAGAAGTTTACGTCATCATCTACTAATTCGATTTTTGAAGAATCATTTTTCAGGATACCTCGATCAGTTCTGCAGGGTCGAATTGATTGCTGAATTTGACTTGTTTTCTCTGTCCTTAGCGCTTGATGTTCGCATACTGAGGTAAGTAGTGCATGTTACAGGCGTTGTATTTACCTGAATGTCTTTATATTGAAAAAAAAAACAATTTGTGGGAGGTAGAGAACTTGAACTTTTGTATTTTTATGAGTATTTGTGTCATATAAAAGTCTTCTAAACTAATGGGAAACAATTATTAATTAATCTACATTTATACTTAAACTCTTTTTTAGATCTGCTAGGTGTACAGTTATAAATCTTTGGTAATTATATACTCGAATTTAAAGTGTGTATTATTTTATATTGCAATGTATTTGAAAGCGTTAAATAGAGAAAAATTATACTACCAGCAGAGGGCAGCCTATGTACTATGTTTCACCACAGTATTGAGTACTGATGCTTATTTTCACTATACTATTTATCCAGTCTCTTAACGCTCTTAAAGCTGGATTCATTGTCTTGAGCTCTTCCCAGAAAGGATGTGCCATGAATCGCAGCACAATGGATGGCATTTCAGCCCATTGCAGGACACACAGTAACGCGCTCCATCATACACCACTGTGGGCCAGTTAGAGACACCTAACAGTAATGTTTTTGGGTTGAGTGATGAGGGATGTTTAAACAGGGAGAATATGCAAACTCCACAGACCCCAAGAATGCAAACCGTCAGCCTGGAGGTGTGAGGCTGCAGTTCTGTCCTTTGTGCCACATGAGTTTTTTTGTTTTTTTGTTTTTTTTTTTAAAATGCCCACATTCTAGTTTGCATGCATATATTTCTCATGAAACAACTGCTTATTGTGAAGGGAAGTGGTGAATGCACATGAACTTCAATCATGAAACAATAAGACCAAACTTACCAAAGTAGAAAAACTCTTTGCGTTTAGCTATCGTGCCTTTTTCTGCATGCACCCAGGAGATAAGCTACTGCATATAAACCAGCTTACTCAGCACGACCCATGTCAGTTTGTGGCTCTTTGATAAGGTTCCCATTCTCTACCATCCCAGTACTATATAATCTATCTTCTTATCTTCTTTCCCCACAATCAACAAATCTACTATGACCAACGTACATTATTCCTCATATAAAGAGATGGTTAGTAGAACTGTACTACTTCTGAGTAAACGTAGGGACTAAAGCAAGCATAGGCCAACACTTTCCCCTGTGTAGCCGTTCGCAGCTGTGAGATCTTCGACAAACATGCGAAGAAGTTTGATTTCTCGTAAAACATACGCAATAGTAGTGACTGGCTAGCGCTAATTTCTCAGGGAGCGTAGAGTATTTGCTAGGAAAGGGTGTGATGATGCTATTATCAAAAAGCAGTCGGAGGTATTACTGAAGAACAGTGCAGAAGTTTATTCGACCAAAAGATTAGTAACCAGAAACATGTGTCCATAAGCTTTTGCCCCTAAAGGAGTAGCTCAAAATTCTACAGCTGATACCCTTAAGATAACATTTCATATGAAATAGTTGTTAGTCACCGTGACACAGTGTGTAGGAAGCATAAAAAAACTGTAAAGGGGGGCCTTTGGCTGGCAAGCAGAGAGAGGAGGAAGTAGCAGAAACCTCACTGACTTCGGCGCGACACGTCCAGCTGCAGAACCTTCCTCCTTCTGAGGCAGGCCACCCTCGCTGTTCTGCCGAGAGCTGGTCCCCCAAGCTGTGCACTTCGAGATCGATGGAGCCTGAGCAGATTAGAGAAGGTTACCTCGTCAAAAAGGTACGAGTGGTATGAGTGGAGACAAGACAGCAGCAGGCCAGATGGGGAAACGATGGACAGTCCATCTCCGTAACAGAAAAGGCAATGGGGATGAAGTCTGTATCGGGGCATAGTCAAGTAACATCATTTGGCCATTGTTGTGGATGTAAAATGCAAAGTAATAGTACAAAGCAAATGTAGACAGCTTTAAGGTAAAGTTGGACTTAAAATATCTATGGATCATTAATAACAAAGTTCTTACATGTGTAGTGTGACATGCAACTCCTTGAAAATTTAACTGAAAGTAAAATGTGATTTGGAACAGTTATTTTATAATGCAATTTAAATGAGCACTTAAATCCATGTTGATGTCGGTTTTTGGTTATTTCTGATGCATATATAATACATTCACCAATAACCCACATCTGTTTAGGATGATGCAGTGGTCAGACACTTTCCTGTACTTATAACTGCAGGTACCCAGATAGGCACTTGAGTCAGTGTGTTACCTTACAGCAACCAGTTGCCAAGCTAAAAATATATATAACCGTTATGGTAACACTTTGCTTTTGGGCGACCAAACAAAGTGCTGTTATGTTCTTACTTATGTATTAAATAATCCCAAAGGCCTACTAAGTATAGTTACATACTGATCTGTTCATTTATCATTCATGAATCGTAATGCCTCTTCTATCTCAAGCAATTACTGTATTTGTTACTATACCTGTTAAAGTTGTAAACCTGCGTGAACGACTGAAGGAACAACTGAAGGAACAAGTAGTGGATTAACACAAGGGAAAGGAAATACTGATCATCATTAATGATGGCGGATATCTTGTATTTCAAGTAGCAATTACATTTGCTATATTTCATTTGTACTTCAGTAGTAACTAAGTACCTACTAAGTATCTGTGCCCTGATAGGTAAACTTTTAACCTGGATGCCACATATATTAACACATTAGGAAGTTTGTGTTCCATGTGATTCTTCTAATTAGATTATATTAGATAAACTTTATTGGTCCCAGGGGGAAATTCTTGGTATTTTACAGTCAATTTCACTGCACGAGTATTGTGTGCATAAAAATTGTCTTCCGTGAGGCTGTGCGTGGCACTTTTGCAACTGGTGTTCTTGAAAAAGTCTAGTCAACCGACCCTGACGCAAACGAAGCACGATGGTTTCAGTGGGAGTCTGTCGAACTGCGCTGTTTGCGTCACCGTCCACTGACTTGACTCAGTCATGCACGCCAGATTCACACTCATGGAAAACATATGTGGACCTTTAAACCGTGCGACACCGCCTATACGGACCAACACCCGCCCTCTGGTCATGAAAAACAAAAAAAAAATAGAAGGGCGGGGACAAAATCGGTCTATATATATATTTCTGTCATAAAGACATGAACTTGTGACCACATCACTGGCAGTTCCTCTGGCTAAATTTAAAAGCTCTACAGCATAGTTGCAAAATAATTCAGTGTGCTGGATTTGCAAACTGAAAGAGAGCAATAGGAATTATGAAATAGCATTTCAGCAGGAGCAAAAGAAGACTGTGCTGTCATCCTCCCAGCTTTTGTAAGGCATATTTAGCAACATATAAAATCGTTTTGCCTGTAGTGCTTTAAAAGTTGGGCTGAATTCTCTGAAGCTGGTAAGTGAATTCTGCATGCTGTCCACTTATTGTAGATAGATATTGTATTAATGAATTGCCTGATGAAATTGTCCCACGGGAGAAGAGTGCAGAAACATTTTATTGCTCTGTGGAACTACAAACTGCAAAACAGGTTAAACTGTTTAAACTGTTAATGAGAACCAACCACACTAGAACATAAGAAATTTACAATCAAGAGGAGGCCATTCAGCACATCCAGCTGACTGATATTTCTGTGCGTGGATAGGGTTGGTTGGATGGTTCAAAATATATTAAGAATGTGACAAATCACAATGAACCGGATCGAACTGGAGTGTGGTCATAGCAAGCAGGCCATGACTGCGATGTTGTAAACTTGTCGCTTCCCCTTGTTCCATCCCCAAAAGTCATAAGACGCGCTCTTCCTATGGTGTAAATAAGAGTGTTATTATTAGTGTTATTACGTGATCAAAATGTATTAAAGAAAAACACGATAATGGGAAAAGCTGACTAGCCAGAAGTAATTCTGCTGCTGCTTCACTTGTTAGTTGAGTACATAACTGCACATTATTGGGGAAGCTGTGTTGCGCTGATATTGTGGTGTCTCAGTGGTTAGGGAAGTGTTTTGAATCCCTGACTAACAAGGCACCACAGTCGACTGCCCCTCACACGCTTCAGCACTGCTCCCCGGGCTCTGAATTAGCTGCCCCCTGCTATGTCACATATGGGTTCAATACAGGCGATGTGTTTTGTTGTGGTGTGTCACCAATGACCACTGAGCACCTAATTCTAAAAAATAAAATTAAAATAATAATAATAATAATCTGATGGTCGGGATAATTTGCTTATTGTTTTATTCAGTCACAGGAGATCACACTGAACTCCGGGCTGCGCCAAGTGGACCGCAGGCTGCACATTGAAGACCACTGTCCTAGTTTATCTGAATAGTCTATTATGTCAGAAAGAGTAACCTGGGGATGTTGCTTTGAATGAAAGAGGTTTCAAAGCATGAGAGCACTGTCATACTGAACAGCAGATTGTATCAGCGTTGTCATTCACAGGAAACACAGGGCGGTGACCATACCTATCCATCTTTATTTTCTACACTAGGATTGGGCGCCTCTTCGTGTATATTGATGTGTGAGTGCATTGGCTGAGTTAATGAGCATGTGGCTCTGCGGGCTAATCCTCTGTGCCTGGGATTGGACGGTTGCTGGTTTGGGCCCGACCTCAGCAGTATAATCTGTGGACCCTTGAGCGTGGCCCTTAAGGCCCAGCTCCATGGGTGCCACTACAGGTGACTGCCCCTCACCGCCAAGCTCGCTGTCACCTACGTGTGTGTCATGGAGAGCAAGATGGAGTAGGCGAAAAGAGAATTTCCCCATGGGAATCAATGACGTGCCGTTGCTATGGTTATAACACTGAAACAGAGCTCTTTTCCATATTGCTTGTCTTTACACAACTAATCCTGCCTCAGGGGACAGTGCTGAACTCCTGGAAGGTGGTATGGGTGGTGCTTTCAGAAGATGGACTGGAATTCTACAAGAAGAAGACGGATCGCAGTCCCAAGGGTATGATCCCCCTGAACGGTGCAACGCTCACGTGCCCATGTCAGGACTTCAGCAAGAGAATGGTACGTGCCAGATACCAGGATGCCCCCCTTCACTCAGAATTTATATGCTGACTTACGATTCCAGTTGGTTACATTGAAGGTCTACTGATGATCAGACAATGCAAATATTTCATAATATTAAGTAATAAGTAATAATAACCAAATCATGTTTGAAATCATACTTGCCACATTACAAAGGGCAGTGATGCAGAGTCTCCAACACACTGTTGACTTGATGTCGATTTAAATAGCTTTGTTTGGATTTCATTTTACCTCTCCTTCATACAGCTGGTATTTAAGGTCAGTTCCGCAAAAAAACAGGATCACTTCTTCCAAGCCTCCCATTTGGAAGATAGAGAATTCTGGGTCAAGGATATCAAGAGGGCCATCAGTTGTTTGAATGGGGGAAAGAAGTTTGCCAGGAAGTCGACGCGGAAGTCCATAAAATTGCCGGAAACGGTCAACCTGAGGTATAAGACGGCTAGCCGTAAGCCTACGTAGATGGAAAATGGGGAGGCTGAGAAATGCCTCTCTCTTAAGGCTGCAGTCCTCTCCTGCAGCTGGTCACACGCAACGTCATCTCATTACGCAGTGTCCCAATTGCTGAAGAGTGCACACCTGTTCCTTCTTACCCTACAGTCAGCTGTACACCCAGATGAGAGACCAGGAGACTGGAATCAAAGAGCTGAAACTGGAAAAGGAGAATAAAATATTCAATTATTGCTTCACAGGTACAAATACAAATTTCTTATACCCTGATCTATTAACATCCTAATTCATAATTTACACTTACCATCAATCATCCATTCATCTTCTTTACTGCATATCCGGTATGAGACACGGTTAGTCATAAATGGATAAAACATAAATAACCAAAAGATGCATTTCAGTGGTGAGGTTAGATGGGGAGTCAGTTCTCTTGTCCGTGACGTGTCACTTTCCTCTATCTGACATGACTCCCCATCATCCCTTGGCAGGTAACTCGGTCATTGACTGGCTAATTTACAACGAAAAGGTTAGAAATCGACAGGAGGGGCTGATGCTGGCCACGGGCCTACTTAGTGAGGGCTTCCTACAAGCAGCTGGGGATATATCCAAGGAGGGCGCTGAGGGGACAGCAGAATCCTCTCTGTTGGACCAGTCTGATGCCTTTTACTACTTTGTGAGTAGCTCCGCCTACTGTGGGGGCAACGTTTAACACTGACTGTGTAACATGGAGTGACAATCTCAGAACCCATATAACAATGATCCCAGCACTTTGGGGTCATACCTGTGAGATCAGACTGTTATATATTAACAATTTACATTAGTATATTTCTCTCGTTTCAAGTTTCCTATAAATTCTTAAACTGTTATGAAAAACATTGCAGTCGATGATATTAAACAACAACAACAACAAAAATTGCCTAAGGCTCCCATACTTTTTATCAGGATGTTCAGTGTATCGTAGAGATGTTCCACAAAGAATCCTGTAAAGAAATAGGGATAGTAAATATAAGCTGGGAATCTTCCAAGAATGTTCACATAACCAGAAAAATTGTACATAAACCCATTCAACGATAAGGGAACGATGTACTGTAGAATATTCAAAAAATATTAGAAGATTCTTCTAAATATGCTGAAGCAACTTATTCTGTAAAAGATGGAAAGAATAAAAATCAAACCTGATAGCAGTTAGACAGGTTAATAAAGGGGACTGATTAAATTCTTCATCTGAGTAAAGACATGGCGGCAGAAGACATCATACCTATACATGAATGCGAGTATGTATCTCAAAATGGTTCTTCTACTTAAGAAGAGACACATTTGTGGTTTAATGGCAGGCTGACAGCGGCTTCTTTTGCGAGGGGTATTCAAGCGATGAGGACGGCATTGTGAAAGAGCAGTTCCGAGGAAACATCATCAAGCAGGGCTGTTTGGTGAAGCAGGTACCTGACACAAACTTAAGCAGCCATCTTGGGTATGAAGGATTTACCAGTACAGCTTTCTTGGGCTATAGGAGTATATTAAGTTATGTTTAATTAACAGACAAGATCATTTGAATGCAAAAAGACATCTTCAAATGAATGGAACCATTTGTAAATATTCAGATAGTTCTCTCGCATCCCTTGTTTAGTTTCTGAGTTTTGTGGCCAAAGAGAAAATGAAAGAGTTTCACACAGGTCCTTATAAAGAAATGTCTGCATTCAGCAATTCTGGGCTTGTCTGTTACTCCCACTAGGGCCATCGAAGGAAGAACTGGAAGGTGCGAAAATTTGTCCTCCGGGATGACCCTGCGTACCTCCATTACTATGACCCCACAAAGGTACACCTGTCCAGCGTTTTGGATGACATTTGGCCATGATTACAGCAGACATTGCGCTTTTCCATGGGCAAATTAATGACTTTGCCAAATGGCTAATGGTTTGGCAAAGCCATTATCTGTCCAGCATCAGTGGCTGGGTATGTTTAAGTTGAAATTCCATGTTGCCTTGCCAAAATATGCTCTAAATATATTTTTCTGCAAACATCAAATAGGGCTGTAATATATAGTTAGAAATTAAAAAAAAAAAGAATATATCCATTCCTAACTGAAATTAACTATCTAATGTAGTTCACTTTTTAAAATTTGATTTTAGCTTTTAATTTTGAAGTATTTCAGACCTTGTCCACCGCTTTCTTGATTCTTTTGTAAATATAACCTGAAAAAAGTTAATTCTCTTTAGCTGTTTAATAAGTCTGTGTGTGTCTAATTGCAAAAGTCATTTTCCTCAGAAGTTTTTTTTACAGGATACTAATATGGAAGCCTAAGGTAAAACATAGATGATGGCGTAATTTCTTGTCTGGAGAACAGACATGATGCTCTCTCCCTCCCCACCCCCGCACACCCGCCAAATTTTAATGCCAAGATGTCAAGCTAATATGGTATGCCTCAAAAAAACTGAGACCGCTACTTCAAACCATCGATAATTCCTTGCCTTCCTGCATTCTTTATTTTACAAACATCTGAAACACTTTACTTTAAGGGGCACATATGCTTAGTATTAACTGAGTTCTTACTGAAATACAAATCATGAATGAATTTAGTAGCTACTTGAGATAAAAGATGCGTCATAATTCATTAATGAACAAACATTTGACATCAGTATCGCACTTGTTACTCATCACTTGCTCCTTCACTAAGTAACACAAGGTTTGCAGAACTAACAAATACAGTAACTGTTTCAGATAAAAGATGCATCATTATTCATTAATGATGAATGAACAGATCAGTATGTAACTAAACCTTAGTAGGCCTATGTGGTTAATTAATACACAAGTAAGAGCAAGACACTGCTTTATTTGTGCCTCCACTAGTGAAGCATTTCCCAAAAATCTGACTTTAAATTAAAGGCAAGAGGTCAATCTCAGGAGTTTTATGTAATTTATGCC
>JAODUD010000062.1:6774238-6789159 GCA_026784285.1 Stomatorhinus walkeri | reverse complement strand
ACTGGGGTGGGGGGGGGGGGTGGAGGTCTCCATCCATTTAGGGATAGACATGATTATTGGGGGGGTTGTATTGGCCGGTTTTGATTATTGGAAGGTTAAAACCACCCCCCTGTAATTTATGCCCATGATCCAGCCACACTGTAGATGTGTAAAGTTAAAGTAGGCATTCGTGGTTTTATGTAACCTCACACATTCCCAATCATTGAAGTGTTTGCAGTAAACCATTTTAAACAAATTCTATTCAACATGCATGTGAATAATTCCTCTTTCCTGGAATTTAGAGCAAAATTCTCTTGCCTCGCATCGCCTGATTGGCAGATGCAAGCTGGCCAATCAGACCACCTGGAGCAGAGAGCATGTTGCTCAGCGGTCCATTGTTTTTGGTGTGAATAGAATGACTGGCTGAGTCGGATGATAAGGCTTACAAAGGATTTTTTGATGACAGCATCATTGCTATTCCTATTCTGGGGACACCGACTCTCGGTTCTGCATTTCACCGTTCACAGCCATTCTAATCCATTACAATGTTCAGGACCTGAAGGGCACATGGGAAAACAAAGCGCTGCCTGGACAAGCAGCTTCTGTCTTCCAGGCATTAGCTGAGTGCAGCCTTAGTCAGGAGGAATATATTATACTGCTGTAAACCTGCAGGTGGACATCAGAGATAAAGGAGCTGTGATGAAGGAAAAGAGGCCAAGTTTTGGTCATTTCTGTCCATCGTAAATGCTAGCTGGTGAGAGGGGCGCCTTTTGAACTATAGTTCCAGGCCTCATACTTGGTTGCTACAATTTTTGCTTACCCTTCCAGCTTGAAATATAAGCAGGTTGGGATCAATTCTTCTGTTTCAAATGATACACCACAAAGGATGTAGTTATTCTGATTTTGATATACTCATTGATCAGACACCAGCTATCCATGCTCTAATTTCATACTTGCCCCTATGATGTCCTTGAAGGCTGGGCTCAGTCTTCCTTTTCAGGGGCTTTAGGTGCAGTTTTACTTGGGAGGCCCCTTAATCAAAAAAACCAATGACCATTCCTCTTCCCATGCATCCTTGGGTGACTGTACTCTGCCTATGGCTACAGTCGACCATGGATGAATCAGTTTCTGTGGCTGAGAATATTTGAGTCATTGTTGGTTTTGATTATTTCAACTACAGCCACTTGCTGCCTAATGTGTGGAATTGAGAACCATTGAGGTTAGAGTTGTAGTTGCCATGAGACAAGTTCTTCAAAGTTAGGCCTAAGAGCAGGATTCTTAAAAACCCATAAACGAGTAAGTCAAGTCAAAAATGAAAGTTACCAAAGAAATGAAAGAAGATCAGATTGGTAAGAAAGAGGAATCAAACTGGCAGAAAAAAACCCAAAATATCATGACAGTTGATACCATTCACAAGGAACTGAGCAGGTATAAAAAAGAACATGGATTTGAAACTACAGCTGTAAGAGTGAGGAACTGTTCTCAAGCACATTTTCTTTGGAATCTGCAAGCCAGCTGTGAGTATTCATGATCTTCCGGTTTATCACAAGCAAGTTGAGGGGCTTGGCACCAGCAAGTCAGAACGGCAGTGACAGAAACAACGTGTAATACTCTTCCTGTTCTACATGAGTGGTTAGGATGGGAGACTACAGGAGAAGTGGAATTTAAATGTATTTCCCTGTAAAGAATCAGATGGTCCAGGTTGAGCCTGAAGATATCAGTGATCCATGGCGTGCATCACAAACTAAAGAGGTCTCTTATAGCCTGTATTTTGTTTTACTCTGTTTGGCAGATATGAGCCTTATCTGGAACCTAGAGTGATCAGGCAACGCAAAGACGTCTGTGAACCAGGTCAAAAGACATGCATTCTACGGAAGGCTACAACTACCTTATATGGGCATTAAAAAAACAAAAGCTTGACAAAGTAAGGAAAAAAACATTCAGCACTTTATCGTTTTGGAGAGGTGCAGCTGCAGGTACAGGTCACTACTCGCACATTGCTGCCCAGCAACCAAAGAACACAATAACTTCAGCGGTAATTTGGTGCAACCTCCTCCTAAGGAGAGCACTCTACCCATGGAGAAGGAACTAACTGTCTTGAGGAACAGTCCTTTCTAATGATGTTTCACAATGATCTGGTACCGGAACCCCTGCAAGCAGCACTCTTCAAGGGAATTGGCAAGCCCACCTGTTGGGTGGATTCGGCTTTGCTCAGCGTGCGAGTGACTTGAAAAACGTAATGATACAGTATAATAAAGAATGTCGCATGAAGGTAGCCAAAAGGAGTGCCCAGGTTCGCAAAAAGATAAAGACAAATGACTGAAAGAAATAATTCATTAACTGAGATATTCCTGAATAAACCATAAAACCAAACATTCATCGAGAATAGAAAACAGAGAACGAACACAGACAAGCCACCTCAACAGCCACACCACTGTCCAACTCTCAAGAACTACCTGATTATGTTAGATTAAGACAAGGCACGTGGTAAGAAACAATGGGCGCTCGGCAAACGAATGTAGCCACATGTAAGGTCAGTGGAACAATGATCATGAGACATAATCCTATATAATTTTCTGAAGGAAATCTTTTGGAGGACTTAAACAATTCCCTCTGGTACCCTCTAGTGGCCATCCTGAGTATTCCTTTCATGGAGCCATGAACGCAGCTCATAAAATTCAGCATCAACCTTAGAATGTTTTGCATAAAATTAGCCGATATTAAGTTTTACATCTGTAATGTGTTTTGACAAAAGCAAGCGAAGCAGTTTTAAATCACTGATTCTTGTTGTCCAATACACGGACAATACACCAATATTTTTTTTTTCAATTCAAGCCCTTTCATTATTTGTGTTTAATCTCCTTATTGGCTACTAACATAGGCTATTTAAGCAGTAGCGAGATGTTGGTTCAGCACTTAGAGTTAATGGAAACTTGCACACCCCTTGTCTTCCCAGATTTGCGAAATTGTAATCAGTTTTTGAATGTTGGCATGTGCACCTCACATTCACTTAGAGTCTGGTGTCCTGATCAGAATGTCCATTCATAACGCAAAGGGTGTAACAACTGTTAAAAAACTCCAAGAGACAGGGGCATCTAGTAAAGTTTGCTTTTAATAGTTGACTGTATGGGATACTAGTTGGATTTTTCAGATTATGTATTTCCATATATAATTATTCCTAGTTATACTCTGTATATTCAGGGCACATTGAAATAAATAAATGGACTAAAACTAAATAAGACACGTCAAGTATATTGTGCTCTAAGCACATCATTATGGGACCATACACAACATTAAATGGTCATTTATTGCACAATGGAAATAATCAAAGTATATCTTCAGAAGCACAATATTGTGAGCACAGTATACTTATCTTGTACAAACGAGATAATTATCTTGTGTGTACTTGTATACGCAATATGATTATCTTGTGAGAACAAGATAATATATTGTGTAATCAAGATAAAACAATAAGATTTTTCTGGACTTCACGAGTATTGACAGGCACCATTTCAAATCCACACATAAGACGTGAAAAATACACAAGCACAAATATTAATGTTCTTGAAACTTTATATCACTTTTATACATTTAAACATGCCCAGCCTACCTTGTTACTGCCTCTGAGTTATGAATGTCTAGATGCGACAGTCATTGATGAGTCATTAGCAGAAGATGAGAACGATGAGGGATGGGGGAGGGATTAAGAGATACGATCTAAGTGAAGAAGCCAGTGCCAGTGGTCAGATAACCCTGACTGCAAATTTAATGACATGCTATTCACAGTCATTGTAGATGCCAGGGTTGGGGCCATTCTAGGATGCATTGGTCAATTCCAATCCAAATCAGGAAATGGAACTGGAGTTGGAATTTAAATCTCCTTGAAATTCTAATTCAAAATTCCGTTTCCTGATTTGGATTGGAATTGATCAATGCATTCCAGAAAGGCCTCAACTCTGATAGGCACGTTATTGGACAACTGAAAAAGCAATTTATGTGGTACATTTTTACAAAATACTGGATAGGCACCTAAACCAAGTCGCATGCCACTGATCAAAATCATCATGTAGTAATTCTTTGAGTCATTCTGAGACATTATAATACATTTAATTTAATATCACAATATGAACGTTAATTTTTTTGCCCATTAATGCTACTTCTAGTTAGTGAGCATCGTTCACTCTGGCCAGAGAGAACAACACAAACGTTTACATGCATTAGTTACGAACTGATTCATTCAATTCACCGAAAAAAAGATTGTGTCCAATGAACAGTGCTCAATTAGCAACTCTCATCCTCAGAGTGTTCTCATTAGCTGCCGTATTGCAGCATACTAATTTGCTAACCACAATGAAAGCCTACTAAATTATAGCAGTAGTCAAATACGGATCGGACTATCCTCACCATGTTTTGACAGAGCCTCGGGTTTCAGTCAATGATGTTTTGCAGATTTCCATGACATCTAGACCCAGTAATAGCACTAACTACACCTTTCACATCTCAGACCCATTAGTCATATCCTTGAGGAGTTCTTTAAATTTATTTGTTGTGTCAAATACGTAATATCAGGGCCTAGTTCTTTGTGCTATCCAAACTTTGGTTTGATGGAAAGATAAAATAAAAACATGCTTATTTTTTCCCAGAAAAACACTATTTCTTTTAATCTCATACAAATAAATGTTAGACTGCAGAAAGGGAAATGTATTTTTTTTTATCGTCTTGTCCTCTGATCTTATCCCTCTTTCCGAACCAGTGATTAGAGGCTTGGTGAAGTATGCATGGAGGGTGGATCAGGTCAGGAGAGGAGACCCGAGAAGCACTACGGCTTTGTTCTGAAATGGCGGCTTTTTGATGAAGTGCTGCTGACTCTGTATGAGTTCTCCACTGATTATCTTTCCATTATGAAAGTGTCTGCCCCCCTGCAACGTCTCACAATTAGAATCCCGGCAAAGTTTCCCCTAGAGCTGAAAGCAGATAAGGTCCACAGGATTGTGAGTCAACCAGCCGCCCACTACTGGCCAAGTCAGCAGACCCAAGGTTCCAGCCGGCTCCTCCCATTCGGCCTCCAGCATGGATGAATCTCTACATTATTTAAGTGAAATTGCTGCTCAGACGAGGCCCACTTTTGCTAAGCCTTTCATTTAACATTGATCCCCGTTGAGGAAATGGGATTTGTGCAATTAACATTAGTCTCTGTCAATTAGATTCTAAGCTGTTGCTTAAAGCTACAAAAGGACATTCTATTCTTACAAATATTTCTCTATACACTGTGAAGCATGTTTCAATGCTTCAATCATGTATAATAAATAAATCCATGTGTGTTCCTACTATTTCATTTTGTCTTTGTTTATCTCCTCGCGGTTTTCTGGAGGTAATTAATTTGAAGAAACCTATTCTATATTTTATACCACTGCTTCCCAATCTGGGCCTCAGGGCCCCACAGTAGGTCTAGGTTTTTGCTCCCTCCAAGCTCCCTGTCAGACAGTCCACATTTTTGCTCAGGATTTCAAAATTGTCCCCCCATGGGCCAGATTGGGAAACACTGTTTTACAGAAATATACCCCATGTCAGTGGGTCTCCAACCTGTTTTTTACAGTGAGAGCTACTTTTACAGAGAAAACAATCTGGGGAGCTACTGAGGTGAGATAGGAGGTTCGTGATCACGACCGACTGGATGGCGACCGCTGCGTTCTGTGAACATATGCATACAATTCAGTGCTAGAGTTAGTGATAAACATCGTTATTACCATTTTTACCGCTAACTTGCAAAATCTTTTCTTTTGCAACAGGTTGGTAAAAAGCAGACAGGCTGAGTGATGTCAGCAAAACATTTGCATTTTAACCACAGGACAGCACTACAGGCTGCAGCCCTACAAAGACAAAGCATGCCCCCCCCAAAAAAAAAAAATCAGATGGAGGAACCATTGATGCATAAACCTAAAAGAAGATAATGAATTGAATATTAATGATTGTTTAAAATAAGCATGTACCCCATCCTAGTTTTGCACAGGATAGCAACAGAACTACACTAATGCATTTATTCAAATACAGCCACCCTCACAAAAAGACTGTAATTGCTTTCGACCAATGACAGGGCTGTGAGCAAAGCTATGAAACTACCGAATTCACGACTCTCAAACTAATGCGAATGATAGGGAGGGGCGGAGCTGCAGGACTCGGACAGGAATGACAAGGAAGCTGGTGCTGTTGCTTAAACTACATCTGCTTCCCTCACCGCTACTGGGTATTGCAGCCGGCCTGCTGAAGCCTGTTTATCCCGCCGGACAGGGCTGCTCACTTGCGGCTGTTTGGCTCTTCCGGTCCGGCTCCCGGTAAAACTAAAGCTCTTGGAGATCTCAGTGGAAGTGACAGCAGAAAGGTGCCATCAGGAATGAAAGCCTACGGGTAAAAACAGGCCTTCAGATACCAGGAGAAACAAGTCTGATTTCCAGCAGGACCCAAATGCATCTGCTATTTAAATAATGCAAACGTAATATATCTGTTAAAACAAAGCTGACAGCCTGCAGATTCCAAGCGCTTCACTTGTTTCCGGAACAGAATAAATTGTGAATAACTACTAAGGGTATTAGATTATCTGCATCCTCTCAGAGGCCTGGAACTGAGACAGAGTTGGCATCCTGGGGGCCAAGCCCCCTACACTGAGCCAGTCTGCCACCCCCCAGGACTACCCACTAGGGACACCGTCTTTTGTTTTATTTCAATTTTATTTTTTAATAAAGGTGTTCATCTTAAAACAAACAAGCTGATCAGGGGTGCGGGACTTGGGCTGGGTGGTATGTTCATCTTTCATGGTATTTCAATATAATTTCACAACAAGATATAGAATGATACAGTACATTTTGTATTGATATACTGTTATTGTGCAATAAAATTATGGCTCTATTAAAGATGATTAATAGAAACTAACAGTATTTCTTCCTGGATGTCAATAATGCAAGAGCATCAGTCATGACGTTGCACTCGCAGAATCCATATCTAAAAGGCAAAACAAACAGTTAAAATAAAATAGAAATTAAAAAACAAACAAACAGCTAAAATAAAAAAAAACAATTCAGTTAGCATGTCCAATGGATGTTGATGTAGGCGAAAGGCAAAGAATCATTGTTCCTTGGTTTCATTAATTTTAAACAGCTCACAGGTTAAAAAAACAATTATTTGCAATATTTGTTTTATTTTGTTGAAGACTAATAACCTAAAATGAGCGTCTTTCCAGTTTTTAATGGTTGTCAGGCTTCTGTTTTTAGACTATTTGCCAAACAAATTTTCAATTTAGATTGAATTATTTTCGTTCATAAATATTCACCTTCTGTTTCAAGAGCAGTGACATAAACTGATTAAAAAATGCTGTTGGTATACGTAGTGGCATGAAAGAGCCCTATGTTGAGGCTATTTTGTTGGACCTTTGTACCACAGATACGCGCCTGTCACCGCTCACGGGGGAAGCAGTGCCTGGGTGCTTGCGGCGTGAAGCAGGCATGACGTAAAGCAGGCAGGTTCAGGGAAATACGTGGTTTATTCCAGGACAAACGAGGTAAACGCCACGAAACACCACAATGACAGAACTAGGGAGACTAACTCAGACGCGGACTAAATACAAAAGACTGACAGGAAACTAACAGGAAACGCATGATCGCAATCAGACGAATGAACGACAGGTGGTTTCCATCAGGGATTGAACACAGGGAGCGAGGGGGTGTGGCACACATAGGCTCTGACAGGCGGATCATGAAAGCGCCTGGGTATAGTTTATTTTTGTCCTTGAAATCTCAGATGTGGCTTTGACTTAAAATTCTAACTTTTACATTTAGTTTCTCCTCATGTCACCTGCCTGTTTTTGACCTCTCGTGGTCCCTTTTGGTTTGTGTTTGAGTTCCCTGTTTGTCAGTAAGCTGCACTGTGGATTGTCCCCCCAAGGCTGCCCACCACAATGCGTTTACACACACACACACACACACACACACCCTATCTAAATACACTGCCCGGCCAAAAATAAGGTCACCATTTTAATTTTTCGTGGGACCGCCTTTAGCTTTGATTTTGGTTCACATTTGTCATGTCATTGTTTCCACAAGCTTATGCAACATCTCACCCTTTATTTACATTCAGATTTGCATTCATTCCTCACCATGATCCTGTATTAACAAGCGAGCACATCCCAAAGACCTTCAACGAGATTAAGCTTACAACATTGTGGTGACCAAGTCATGTGTGAAAATGATTCCTCATGCTCCCTGAACCAGTCTTTGACAGTTTGAAACCAAGGAATCTTGGCATTCTTGTCCTATAATATACCCATGCCAACGGGGAAGAAAACATCCATTGATGATGGATGGAGGTGTAACCTGGACATTCAGTAGATCCAGGTACTCAGCTGACTTCACTTTATTGCTGCATAACGTTGATGAGCTGTAACAATGATCCTGTCATTGGCTCTTAAGTATATGCTGATATAGATTTAAATGGTGATTCTTTTTTTGGTCGGGCAGTGTATATCCAGTATGTTGCTCTATTCTGCTTAAACATATTGAGATATGGCACTGAAATGAAAAAAAATTGCAATGCACTGACATCAGCCAGGGAAATCAGTATTGGACATGACTTATGCATTTTGATTTCTTGCAAGAATGTGGTATAGTTAAAGGCAGGGTGTCTGGGGAGGAGGGGGGGGGGGGGGTAGAATTCACCGGAACACCCAGGAGTAACAAAGTAATACCATATTTAAAACAGATGTGTTTACCTTTCTTAAAAACCTGTAAATGGGTGACATTCTCAGCAAAGTGAATTCCACGAGCAGGAGAAATGCCTTTGCCAGAATATTTCCTTTTACTCCCCCTGATGTATAAAAGCAGTAAAATACATTCACGCTTCCAGAGACTAATGCGGGACATTGACGTACAAGTTCTCAGTAATACATCTGCTGGCCAAAGGAAGATGAACGGCCATGTGACGCCATACATTCACAGATGGAGCGAGCCAACATGTAGACGTAGCTGACATTTTCTGCCGTGAAGATAAATTCTGGGGTTGGACTTCGTGGCTTTCATACTGGGCTAACGCGACGGTTGTACCGGCTGTGTTTATGATCTGATTTCCCAAGGCAATTTTCTGTTGCCCGAATTTGTTGCAGTTGGCTTAGCATATTAAAGTCACCATGCACTGTTTACAGGGTCAACCTGCCACCAGTGGGGCTGTAAATATGAATCATATATGATTAACCCTGTGGTTGTAAATCCTTCATCATGGGACCTGGAAGGAGAATTCAGGTGGGGCTTCTCAGATGTGCTGGAGATCTGTACTCTCGGATATGTCTATACAGAATCGTAACTCAACAGAGATACAATTCTCACATTGATTGGTCTGGTATCAGGGAAACAAATTTAGTGAGTGAAGCTCTCTTTAGAGAGTTAGGCCTTGAGTGAAGCCCTAACTCTTTCTTTCATTATGTGCATTTCAAAGCTGTTCTTATGGGGAGAAGCATGGATGACACCTAGGAGTACACATCTCGGAAAGTATTTGTGAGATTAAGGCTGATTGTAACATCAACTGTCATGCACCTCATCCTTAGTGTTCCTTAACTGCTCTGTACGTCTTTTGGGATAGGCGCTAGGTTCACCTCTATCCTGTACTGGGGCCTGTTTATTATAATGTTGGGTTTTTTGGGTTAGTAAGATAACTTCATGGATTTAAGGTAGTCCGGGGTAAATATATTATTTTAAAATCCTTTTGAACTAAATCCGCTTCTTTCTAGCTAACCGACAAATCTTGCTTCGTGATACAGGACCTTGGGTGAGTGTTTGTGGAGGCATGTATGGATGGGCGTGTGTAAGAGGATTGCATTATCTTTGGGTTTGGGTGTGTTTTAAGTATTTACCAGGGTGCATCTTTGTAGGGCATTGAACCGGCCAGCCAACAGACACACATGTAGCTGACAAGATGGATCAACGTTCCACGACAATGACGCGAATGCCCTGGGCAGCACCAAAGTGTATTTATGGAGAATGATTAGGAGACTGGAAGACAGAGACCTGCCTGCGGATCGGATGTTCTGAGGAGAACGTCCTGTGGGATTAATATGTTTCTTTCTGTAGCAGATAATTTTATTCATAGTGACATAAAGGGCACTGCATGCATTAAACGGAGTCTGATACAGTTGCAGTGCGTCGGCACTGAGAAGAAAACGTTTCTGAGACGGTCGTTCGGTGCCCAGCTGCCACTGGGAACAGACTGGAGTAAAATGACAAGCCGCTCAGGTGGGAGTTACAGGCTGTTTCAGAGAAGGTGGACATGGTACAGTAGTACATAGTAAATCAGCAGACGTGCAGCAGCCCCTGATGCAGCGTAAACACGTTTACAGCACCCCCACCCCAACTGAATGAAGGCCTGCAGAGTCTTCCAGGTCTCCCAAAGCACAGCACCTTAAGGGAACGCTAATGAGCAGATCTTCCAGAGGATTTCTGGACATGAGAAGAAAAGTCTCTGAAAGGAAAAACAAAAAGCCCAATTAAATAGAAATTGATTTTTTTAAATGAAACACTGCCTAGCTACTGACTACTGTACTATACTGTAATTTGCTCTGTTAGTGAAAATGATATGTCTGCACATATATATCATGTGATATATTTTATGGCTAATGTAAATCCTGCTCTGGTGATTTTTTGAGGTAAGGAGTGCATATTTGTAAGACTATGAGGTAATAGATAAAATAAATAAAAACTAGGATTTTAATCATAGCTTCATTTTTTGCTTTATTTCTGGTTTCCTGTTATATTGAAAAGTGCTTTAAATATCAAAACGCCAACTAGCAGAATATAAAATAGCTTTAACGATCTGTTAATTTGGCATGAAACGGTTTAGTGGGAAATGTGTGAAAATGGTGGCAATAGATGAAAATATAAATTTAAATATTTTATTGGTACAATTTATTTATTAGCAGTGTCACCATTTATGCATAATAGTTTATTGTAACTGCTTAAAGATGTTTATTTAATTTAATTTACAGGCAAACCATCCAGGGCAGAGTAAGTCATAGCCAGGCACCAGCTGAGAGCAATATCCAGCCAACGGAGCTATTTTTACTGGATCATTAGCAGGAATAAAGTCAAATGTTCATCTATAAAGATGAAAAGACTTTGGTCCACATATATTTCTTTTTTAATTAATGAAAATATAGTGTTAAACAAAAATGAAGTGGATTTATTGATTTCTGCATTAATTAACAAAAATGGAAAATGAAAATGTAACAATTCTGTAATTGTAGCTTTCATAGGACATACAAATGTGCATTAAAATGGCCCTTCTTGACATGGTAGAGTTTGGATTTAGCCCATGATTATTCCTCAGACTTACTCATGCTTACAAGGCCTTGAGTAACCCCTTAAGTACAACTTTGGCGCAAACGCACTTCACACCTTAAGACCGGATGTTAATGTCATGCTTGGCCGCATGATCACTAACGGATGGTGCCGTGAGTCCATTTGCACAAGCTAAAACATGCAAAATCATTTGAATTAGGCAACCCATGTACCCCAAGAAAGACTTCCCTCCGACGCAGGTGTCTTTCAATCAGCCTCATAATTAACAAAAGAAGAAGCATACATACAATGTACCACTAATGAGACCATGCTCACTGGAAGGGGAACTTATATCAAGCACCTGGCACAACAAAAGGAAATAATCTCTTCAAAAGATGGCATTATCAGCTTGAATATACCTCAATCAGCTCTTCACTAAGGAATGTTAGGTCTTATCTATGGACTGACAAATGGCACCCCCTTGTGGATAGTACTGTCATAGTACTTGGACCATAACGGTCTCCAGAGCAGCTACAGGCAAGACCAGCTGGACTGCGTGAAGAGGATGTCTCTTGGCGGTTTTGGTCATTTTTGTTCTAAAACTTGCATGGCACTGCAAAGGCCAGTGTCCGGATTTCATAAAAGCAGGTTTTAAATCTGACAGTAATATACGGGGATGTATCTATGAATGCTTTGAAATGAAATTTAGCAGTTAAATCTTACGTTAAATCAACAACCAGTCTGTCGAGAAAAGTTACACCGCGTTCCCTAGAATCTGACATAGCTCACATTCGTTTTACGATCTTACATGGTAGATCATTTACGGCAAGGTGGAAGAATTCACTCTTCCAGTTTTGAAATGGTACCAGTCTCCAATTCCCCAAATCCACATGTGCACTGACTTTGAAATTTATCTCGCGAGTAGACACAGATGTGTGACGCGTGGCTGTAACTCTCCACACGCATGGGCTCACTGTCAGATGATCCTCACTGTAACTGCTTGTGTGTGTATGAGGCCGTTGGGTGGTACTGGGCACGATGTACCCTACTTGTTACAGCTGGTTGGCCTGCAGTTCTTCAATCATATCTAACTGTGTCTACATATCGGGAGGTGTGGCTCTGTGGGTCATGTGACGTGCACTTGGTTTATGAGCGGTAAGTTTTGTGAAAGCTGAAGAAGGCTGCAGGAAAAGGCCTGCATGATAAATAGGCACGCACGATAAGTTTGTAAAGAATTTAATTGTTGCAAAGTACTATTATAAAGGTGCTCAGGATTGTAGAATAGTGCGATTCGGGAATAAAACTAAATTGTAATTCTTACTCCTATCGATCAGAAGGTCTTACCTCTATCAAAGAGCACATCATATGCAATTAATTGAAGACTAAACACTGGTTTCAGCTGTTAGGCTGCAAATAATGGCTTGGTGCCATTATGTCCTAATTATTAGTGTATTATTTATATACTATTACTATGTAGTTCCAACCAGTTTCTAAGCTTTGCACTAGCCTTTAGTTTCCAAGGTTGAGTTCAATGGTGTTAAATTAAGACTTAAATGGTGGAAATTTCTGCCTGGCACATGGTGATAAAGATTAAGGCTCCATAACTGCAAACGTAATTGTAGGTTTATGTGCCTTTTCTAAACGTGATCAGTCTTAGCTGTTGTCACTCTTAACTGTCATTTAAAGTGTGTAATCTCAGACGTTGGGGTAATTTCTCAAGCTCCCAAATTCTGTGAAGTTGTACTATTGACCACATCGCCTACGGTTTTGAATCCTGGTGTTTTTTTTTTTACTAGCCTGATAGAAAATGAAGCATGTTACCCTTTTATGGCCGACCTTTTAGAGAACAAACACTGCGATTTATTTTGCCCGGCTTCTCCATGAACCGCAGAATTCAGTAAACTAATAACTGCAGGTAGCCATGAAGGTAGGGTTTCCTATGGCAAATCAACAGGGTGTCACTGATAGCTGATCCCCGGACCAGTTCTGGGGTAGATCCTTTGACAGCTCTACAAATCACTATCCTTGTGACACTTAATATTTCTATTGTAGTACTCCATGATTCTGGCCAAAACTGATTTGCATCAATGTTCCTGCTTGTTTATCTGTACGTGACTACAGTTGGAAATGAATGAGTAAACCATTTTTTTTATATACTTACACACTACAACCGTATACTGCATAACCAGCTTTAGCAGAATAGCATGCTCATTCTCGCTGCTACAGCCACGTTCCCCGAATTGATGGGTGGATCAGTGCTTCTCACAGTAACAATTAAGGAGAAAGCAGTGATGACACTCAATAAGCAGTCATTAATGTAAATTCTGCACTCACTCACACTTGAATGGGTCCATCCTTGCCTCTGCTGAAATTTTTCACGAGAGGCTAGTTTTGTAGGTTCCTGAATGAGTGAATGAGACATGATAACATTGCCGTACAGTGATGGCAAGTCTGTAAGTTAGCTCTCATTTTTTTTAGCCCTGGATGCTGAGAGACAGGAGTGGACAATAACCAGTCACGGCCTGCAGAAGTGATCGTGCCTGAATAAAGAGAGGGAAAAGCATGAATAGAGGCAAAAAGATGCTAAACTCTGGCAGCTAAGGGAAGGATGACACACACCCAGGAGAAATATAGATGACAGAGTTGCAATGAGATACAAAACAAAGGTTGAATTGGATATGACAGGTCAAAAGCAGCATGCATGTTGGCTCCTACTGAGTCACTTTAAGAGAGCTATGGATAACAGCAATCCAACCCATAATCCTCTTGGACCAGGTTGGGCTTTGCCATTGGCTGGGGCCACAAAATACTCCAGCAAGCCCCTCAAGGTTTTCAAGGAAGTTTTGGTACAGCCGTTTGCCACTCGTCTCGTCACCTACACAACATGTGCGAAGCTCACTCTGAAGTCTTTTGAAGCACTTAAGTGGAGCCCTTTGAAGCTGACAAGCCAAGGCGCCTGTCAGGAGCTATTTGAATCTGAATCTGAAGTCGAATGCTTCAAGTGCTATACGCTGTAACTAGACTTATTTCTATCTGCTATGCTCACTGCCTCCAGGTCACAACTTGCATAAATTTCATGCATTAAATCCTGGTCAAGTGTCAGATTCCTGCATCACAACAGTATGTGTGTATTGCGATTTTGCTTTGAATTGCAAATGCTTTCCGCTAATAGCTACACAAACACTGCTGGGTTGCAAAGGTCACATAGTACTTTCCAGGGTATAAATGTCTGTCAGATATGATCACAGTGATAATTCAATTCCATAGGTATTGGCTGTCTGCTTCTGAGAGCATGCTGAATTATATTTTTATTGGTTTATTTACAATAGGAAATGCAGTGAAAGGAAAAGTCCATATTAGTGACTGGATGGTTTTTGTGGGCCTCTGTGGGCTTGTAATCGTTCTCCATCTTATAACTTTTGTTGCGTTTGGCATCTGTCCATTCTGAATTGATTCGCTGGACACTCCCTGGGTTACGATGGTCCGTGTTAAGAAATTTCAACTTTACGAGGGGCATAAATATGATGTTCAACACTATATTATACAAGGGTACAAAGGTAACGGCTAGGACAACGGATCCACGGATAACGAGACAGCTAACCCAAACAACGTTAACTGGGGAGGTTATGG
>JAODUD010000062.1:6762272-6774138 GCA_026784285.1 Stomatorhinus walkeri | reverse complement strand
ACATCAACTCGTCCTGGCTAAGGCTACATTCACCAAAAGTGAATGAAGGAGAAGCATCTTTGGATGTAATTATAATCTAGAATAAGCTTTGTGGTAATGATTTTTCACAATCGTATGCTAATGTAAGTGTTTAAGGTAGGCTAGGCTAGGCTATAATGTTCGTTAGGTTAGGTATACCGTATTAAAATGCATTTCCGCCATATGATATTTTAGCCTTAAGATTTAGATTTATTGGAATGTATCCCCATCGTAACCTGGGAAGCGACTGTACTGTATTTTCTGTATGATACACTGAGATGAAACATCAATCCCATTAGTCATATTGCAAAAGAAAAAATGCTGCATAGAGTGTGAAGATGTAAGACGTATAAACAAATCATATTAAGCCATGGAAATGACATAAGAAAAAGAAATAGGTAAACTTGAAGGGAGAGATTGTTCCAATGAGTATGGATTTGAAAGAACAAGAATGTGCAATGAACATAGAAAATTTCAGTTTTAGTGTCATGAGACCGGACCAGAGAGGGGGAAAGTCTTTTTCATGGTATATTAGTACATGGATAACCTAGAAATTGGTTCGCAGCATTATTTCAAATAATTCAATTGCTAAGGAGATGGAGAAAATAATGTCCAGAGCATAAAAACCCAGGCGGGAGGCACCATAACGTGAAATGGCTTGGAAAGAGTGGATTAGTAGAGAGGAATGGTACTGAAGACCTTTGTGACATAACCAGTATGTAAGCTGATGAAGTGTAACATAGAGAGGCGGATTCAGTGTGGTGTTTCCCAATCCAGTTTAGTGTAAGAATGCCTGGGTCATCCAGGGCTTTACGTTGTATTTAAATAGCAGATACCATTTCCATCTTTTATATAATGCAGGATCAGATGGTTCCTGGAGCAATCAGGGGTTAAGGGCCTTACTCAAGGGCCCAACAACAAAAAAACACAACTGGGTATGGGATTCGAACCCATGACCTTCCAAACTGAGGTATAGCATGCTAACCCACTGACTGGCTTCTTTGGTGATGTATTGCAGTCATCAGGTAGGTAAAGGTAGGCTTTTAAATACAATGTCTTTGGTTAGTCAATACACGTTACACTTGAGTGAATGAAGAGTGCATGGTGTTCGGAACACAAATTTCTAGCAGTTAGCCACCAGTCTGCTTCCACACACACCACATGTGACATGTGGCTTTCTTTTTGCATCATTGTACCCTTTTCCATGTTGTTAGCACACTTAAGGCCTGCGGTAGGAGAAATGGACTGTTTAAGGGTCTGGGAGAGCAGTAATAACGCCCTCTCTAGATGCCCAGCACCAGCAGCAAGAAGGTGGCTCATCTTGTTTTCCAACATAGCATGTGGCACATTTAATGGGAATACCAGCTGTTTCCACTGTGGGTCATCAGCATTCCAGCACAAAGACTGATGAGAAGGACTCTCATTTAGTGCCTTAGCAAACAGTACTATGAAACATTAAAATATTTATAGCGTTTTAGCTGATTCACCTCAAACCAGCTCTTTCCCAGATGAGAATACTGGCACAGTTTATAAATAAATATTGTATTTTATATATGTAGCGGGCCGGCGGGGATGGGGGGGGGGACGGAGGGGGATCTCACAGCATTATGTCACTGAGATTGGAACAGTCTGTGATGTATCCAGCCAATCGAGAGACAGCCAGAGGGCTAGCTACATTGCTGAGATTTGCTGTGATGAAAATCTACAGCTGGATCACATGGGGTTGGTGTGAAGAATCATTCCCAGGGGGGGGGAAACAAAACATACTGCATGATGTGCATGAGTGCTGAAATATCAAATTAAATAGCTTAGGCAAATAAAGCTAAGAAGGTGGTGTTAGAGCACCACCGTAGCAATCAGCGGGCATCTTTTGGGCCCCTAGGGGCCCTGAGAGCAGGCCCCTTGGGTCCTTAGGATAGTTGCTGCTACGCTGAGATGTTGTGGTGCTTGGGCAGTGCATCTCTGGGAAGGGAAAATTGGTAAATATCCTGAGAATGTGACTCTTGATGGTCACAAGGACGTCATGCAAGGGTTTCTGTCAATGTGTCAGGGTCCATGGCTGTCTAGCCCTGCCCCTGTGTACATTTTCCCTGTTATGGTCAGCAGTTCCTGCTGTCCACCTTGTTTGGTGTTTCCCCTCCATAACGTCACTGCTGTCGTGTGACTTAGCGGGCTGAGTGTGTGGCTTGATGGCTGAAATCTTAGTTGTGGCTCCAAGACCAGCCTCAAGTTTTGCCATTTTATCTCAGTTTATACCTGCTTTGGTGTTTGTTTGTCTTCGTTTTTGTTCATGTGTTTGGTTTGGTTGCTTCTTCCTTGTTTTATTACGTTGTACTTACAGTATATGTTGGGTACCTGCCCCTTTTCCAGTGTTAGTGTCAGTGTTTATTTGAATTGATTAGTGTTCTTAGTCTTCGTCATTGTTAGAATTCCCTGGTTCTGTATTCATTAGTATAAGTTCCTCCATACTGTATGTTGCTTGTTGTCTTGCATCTCCTAATATTGGTTAATTGTTCCAGTAGTTCCCACCAGCCCTGTGTCATGTCTCATTAGTTTTGTATATTAGTAGGTGTCCTCTTTCTGTTCTTTGCCGAGTCATTGTGTTCATGATACCATGTGGTGCTACTCTGCCAATTCACCTAGTTCTGATCCCTGTGTTGCTTGTAGGTCTGTTCATGGTTCTGTTAGTTGTGTTTCACCCTGATTAGTTTCTGACCCCTCGTGGTCCTTTGTTTCAGTGCTTTTCCTCATGGTGTGTTTTAGTTGTGTTCAATAAAGCCATGTTGTTTCCGAGCTGCTCTGTGGATTGTCGCCTTCGTTTCCTTGCCTTCGCCGGTTTTACCGTTTTCCTGCAGTGCAGTGAGCAGTCCCCACGGCTCAGCATGCTTTGTGACACTGGAAGAAGATTGCGGCCATTCTGAATGCCTCCAAGCCTTTCAAGGTTAATGATCATGGAAGGTCTTTAGTTTGCATCGGATCTGGTACCCTGTCAATGATTCCAGCTATATGTCCCCAGCTGAATTCAATAGATGTTCTTTTGGAGCCTTTGGGCTTTGAAGATGGACACCTTCCAGAAGGTCTGCTTATGTCCCCTACTGTTGATTCTGCAAAGACAGGTCTTCTGTATAACCCTATTGTAGGGCTGTGCGATATCATATTGATATTATATCGCGCATGTGCAATAATCACCAGGGCTTCAGATGACAAAGGAAGCATTTGGTCATGTGCTAGCTGTTTGGTGAAATTTATTTATGCCCACAATTTAGTAGTATGGCTAAAATATTAATCAGGCTTTGTATGATGTCCAAAATTCATTATTAGTATAAATACGGCATATCCTTATGTTATATGCTTATACGTATCCTTATGTGTCAGACTTTGAACTGCAAAAAGTACCAGCACAGCGCCGACGTCTATTTACCTTGTTTATCCACAAGATCTCCTCTTTTAAAAGATGATGTGGCTGCATATTGCACTGAGGTATACAAACCATAGTATACCAAACCGTAGTATACCAAACTGTAGTATACCAAACCGTAGCATAGCAAAACAGTATTATATGGTGCGCTCCACTAATCGAATTTAAGAAACATAAAGTTTATATAGATTACTAACTTTTGGGTATCACAAAACGCATCTCATTCATATTTTAGCCATACTATTAATCCTCTTACCAAATTATGGGCATAAATTAATGTCCGTATTTCACCGAAAAGCTGGCGTCCAACGAAATGCTTCCTCTGTCATCTGAAGCCCTGGTGATTATCGTGCATGTGTGATATAATATCGATGTGATATCGCCCAGCCCTACCCTGTTGTTAATGTCAGTAGCTCTAATCTATGGCTTCCCCTGTGCCATGCAATTAGTACCCATGAAGCAGTGGTAGCAGCTTCTGCGGGAGCAGCCACACCTATTTCTGATGGTCCTCCTTCGGAGGATCATCTGGCTTATGCGTCTATGCAAGAAACAACCTTAGGATACCGGGGTTTCTGATTTCATCATACCTGACCTTGAGGGGCTGCTGACAGAACAGCTGAAATCCAACAATCCAAGGAAAAACTGTCGGCCAGAGGAGAAGGAGATTTGAGTTGCGGAAGTTTAATTACTCATGGGATTCCATTACTGGATGAAGTTGCAGTGCGACAGCCCTATCAACAGAACTGTCCCTCGCAACGGTGAAGGTGCTCTTGAATACTTGAATAATTAGGTTAGTTAGAGAAATCCGTAGCCCTTAGTCTTCCTACCGTTTTGGTAACCAAGAAAGATGGAAGCCTTTGACTTTGTGTGGATTGTCGACAGTGAAATTGCACGACCTGATGTTATGTATATCCCACAATAAGAGTCCTTGGATCAGAACAGTGGTGTCAACAGTGCCCAAGATCCGTGCTTACTGGGTCACGTTGCAGGCCACCCACCCAAATGAGATCCTGGCCATTGATTTCACGGTCCTTGAACTTGCAAGTGATGGTCAAAGAAGTCTTTTAATTCTTAGTGACATTTTCACCAAGTATATCTAAGCTATTCCTACTAAAGATCAATGAGCAAGTATTCCGATTCATTCTGAGCAGGGCTGAAACTTTGAAAATATGATGATTCGGCAGACTTTAAAATTTATGACATTCAGAAGCAGGGACCCACACCTTACTATCCCTAGTGGAATGGATAGTGTGAACGATTCAACTGTACTCTGCATGACAAATTGCGAACCTTGCTGTGGGCTGGAAAGAGACACTGGCTGCGCCACTTGTCTCAAAATGACCTTTGCATATAACACAACCCCTCACCAGAGTACTGGGCAGATACCTTGTTTGCCTGCTTGTTTACTGGAGGAATCATGCACGTTGGAATAAAATTCATGACTACTGGAACTGTTTACTGGGTAGCTCGAAGTCCATAAGGGACGTTGGTACGCTGTAGTTTCTGCCTATGAAGATGGTCCAGTTTGACAGGTACCCCAGTCTGATTTGAGGGCAATTCCAGAAAGGCAACAGAATAGGATGGGGAGAGCCCCCCCCGTGGCAGGTAGGACAGACCCACAAGCACAGGGAGAACATGGAAACTCCACCCAGACAAGATTTTAGGTATGAATTCTGGCACTGAGAGGTACTAGAGGTATGAATGCAATACTGATCAGCTACAATACCACACTGCTCAACTCAATAGTGATTTACCAAATCAGAACATTATTACTGAGAGTCGTCTCTCTTCCATTCCTTTCACAGATAGACAGTCCCGTGAAAAATCCAACGTAATAACAGACCTTAAATACCTAAAATGATTTTCATGACTGAACTTTAAGTTGACATCTAGGTTACTTGCTAAACCAGCAGAATGGAACACTACACTGGTATTTCATAGAATGTTTAAACATATGTAATGTGTTTGTAAGTACAATGGGAAAAGGGTATCACACAAACCACGTAATGAGAGCATAACTGGAGCCCAGTGCATGGAAAAAGAGAATGAAACCAGCATGCAGATACAAAGCAAGAGAGACAGAAAGCAGTCTGAAAGAACGTTTTAAACTGTTTTTCTTCTGAATGTAGCCAAAACCTTTTAAACCACAGATATACTTGAAAGAAGGTAATGTTATGTGACAGTATTCAGGAAAATGCTGTTGTGGGTTATATTTTATGTGGTTATTTTGTATATTTGCTCTCAGTTTTAGTCATGTTCTGCTGAGTATAAATAAACCCCCCCCCCCCCCCCATTCGTTTTAATTTTGTGAAATATTATTTTATAGAAAAGACATTTGAAGTGATGGTATTAATGACACTTGACCAAAGTTGGGGTATTTTATTATTGCTTATTTATTTTTAAGTATAATTAGAATTATTTGAAAAGTATGTTTGTATTTTGCACAAAATTCACTAATCACTGCATTGTTCAGTCGTGCTAATTGTTCTTTTATGAGAATTATTATTATTATCTAATCAGGCTTTGTGTTTTTTCTTTAATATTGTGAAAGGTGATTTCTCTTAAAACGACATTTAGATGTATATAATACAAGATTGGATCTGTATGCATTATTTATTTTTAAACAAGACACTACTGGTGTTTTCCACTGTGGAAATAAATTCATATATAAACATGTCACAGTACTTTATTGTAAAATCAAGTTTATACTGTAAATTACTGAAACTAACTGAATTTTGTTGACAGAATTGTAGATACAATTACAGTAAGTTACTGTTAAATATTGCAGTATTTCACTAGCAACTGCTGCCAGTAAGTTACAGTAAAATATACAGTATTTTTTTTTTTAGTGTTGTGACTGTGGAATCTCACATTTTTCACAATAACTTTTAAGTGCTTTTAGTTTTCCGTTCTTAATAATGGGTCCAAAATGTACTTTAGCTACTTTGTCCATACAGGGGCATAATTTGTATGGTGTTACGGCTTTCGGCAGCAAAGCAGCACAGAAGCTGTCGGGTCAGGGAGGAAGGGGTTTATCGGGGAAAATCACCACACACCGAACAATACATGAACAATCGTCAATGACCAGACAGGGGTAAGACAGACTTGGAAGCACTAAATACTAGAATCAATTAACAGCAACTAGACACAGCTGAGAACACCGGGATTCCACACGAGGTAGCAAGGGGACGTGGCACACAGAGGCATCAGATGAGCAGGTCGTGACAGATGGTCTATCTTTTATATAAAAAGGTCTAAAAAGGAAAACCATTTTGACATGCAATTGTCCTAGTTTGTTGAGAAACTGGTAATAGGCTGTTTCTATTTAGTAGACTGGTGTCGGTTTAGGTTAAGGGAGCCCAAATATTATTCACATATTTTCATACTTGGCAGGATGTTCCGCCCCTAACTCTTGTGAATGTGAAAGGATTGCTGTATATTTATTTGATTTTATCCAAAGCAACACACAATTTCCAGCCATATACACACCTGGATCACTGAGCAGATATTTATACTTACCAAACAAATACCTTGAGCTATACTGTTTGAACCTTTCGTCTTCCTCAATTATTAAGAAAAAAATGCAAGAATCCAGCAATATCCCAAAGAAGATAAATACAATTTTGCAAAAATGAGTAAATTATGGCATTGACATTTTCCAAGGGAACATTTTATAAATCACAATTGTAGAGCATCCACTGAGAGTGCCAGCACGCAGAGACCTTTGGGGCCTGAACGAGCAATTGTGGGCTGTTCTCCCATGGAGAGCTCTGAGTGTGTGCCACGAGACTGAATGAAACAAATGACTGTTCGTGAGCTTGTGTGCCATTTGAGGGACAGCATTTTGCTGGATTCCCTTAGAAGCCAAGGGCTTGAAATTGTACATGGGGGGGAATCGAATCTATTATATTGAAATGGCAACTGAATCTAAGTAACTGTCATTATCCAGGCTGTACAATTGCTTCCATCATCTGGCTATTGTCCTGAAGTATTCTTGAGCATACAGTAAGAGAATACATTCAGCTTTTATTGGCAGTGCACATTTTCTGTATCTTATGTAGTTACTTTGCAACACTGATTCAGCCTGGGGAGGAGGAAGCAATCGGAGAAGGAACGAGAAACCACAGGATCTGCTAGAACATTCTTGGCGGGTCTGAGCGTTGATAGTCGTAACATCGTATTTCACTCTGGAGCAGCTGACATTCACCAGTGAAATGTGAAATCCAGGCTTCCTTATCAAAGAGGAAGGTTCACCCAGAGGGTATACAGTGATAGCTACTGTGTGCAGAAGGAACTGTGTACCACCTAGATAAGTTTCTTGACTTCGCAAGGTATGGAAAGCATAGAGATGATCGCCATACCATCTCAGGGCCATGTTCACATTTTCCGCTTCACAGATTAGCAGCTGTGTAACCAGATTATCGTGTGGCCAGACGTGTACCGGTCCACTGCAAGGACCATGTGTCCAAGCCAAGGAGATGAGGGAACAGAAGCAAATGCTAGTGGTGAGTGAAAATGGGAGGAAGGACTTAATTGGAAAGGGTCTTGTTTGTTTGTGTTGCAGCCCAGCACAGATGCAATATGGGAAAACTGAACTCCATTTCAAAAGTCTCAAGTTCTCAGGTAAAGCTTTGGCAAAATGTGCTTGGTAGTATGTCACACCTGAAGGGCTGACTTTAAACAGCCACAATAATGAATCAATAACTCAAAAAACTCTGAACACTGCTCCTAATGCTGATATGTATGAATGCATGCATGTGTGTGTGTGTGTGTGTGTGTGTGTGTGAGAGAGAGAGAGAGACAGAGAGACACTTTATATTTTGAAAAAAGACTCCTGTGCTGCTCCAGCTTCCCCCTTCCTGCTCCTAATGCTGGGAAGAAGAAGATGTTCATGCACCACTGCTGTTACGCTGAACCAGTTTGGTCCCAAGAGAGGAGTCTTTAATTGCCAGGCAACAGTGACATCAGATGCTGAAATGGAGATGGAGCACTTAATAGAGAAACCTGGCTGTTCATGTTTAGCATCTTGCTACAAGGGCGCGTTTGCTCTTTTTGTTTTCGTCGCTTATTTTGGGTTTGTGGTGGGTTAGTGGGGGTGAGGGCAAGAAGAATAGTTTTAAAGCTTATTATACCCTGGTTCAGGGCCTAAGTGAAATTCACCATTCTTGCTCAGAAACCGGCAACGCAAAGGTTTTATGAAGGTTTTTTTTTTTGCGACTAACAAATAGAAAAATAAAATCAGTAGCAAAAAATAGGACAAGGCCCTCCTGTAAGATGCTGGAAATCTGTCAAAATGACAATAACAATATTTCACACAAAAACAAGTTTTTGCATCTGAAAAGAGGAAATAACAAAACTGTTTCAAAATACCAATATATATATATATATATATATATATATATATATATATGATACAAAGACATCTCTCATTTCATAAACATTTGCATAATTTTATATTGTCTGTGGTCCCTGGAAGTCTGCTTAATTCAAGCTGAGGGATTTCAAAATGAAGCAGCCCATCATCTGAGTCAGATAAATATTCACGGCCTGTCATCACAGTTTAGCTTTCAGGGGAGACACGTGGCCCTAGTTTTTGCTCAATTCCCGGAGAGCAGCATGAAGCTCCTCCCGACAGTTTAAATGGACTTCGTTAATAATTGCCTGTTGTTTGTAGAACGAGTGTGTCAGAGGGAAACAGATTTTCCTAATTCATCTGTATTTAGGCCGAGCGAAAACATACCAGCCAATCAGCATAAGCGATCAAGCAAAAGCCTGAGGTTTGTGCGTTATGTGGAGGACAAAGCTGGTAAAATGTGGTGATGATGCAACTGCCAGTCCAGTCATTCTTCTCAGATCCCACTCCTGTTTTCCCTTCTGGGCACATTTACATTTTATATATTTAGCACTTACTTTTATTCGAAGGGGCCACATTTTTTTGTAGGTTGTTCCCTGGTGCAATTTTATGTTAGGGGCCTCGCTCAGGGGCCCAACAGTGAAATTACTTTGCTGACTCTGGGATTTTAAATGACGACCAGTGAGAAGCACAGCATCCCGTCCTGCTGGGTCGACCCCACCCCCCACCCAGTACCCCACACATGTTTAAAAATGCTGGCTTAGAAACACCTTGGGCACTTGCTGGCGTCTCTTGTTCAAAGAAATGGTTGCATTTGATTGAGGTTGGAAGGCAGATCCAGTGGGGGGCAGGGGGGGGGGGGGAGAGAAGGCCTGCATTTGCCAGTCGATGTGAATGACACACACGGCCCGCCGGGTTGGAGCTGGCGGCACGCGGCTTCCTCCCGCTCACTTCGCTCTCTTCCCAGCAGCATCCCAAAGTGGGCAAAGAAAACCAGCTCCCTATAAGCAAAGCAACATAAAAGCAGTGCTTCATCTCTCACCGGCATCCCAACGCTAAAAGCCAATGGCTATTGAAATTGTATATCTGGTAGTACACAGAGAGGCAAAAAAAAAAAAACCTATTTCAAAGGTACCATTAAGCACACAGAAATTATTAATAACGGATGAAACTATGCTGTAAGGGGCTGTGCAGTTCTTGTGCAAAGTTGTTGTATCCTAAACTCACTCCTGAACAACCGTGATGCAGCCCTAAGTCATCCATTCCTTTGAAAGAAAAGAAGGGGAATGGATTTTATTTAGTTTTGTTGAATGGCAAACATACAGAAGGCAATGTTAAGATGCAAACTGAGATCAATCAAACAGAAATATTTTGGAGATTGCTGAAAGGTCACAGGAACTCGCAGACGGCACGTAAGCGAACAGCAATACTGAAAAAGATTCAGAACACATACATTCACATATAAATATTAGGAATACATATAGGTTAATGTAAGTGCACGCTATATTTTTTATATTAACGGTCTTGGTTTGGGTACGGTCCCGGTAACCAGCCTCATTCACATGTTAGCTGCCTTTGTGACCGTGGACTCTTGCCTTTCTTGCAGTAACTTTTAAAATTTTCTGCGATGTTAGCTTGGCATTTTTAATAATGAGTAAAAACGTAGTGCTCCCAGTGCATACAATAGTAACTTTGTACATACCGGGGCATAATTTACATTTGGGTTCATTGGAAATGGCTAAGAAGTTTCACATGCAAACTGTACAGTACAGTGATCGGTGATTATCAGACTTTTTACATTATCGTTCAGGCTAGCAGACTGTTATAGGTTGAGGTTGGTGGTGGGACATGTACTATTCATGAATTTTCACATTTTTTGGAATCTCCTCCCCCCACCTTCGGGACTGTGAAGGGGTGACTGTATAATTCATGCTGTGACGGCAAATCACTGGCCTCCAGGACACAAGGTATGATAGATTGCTGACAAGGCAGATGAGTAGCACCTTTTTGCATTGCAATTGGTCATGAATTGCACCTTAAGACATATTTAGGCCTGGGTCAGCCCTTCCAGGGATGATGTCATTCCTGTTTCCACCACCTTTGTCTCCTTAGTGTCCACCGCGTTTTTTGTTGTGTGCTAATCCCTGGCATTCACTCATAACACATAGCCTTCTAACATCACCAGTGCTGAAGAAATTAAACCCTGTGTTTTTCTTGTTCTAGTTGTAAAATAACACGCTTTTTCTAAATTCCATTCCAAGTCATTAAGCAAAATGGCCACTAACTGAAAGTCACAGTAGCACCCCTAAACTGCGTTTACAACTTTATTTCAGCCTTCCATACTCAACTTCTTTTATCCTTCATTATATGCACATTTTTTTATCAACATTTTATACATTCTGCTTCAAAATGTTCTCTTTCCCTGGCATATGTTGTCAAGTATACGAATTTTGGTTGTAAATCCACACATGGGTCGGATTTTTTTTTTTATTACCATCGTGTTTGTAAATGGCCGCTAACTGAGGTGGTCACTAAATGTTGGAGGGGTTGTAGCACTAAAGGTTTTAGTACTAATGTATCTTTTCCCAAAGTTTGTCCTTGAAAACATGACATCTGCTAATAGGTCCTGAAAGGGTCCCTCTTGGAGCTTTTTTGGTCCTTTGTGCCTAGTTTCTGTTTCGATCTTGGCATCAATTATTAGCCCAGTGGAGTTGCAGTCATTCAGTGATGTTGTGTCCTTTGAATGGTCCATATAATGCATTAATGAGTATCTAGGCAATTCTTTATTACTATCAGCAGTAGCTATAATTGTAGCCATAGTCTGCAATATGGGATGGGACACCCGCGTAACTTTTGGAGCATCATTAAACAATAATGAAAAATTACCTACAAATAATTTGATCCAAACTAATAAAGCTGTACTCATATAAGCCTGAATTACATCTACGTTTTTTTTTAAAACAAATGTATGATTGTCATACCCTGCCCGTTGCAGCCTCGTGTGCCACGCCCCCCTGCTACCTCGTGTCTCTCCCCTGATGGATTCCAGCTGTTGTCAATCGTGATTATCTGGTTTT
>JAODUD010000062.1:6741991-6759318 GCA_026784285.1 Stomatorhinus walkeri | reverse complement strand
GGCTATTCCTGCCTCACGTCCTCTTGCCTGCCCGACGCTGCACACATCCAGGCACGCTGCCGACACGCATCGTGACAATGATTTTCAGGTAAGGCGAGCAATGCTGATGACTCACTGAGTGCCGCGATGTGATTTCTATCAATCAGCTGTATCTTTAGAAATCGGCAGCGGTAGCCAAATCCCCAGGTGCATTGCGAGTCTAAAAAATGTATTATGAGGTGAGCAGGCTTCGAAAGCGCAGGAAGAAAATGAAGAGGCGGAAGGTTATATCTGAGTTTTGAAAAGCAAGTGGGGATGAATTTATGCTCCCCCCCCCCCCCACCGATTCCTATGTGTTCCCAATATTGCAGAAGTAGCAGTACATATAATATATATAAATATATAAATATATATATATATATATACAACTTGAATGGAGTCTCAGTTATTCATTTTGTTTGTTTAATGGTCCAGATGCAGGTCTGGATGTAACTCGGTGTACAGTTTTATTTCCCGTCACAATCCCATTGCTCATTACTAATCTCTCTTGGACTTGGAGGTGGTAACAATGTGAACAATATGGTTGAGCTGTAATTTTTGGGTTTGCTGGCAGGCACACGGTGCCTCTTACTCCTGGACTGCACCTTCACCCCCACAAATGGGAAGCTACAGGAGGAACGCCATCCTCAAGTTAGCCAAAGATGCGAACTATTGCAAGAAAGGGCACATCAAAGGGTACTGCAGTATGATACAATTTCAGTAAATCATAATTTTTCTTCTGAGGGATAATAAAATCACAAGAGTACTTCAACATAAATGTGTTTCCATAGCTATGAATGCCTGCTCAGAAGTCATATTTTTAATGATTAAAATTTCTATTTTGAGCATTGTGAATCGTGATATAGAGTACAGAAAGTCTTTCATAAAAGGGGGCAGGAATATTGACATAGAAGTGGGCAGAAATGCATGTTTACATCAGGAATAACTGCATGTAGTGAAAGAATCTTGCTGAGCAGCCAAATGCTCTTGCGATTGATACTTCAGGATTGTTCCAGAATAGCAACCGAATCCCAGGACAGCATGTCCCCAAGAAGCACCGCAAGGCCCACACTCTGAACCACCCCGCCACGCTACATGTGCCACAGATTTACTCCCACAAAGCCATTTTCTCTCTAGATGAAGGGATTTGCCACCTGTGTTTTATTGTTGAAAAGAACTGCAGTATTTCAGGATATGACCGTCATGTAACTCAGTGTAACACTAAAACACCAAACTAATGAATATTGCTTCCCTCATCAGCCACACTCCATTTTAATTTTCCATGACTAATTGCTACTAATCTCAGCCATCAGTTTTGAAGTACACCCCTCTATACCACATTGAACAGGCAGGTAAGTGAAGGAGGGAGTCATCAGTTGTAATGCGTCTCTGAAATCGTAGCAGGAAAGGGGCTTGGATCGAAAGTGAATGTTGCATGAAACATCAGCCTAACAAGTACTACTAGAGTCCAAAAAGGATAACACCTCAACAGAAATACAAGACATAACCATAGGAAATAGAGTTAAAACCTGTTATTTTACTTAAATGCCCCCAGAAAGGAAAAACACATGTAGGCCTCACATTAACCACAACATAAAGTTCAGAATGACCATTAAATAGCCAAGTGTGCTCATTAATAGAAAAACAGAGCAACTTAGCTTCATTGTAAAGAGACACGAGCTGCTGACACAACTCTATAAAAGCTTCAGTGTCATGATCCACCCGTCCGTGCCTCGTGTGTGCCACGTCCCTCTCATTACCTCGTGTCTGTTCCTGATTGTGACCACCTGGTGTTTCGTCCTAGTCTTACCAGAATAAACCCCGTTTCTGACCCGTATTCCTGACTACCGCATCTGCTTGCCCACCCGACACCTCCGGCTCATAGCCGAACGTGACAGAATGACCGATCTCCTGAACGACGCCAAGCAGCAAGCCCACTTTGAGCGTCTTGGCTTACTGCAAGAAGTCGTCTATTGGATGAAGCAACCGGAGGTGCAAGAGGACCCCCAGGCCCTGGAGTTGGCCATCCGGAGTGAGGACCTCCTGAGTAAGGTCCCCCCACCCAGGGACGTGTACCCTGTACAAAAGGTACATGCTAATCTGCGGAAACTGCTGCAGTGGGTTGCCGAAAAGGGGGCCCAGCAAGCCCCGCTGCACAGCCCGCAGGAGGCAGACCTGCTGGTCGAACTCCAGGAAGCGGCTCCACCTCTGCCTAATGACACAGGAAGGAAATGGAAGAAGAGGCAAAAGGGAACGACTCTGGAGGAAGAGCGGACGATCTTCATAGGGCCTGCCTCGCTCTCTCCCGTGTGGCTCCCCGCTGATGATCTGAGGGAATCCCCAAACCCCGGAGGGATCCCCACGGCAAAGCCCGCTCAAGTGCACACTGCCCAGGTCATGGCGACGGAGCAGCCTCCCCTGGAGAGGTACCGGGAGGCACGCTTAGGTATTGGGGGGATTAGGGCCCTGTGGGACGCGATTTCCCGGATCCCCACGGGTTTTAAAGGGACAGTGCATGCTTCCATGGTGCCGAGCCTGGAAGTCGTTATGGATGCACCACCACACCACCCGCCTCGGCTCCAGAGGCTCCCGCCACGCTGCCCGCCTCGGCTCCTGCAGCGCCGTCTGCCTCGGCTCTCGAGGATCCTGCAACGCCCCCACCTCCTCGGCCCAGCCTGTAGCCGCCGCTCCGCCCGCAGCCCCTCCTGTAACTGGTATTCCTGTGCCTCTAGCCCCAGAAGTTCCCGCCCCAGTGACTCAGGCCCCAATCCCTGAGGAGGTCCCGGACAGCATCTCCACCGTTCTCTCCTCCTTGGAGGAGGAGCTTGAGTGGGACCCTTTGGGGATATCCCTGACGGATTCACCCAAACCCCGGCCAGGACCACGCCGGCGACTGCCCCGCCTGTCTGTGTCCCGCAAGGGTAGGGAGCACAGACGAGGGGTCTGGGTCCCGCCCACCAGCTCACCCTCGCTCATCTTGGCTGGGGCTTGGAGGTCGCCTGCGGGTCCTGGGGCTCCGACTCCTCAGTCGCCTATGGGTCCCCTTGTGCCGTCTCCTGCCGCGGCTTCCCCTCCCTCCTTCCCTTTGGCGGCTTCCCCTCCAGCTCCCTCGTCTCCCCTGGTGCCCCCACCAGCTCCCTTCATGACTCCTCCATTTCACCCTCGTCCTATCTCCTTGTCCTTATCGTGGTCCCCTCTTGCTCCCTCCTCTTGTTCGCCCACGGCCACTCCGGCCACCACCCATCGCTCCCCTTTGTCCCCCGTCTTTTCCTGTCTGGTCTCCTGTCTCCACTCCTCGTCCCCCTTCAGATCCCGTGTTCACTCCTGGCCCTTTTGCCTGGTCTGCCTGTCCGCGTTCCCTGTCCTGTGTCAGCTCATGTCGTGGCTGTTGCCCCTGTGCCTGTTTTGTGTCTCTGTCTTATTCCCAGTCCCTCCTTAACTTGTTTCTTTGTTTTGTTTTCCAGGTCCTGTTTTCCCTTGCCTCGTCTGCCTTCTTCCCTGAGACGCGCCCGGAGTGTGCGCCTTTAGGGGGGGGGGGTTCTGTCATGATCTGCCCGTCCAAGCCTCGTGTGTGCCACACCCCACTCATGTTCCTGATTATGACCACCTGTTGTCAATTAATTCTTGCTTGTATTTAGTCAGTGTCTGTGTCTTCCCCAGATCGATCATAGTTGTGTGTATTGTAGCGTGGAAAGTTTCATGGAAGTGGTGTTTCGTCCTTCATCTTACTGGAATAAATTTTCCGACCTGTATTCCTGGCTACTGCATCTGCTTGCCCGACTGACACCTCCAGCTCGTAGCCGAACGTTACACAGAGTTCCCATCTTTGGGAACAAAATTAGATTATACTTTTAACTACTTTTAATGCAAAAGCTTGTTTTCTTCAACTGAAATGGTTCCATCTTTATTCTAGTACTGTTGGAATGGGAACATAGCTTATACTGTAATTGGTGCCACCACTGGAAAAAATATGTGAGAAATAAAATAAGCCATTGAATGGATTGTGGGAAAATGTAATGAGTTGCTAAGAAACTGTTTAGATATGACATATATCACAAAAGTCTTTCCTGATCATAAGCGTGTTTCACATTCGCAGCAAAATTAGAGCTTTGTTCTACTTTTGTATTATGTGGGTATTATATGTTATTTTTGACAGGAGCAGTTACATTGAAATATTACAGAGTTACATTATATCTTTTCACTGTTTATATAACAGTGTTAATTTATTGTGGTTCAGTAGGCCCATTGCTGCTGTTGGTTTGCGTCTTGGATGCAAATATGCAAAAATCAAAAAAAAATGGACCATGAAATTAGATCTGCTTAAGTCAAGTTAAACTCCCAGACCACCATCACAAGCTGATATTTATGAATAAAATTTAAAGAATAGAAGAATGAAAAAAGTATGTCAGAAATACTTTGACTTAAACTAGGCAATCTTATATTTAAAATAATAATACAAAGAAGAAGTAAAAGAAATGACACAGGATATATTTGAACACACAGTAACCTCTTTACACTTGTGAGGGTTAGGGGTGCAAGATCCTCGAGAATGTGAAAATTTGCAAGTAATATTTGTGCATCCCTAACCTTAACCGATAAGTCTGCTACCGTCAAATTACTTTGTGATTTCCTTACTATACCTTTTAATATGGAATAGAAACCATCTAAATTATGTCCCTGAATGTGCAGAGTAAGTAAAGTATTTTACGCACTGGAAGGCTATCTTTCAGACTCAGTATTAAAAATGCAAAAATAACAGCGCTGAAAAGTTTAAAGCTTACTGCGAGAAATGTGAACCTCCGCAGTCACAATTACAGCTCAGAAGTGAGTGAGGCTGGTTACTGAGACAAGGATGTGCGACATTCCCAAGCCAAGGCTTTAAATATTAAATAAATAATATGCACAACGCTAACAAATATTATGTATCACTAAAACATATATATGATTTTATGTGATCCGAATCATTTTCAGTATTGTTTTTGGCCAGTTTCTGCGTCATTTCAGTAAGCTCCAAAAATATTCATGTTTAATTGTGCATGACCAGCTTTCATATGACCAAAACTGTGAATGCCAAGCCTGTAAATGTGTAGGGGTTACTGTATTGCATATTTTATATGTATACTAGATACCCCATGGCCGTTTCTAGGATAAGCGAGTGCAATATGAATGGTTGGATGTTTTTTGATGTATAAAGCTGTGTACTGTGTTGAGCGTAATCTGTTTTCGATACACTGTTGCATGCCACGTCTGCACATTGTGTGCATAGATGGAAAAGCCACTTGCGCAAACTCATGGTTAATGTACAGCCAGATTAGGCACTACCAAGATTAATTTGACAGTTTCAGCAACTGTAACCAAGGCACATAAATATCCAGTAATCTGGGAACACGTCATCTATTCCACTGGAATAAATTAAAAGAAGCAATGCGTGAAATTAGCTGCCAAGGGGTAGATGGCCTGAAGTCAGAAATAGGAAATATTTGGAAATTTGAAAAGTTCCAGCATATCAGTCCCCCAAAATGCCAATTCTCCAGTAGAATTTAGCCAGTCCTCCAGCAACCACGGGTAGGTCTGCAGAATGCTCATCAATATTTCTGTATTTTTTAAACGCGAGCGTTATTACTGTATGTATTTTGCTTTTGCTACTATTTCACTGCTGTATCAGAATGCTACGATGAATTTAAGTTTTTATTTACAGAAAATACAGACGCTCCTCTACTTACGAATGAGATACATTCCGAACAGACGTTCCTAACTTGAAATGTTCGTAAGTTGTTATTCGACATCATTTTAAGGGTATACGCAAGTACAAAGAACTAGGATGCTGGGAGTACACACGCTACGCTGCTGCACGACGGGAGTAGCGGCCAGAAGTTGTACTACCCAGAATTTGTGCGCAGAAAAAAAAAATACAGGAAACGGGAACCCAATGAACACAATTTGGACTTACAATGCTCTTCGTTCATATATCTGAAAGTTCGTAAGTTGACAGTTCGTAAGTAGAGGAGCGTCTGTAATGACATGAGCTGTGAAGTGACAAACACATTCATCTCCTTCTTAGGACCCTAACCCACGTTAAAATTATCATAGCAAATGTTTTTGCTTCACAAACCTTTTCAAAAATCAAAATGGTCGTCATCAATCAAAGACAAATACAACAGTACGGCAGAGCATGCCTGGTGGCCTCTGGTAAGCAGAATAAATCCTTTCACACATGCACACCATCCAAAAGGCATACTTTACAGCAGTGCTTCCCAACCCAGTCCTTGGTTAACAGACAGTCCACATAGCTGGGAGGGAGCAAAAATGTGGCCTGTCTGGGGTTCCCCGAGGACTGGGTTAGGAAGCACTGCTTCACAGTACATATCATTGCTGACCTGCAATCCTACATTGTGTTTCTGCAGTTTGATTTTGATCATCACTGACCTGAGCTGGACAGTTATTAGGAAAGAATAAAAGGCGTCGTTATTGTAAGATGTCAGATAACTCAAGTTTAAAGGTTGAAATGACAGTAAAATGACAGTTTAATCTTAGATTGGACTAACCAAGCCCAAATTCTAATGTTACATTGGAATCGGTCATCTTGGTGGTGGAAATTACACTTTGTGAGACCACTGCAGTAATCCCTCAGTATAAATCCAAATGTGTTGGCAGAATACTAATTAGTGACGCACTGGAATTCAGATCCTGACACATCTGTTGAAGTTCTTAAGGCGACTACAGATCTTCCTGCAAAGATGGACCTCGGCATGTCAGGGAGATCGCTTTGCTAATTTGAGGACAAGGTGTACGTCAAGGTCTGTGATTCCCAAAGATCCTCATTAGTGCATGTTGCAAGGCACAACTGTCACAGTCTCTCTGTGTATTGCAGGTAAACCATTCAGAGAAGGTAGTTTCAAGGAACTTTGCATGCAATGCAAGGTAAGAGCACACAGCGTTTGTGTACATTCAGTACAGACGAAACCGTTCAGTACATGACGAATCTATTCCCATTTCGAGATGTAACGAGTCTCGCCTGTGTTTCTCCTCTAAACCATATTTTCCATCCAAAATATGAAATTGCTACAAGATGTCCATCTCCTTGATGATCAAAACATTTTTTTAAGAGCTGGGCGACATACAATGGACATCTGGAAGTATGTGTCTAAAATACGTTTAATGTTACATTGTTACATACATGTGATTTTCATGACAATTTGTATTTCAATATTTTGATGCTACTCTTAAGTTTTTAAAAATACTACTTTGTATTTCTTAAGTCAATTATGAGACACCATGATTATGCACCATCATTTTATGAAATGTAAAGCTAATGTCTTACTGCAAAGCTTTCGCTTTGCTTTTTCGCAGTCACTGTAAATACACCTTATCTACAATTTGTCCATTTCTGACATAAACAATGTTCCTGACATTACATGAGAAATCAGTTTAATATTGGCACATTCAACGGCAAATGCTAAATGAAGACCAGCTGGAGAGCAAACCAGAGTAGTGTACCAAAATTCTACTGTCATGCTTATTTTAACTTGCTAAGTGCTACAGATTTAAATAACCTTTCTCTGACAACCTCCCTCCAATCAGAATGACCGGGGGGAAATAAGTTTGAGTTTGAAATTACAAACACATGGAAATATATTTAAAATGAACTGTAAGAGGTCACACAGAGCAAACATCACAAGCTAACTGCAGTTATGCAGAAAAGCTAACACAATTACCTAAGTACACATAAGTGACAGCTAACCATTAGCAGCAGACCAATAATATTATAAATTATTTGAATCACCCTCAGTGTGTGTAATGAGATCAGCTCATTCGACATTATTACCCTACCAATTTTTTTCTAGTCCAACAGTACATTTTTACAGAGAAAATTCCGTATATAATTCACTAGAGAAACCATGTAGAATAAAACTGTGTTTTTCTTGTATTGTTGTTCTTATGACAGAAATACCTACTTACTGTAATGAACAGAGATCGCTGCTTGTTCCTGCTACCCACATAGACAATAAATATGCACAGTACTCAAAATACATTGCAGCTGTTATATTTCCAGACTCAACATATTGAACGATAAAACACATAAAGCACAACTACATCTACCTAGAAAACACAAAAGACTTTTAGAGAAAGGTATAAATTGAAGGATTAACTCTCCTCTGTTTTTTCACCGCCGTGTATCTACACTCCACCTGCTGCAGGGCCATCGACTCCAAACAGAGACCGTGTACAGTTAAGGAGTTAAGGTGCTCCACAGGCAACCTCTTTGCAATTATAAGATGACCACTTTTTGTCTCGCCCGCTGTCCTTTTCTATGTTCTGTTTCATAGTCGCTACCATGGTGACAGAGCTTTCCACTTGCATCCGTCTATTTGGACGCGTCCAGTCTGAGATTGGAAAGAAGTCTTCAGTCCTACTTCAGGCGAATGCAGTCGATTTCTGTCACTGGCATGGAGGAGGTCCGGAGATCCGTGTCCTCGGCAGTCTTGCCGGGCACGTAGGTGGACCTCCATCGAAGCAGCACCATCCTCCGCAGGTGCTTGACTGTGTTGTTCCTGACACTGACGAAGCAGAGGGTGTTGATCATGCCGTTGCTCATGGCGATGCATTCAATGATGTAGAATGCCACCAGAGAGTTCTTCTCCCGCGAGATGACTGTGGGATAGAAGTCACGCAGGATTGCAAAGCCGTAGTACGGTGCCCAGCACAGGATGTAGGCCGTCAAGATGCCAATCAGCACCACCACAGTCTTCCGACGCCCCCGCAACCGCCTCCGGATCTGCTCTGTCTGATAGCCCGGCACGGTCTTGAACCACAGCTCCTGGGAGATTCGCAAGTAGCACAGCGCCATGGTCAGCACGGGACCTACGAACTCCACGCCAAAGATGAACAGGAAGTAGGAGCGGTAATATAGTTGCTTGTCCACAGGCCAGATCTGGGCGCAGAACACCTTGCTGGTCTGGGAGGAACCGTGCGGGTATGTGGTCTCTGAGGCAAAGTAGGCGGAGGGGATGGAGATGAGGACTGGGACGATCCACACGCCCACAATCAGGCAATAGGCTGTCTGGTGCTTCATTCGCGGCCTCAGGGGATGGACGATGGCCATATACCTGAGCATTGAGACAAGTGCATCACGTTCACTGACTAACACTGCTGGACCACTGGGCAGTGGTGGCTTGATGGTTAGGCAAGTGCACTTGCAATTGAAAGATTGCTGGTTTGAATCCCTGAACAGCAAGGCACCACTGAGGTACCCTGAGCAAGGTGCTGCACCCAAGCACTGAATTAGCTGCCCCATGCTATGTCACGAAAGTCACATATGGGTTAAATGCAGAGGACGCATTTCGTTGTTGCGTGCTGTGGTGTGTTAACAATGACCACTGATCACCTAATTCTAAATTCCAGTAAATCACACAGCTCGTGAATGATTCTGATAACTGATCTGAGAAATATAACTAGGGTCTGCTGTTTTTGTTCCCTATTTTCCTGTTAACAGTAATTTCAGTAGTGACCCAATTAGATTCCATCTCCTCACTCATCTCTTCATGTTTTTATTTATATAAAAGGGAATAATCCGATCAGAAAGTGTTCATTGTAAATTCACCAGATCTCTCCAACTCACTGAAGCACAGGCAAAAAAAAATAGGTTTTTTACTACAGAAATTTTGGACGGTTAGATGAGAAGGTGTTGACTTGCTCCATTGTTCTACTCAGTAGTAATATTTGATTATTGTGTATCAATGGTTACAGTTATTATTTAAAAATGGCAAAATGATTCTAGAATCACTTGGAAACGTCTTCCAATTGGCGCTCATATCAACCAGTCAAAACAGTTATCTATTAATAAAAATATACATGCATATCGCAATTAAGCAAAATATTGTAAAATATTGTAATAGAATCCATGTGGAAGAAGTTTTTGATTTTATAGACAGTAGTTTAACGATTATTGTTATTTTATTGTTTTGGAACGTTTGCATTTTAAGTCAGGAAAAATCGTCTCTCCAGCAGTGTAAGTCCATCCTCACTTAAGCAGTGCAGTAAAAAAGGTGTTATTAATTCCTAAGTTTTCAATACAATTTTATTGCATTTGGACCAAAAGATGCACATTTATTTTTCACATCAAAGGTGCACAGAATTTACAAAGGAAATGTTATAATTGTCCTGTTGAAATTAAAACGTTTTCACATATGGTCCCAGAATACCTACTACAATGTGATTTTCAAGAAGAACTTTAAAACCTTTGAAGAACCTGGGCAGGTATATTTAATCTCCCATGAATGCAGTACAAAGTGAGTCCTCCATAAATGTTTCTGCACTTTCAAGCACATCATAAAAATATTATCCTCAAGTACAAGGTGTATGTCGTTAGAAATACCTGCGAGGCATTACCTAGCTCAAGTAATTTGAAAATTAGACCACAGATAATTAAAGATAAAATAACTTCTGGTTTCCATAAATGACCTAAATTCTTTCACGTATTACACTTTAGCCGTCCGTTTTATAACCGGATCACTCTTTTACTAAGGTTTCAGGCACTCGGAATTAAGAGGAATATGTTTATTTGGATAGCGTGAGCTGTTCTTTCCTTTGCATAGATCAAAAGTCGCAGAGAGTCACCCATCGGCATCCTTAATGCTGCTGGAAGGTGTAGACCATGACTCACCTGTCCACTGCAATGGCCAGCAGGGCGTTAGTGGACACGTACAGGGAGACCGTTTGGAGGTAGCTGACAGAGGCACAAAGCAGGAGCCCGTGGTGCCAGGAGAGCTGCTTCACCACGTAGTAGTCCACCAGGAAGGGGCAGCAGACCACAGCCACCAGGAAGTCCGACACAGCCAGGTTGGCGATCAAGAGGTTGGTGAGGTTTCTCAGCTTCTTATACCGCGCCAGGGTGGCGATGAACAGGAAGTTGCCCACGCCGCAGACCAGCATGATGCAGACCAGCACCACACCGATGACGATGGTGGCTACAAAGAAGGCACAGCCCTGTGTGGTGTCAGGCATCTCGTCCTCCGGCACCCCGTAGTCCAAGTTGTAGCTGTCCGTGAAGGGATCCGCCAGGAATCCCGGCAGATAGCCATTTGTGCCCGTGTACGCTGTCGACGGCTGACTCCCATTGGACTCGCCCATAGCTGGGTCTCTTGTCACTTGTCCCTTCTCCGGGGTCTTAGATATTCCTACAGACAAAGGAATCACAGGTTAGTGATCATATTGCTGCTTGTTGGAGAACGAGGATGGGGTCTTGGTGTCACCGCCTGTTTATTTCTCTCTATATTGAACTCATAACACTGAAAATAAAACCTGTTCAATTTATTTACAGCAATTCCAGCTCATTCAATTCAATGACAATCTGCACAACCTTTCCCTACCAAATCAACTGTTTAGCTACATTTGTTTTGTCTTATGTCTTAATATTGTCTTGTTCATACGTCTTGGATATATTAAATCAATGCATTACTTTTTCTTTTGCACTAGCTAAGAACAATATTTCATTTCAGTGTTTGACCTGGGTATCATATAGCTGAGGATGACAATATTGAAGTTGGAGGAACACACAAAGTTTGGATTATTAAAAAAAAGACATTGGGTACTCCTATTGAGTATGCAAGGTACATCCTAAAAATGTAACGCTAGCATCTGCGGAGAACACAAAGGATGACGTTTCTTCCTGAACTAGAGGATAGTTCCGTCTGAGACCTGATTAATGAGCCCTCAGATACACACACGCGGTCTAAATGTCATGTGGCTGTTGCTCTAGGGTCTTACGAGGTCAGTGGTGAGTTTTCTTGCAGATGAAATTCTTTTTAGTGTAGGCCACCGTTAAATTAATGAGCTATCATAAATATTTATTTAAATACCCTTATTTTCATGAGGCAACCTTAGGTAGAAGGTGAGATGATACAATGTAATATAGTCATCATTAATGCTGTATCATTTACAGTTTAATTCCCGAAATATTTTAAAGCTCAGTATTGTTCGCACATATTATTCGTCCCATTATTTAGCCATCAAGCTACCATACATGAGAATAAATACGCTCGTGTGCTCACGTTAGTGCTTTTCGTTCACGAAAACGTGGAACTCGCCATGTGGACGATCGTAGCAACTGTGCGTAAAAAAGGATTCTCCGTTTTCTGTTGTCATACGACGTCAGTAAAGATCACAAGAAACCGAAGACTTAAAAAAAAAAAAACAACCCAAAAATGTAGCACTGTATACAAGATACAAGCACAAGGCAGTTATTCTCCATATGAAGGATAAAACTCAGTTCCTAATGTAATTAAAACTTTCTGAATAAAGCAGCTCCCCTTCAAAAAGCTATATCCCCGATCTGAATCCGGCAAAAGTAAATTGCCGTTAAGCAGGAGGAACCGGATTTGTTGGTGTAAGGCTTGATGGTCCATATCTTAGGAACAATAACCTACTGGTTACTGAACGGAATCATAATTCCTGTCGACACAATCTCTGTATTTAATTACAGTATTTCAATTTTTTTCCACTGAGCCTGTTTAAAGAGATATACAAATTTGGCCAAAAAAGCAGCATGCAAATGTTTTGCCTGAAAATGTATCATGCATAAAATAACTATGTAAGGATTTGTAATTGACAGTTGTTATTGTTCATTATGCAAAAGTGACACGCTTACGTATTAATCACGCTTAATAATTCAGACGCCATTTGAAGGTAATTGTTAGCTGATTTAAGTCAATTAGTCAATTAAACAAGTGGAACAGACCATACAACATGTAAAACTAAAATTTACAATGGAGGCAGCAAGGCTAAAGACTTTATACCGACAGTACCGTCCATGAACAATGTTGATAACGATTATACAAGTCAACTAACCCAGAAGAAACAGCACTTACCGGTAGTTATGAAATGCCATTTATTGTCATGAATGCCGCCTTTTCCCAGACATGCGGCTCACCCCCTTCGCAAAGAGCGGGCTGTGCTTTTGCGCTATAAAGCAGAGCGGGGCGCCTAGGCAATGCGGCTCGGCGGTCAGGAGACCCTCCCTGTACTGAGCGCTGCGCCGGTCTTCCGTGCCACTCAAGGCAATTACGTCCGCAATTTAAAATCCCAATTTCTGACGCAGATTCTCCGTTCGCCTAGCGCTTATTTGTTGATACACAAAATGTCCATGCATGCATTTAAACGCGCAAATTACCAAGAGCAGAAAGTATACTGTTACAGTAACCATTAAAACCACTACGCGAATTTCACTTAAAGTTACATTATTTTGAAGAAAGTCCTTTTTTTTAATCGTGTTTGCATGTCTGTTGTGTCCGTGAAGGGTAAATAATTTTGGTTTGTTTTTGCGCTCTTATGAAATATTTATGACATCGGTTTTCACTATATAGCGTTTACTATGGAAGAGATGAACCAGAATATTTAATTGACAAGTGAGTCATGCTTACTTACGACGCTCACCTCTGGAGGAGCGCCTGCTTGGGGAGATGTCACGGCAAGCTCTTCATGGCGTAGTCAGGCAGGATTCTTTGGGTAAACGTTAAAGTCTAAGACTGCTATCTGGTCTCATGGTTACCATGCTGCATTCTCCTCTAAAGCGACCCATTACGGCACAACTTTACAAATATTCCAATCAATTCATTGTCATTTATTTACTTAGCGGCACGCAAAGGGAATAGAGGTAATGTATCACAAGCTGTAAAGGCGCCAAGTTTGGTAAGATGGGTACCACCTCTTTATCTTACCGTAAAATGTTTTGAATGGCTGTTCAGAATGTGAGTTATAGCCTTTGGATGGGTTAGTTTATCATGACCCTTAGAATAATGTAGTGAGCTTTGTATTCACACACTTATTTTGTGTTGGTTTTTCTTTGCGATTACTTGGAATTTCATCAGAAACAATTAACATGACTAAAACATTAAAATACCTATAATATAACACAAGCAGGGGCACTTTTTAAAAAAACATTGAATATGTAAAGGGATGTCAGTCTGGCGGTTCTGACTGCGACACTGTGACCTGCAGCTAGAGGGTCGTGCCCCAGCTCTGTGTTTACGCAAGTCAACTGAGGTCAGATGGGAGTGCATGCGCTGGTACAGCTTGTTGCCATGCCCACCACATAACGAAATACCTTGAGATCCTGGCTGGCGCCACCCCCACCCACTCCCCTCCCCCCAGGCCGACATGTGGTCCAGTCCCACCCTCCAGAAATGCCTGCCTATCTGCTGCAGGTAGGTGTTACGTGGGCTTCTCCTTGGCCGGGTCCTGCTGCTCGGGTCCTCAGCAATGAGGATTCTGTTCACCCACGGGGAAAGGCGCCACATGGCTGTAGTGCCGTAACTGACGCTCCCTCACAGTGCAGGTAATGACCCTCATTCAGGACTTGCTGAACACAAAGGCAAACCAGCGATACTCACGGATTCTCCAAAGAGACACAGTACCAAAGGAGTCCAGTCTTTGTCTCAGCTCACTGGATAGTATCCATATCTCACAGCCATACAGCAACACAGGGAGCTCCAGTAGTCTAAAGACTTACAAATATTTCCACAAACCCCTTTCCAGCGACCGCATGACCCCCCCCCCAATCTGTCTACAGACTTCATCGAAGAGTCACTACAGACTTGAATGTCACTGCCGAGGTGAGCGACCCTCTCGACATGGTCGACATTCTCTCTGCAGACAGACACATTTCTGATGGCCGTGGCTAAGAAGTCATTGAAGGCCTGGATCTTGATTGTCATCCAGGACTGTCCCAGTTGTCCCCATCTTCACACTTTCTGAATTTTCACACTGGATTCTTCTGGGTGTACTGGCTTCCTCGTGCAGTCTGTGCCCTGCCCCTCCCTTGTGACCTCCCTGGGACAGACTGTAAACTATAGTAGTGACCGTTTACAACCAGTAAGGGGCCCCAACCTTGGGGGGGCTATTCAAGCACATAGTGGTGGTAAATACCACTGCTGGGTACCTCTGTCCCACCTAGATCTCATATTGATTAAATTCAGCCCATTTCACTCACAGCTGGTGTGTTAAGCTTCACAACAAGGAAAACTAGTATTCAAGTTAAACTCTCATGTGGATTTAAACCCAGACCACTTTGCTGGTTGGCTGGTGATGGACAATGATCCTGCACTGACTGGAAGCTCTCAGGATTGATTTGGCAAGGTGCCCATAAAAGTGACTGAAAACAACAAAGATATTTCACCCACACGGCTTAAAACAGCCTGGGTGCCAGTAGAGACGTGAGGCACTTAAGCTGCCGGACGTATTTTCCAGTTTTGGTTTAATACTCTACCCTACTGATGTGATACTACCATGAAATCATCAGTGGAAAATAGAAGGAAATTGAAGGATGGAAATTGCTGTTTTTAAAAGCATAAAACAAACAAAAAAGAAAAGAAAAAAAGAGAAAAGTATCACCTTTTGTGAATGTAAAAACAAAGGCAGCAGATGGTCGGTCCGTGGGCCCTCTGAGTCCTTCTCCTTAGATTCACATAGCCAAAGCCCACAGTAATCCCAGCCGGGGGCTTTGTGGAAACCAAACTCGTGTGTAGGCACCTTTTCAAAATCACACAAGCATGAGTCGAAAAAAATGCTGTAATAACTGACAGACCCAGGCAATGCAGATGCAGGAAGCAGGCGAAACAGCGTCAATTAACCAGGAGCGCTCTTCATATATTAACAGTTCTTAACTGGACCGAGAAAGAGCAGTAACCACCACTGCTCCCAACACACAATGCCCACTGGGCTGGCCTTCCCAACTACTCCAACAACACACGGTGGGCCAACACACGCACCACTATTTACAACACATAACATGGAACACTATACACAACATCACGATACGCATGCTAACAGTACAATGCATGACAAATACACTGAACTATTTACGTTATTTACAAAGCTGGCACCAGCCTGGCGCACTGCCTGATGGGTACCACCAGCACTGCAAAGCTGGCACCAGCCTGGCACACTGCCTGATGGGTACCACCAGCACTGCAAAGCTGGCACCAGCCTGGCGCACTGCCTGATGGGTACCACCAGCACTGCAATTCTCATACACAGATATTAATGTTCTTGAAACTTTATGTAACTATTATATGTAAAAGTTAGATGTAGTAAGCAGTGTTACATTTAGTTAGATGACTAGTTAGTTAATGTCAGGCAGAAAATAGGTTGCTAGTTGTGTTCAAAATACATGACAGGGAGATGGAAGAGGCTGTTGTGTTTGTGGCTAGCTAGCAAGTACCGAAAGACAGTATAATTTGTACAGGCTAAACTACAAACTTAGCTGATCTGCCGTCTACGTTGATGGCTAATGTTAGCTAACTATCCATCCATCCATCCATTTTCTGAAATCACTCGTCCCATTCAGGGCCGCAGGAGCTCTGGAGCCAATCCTGGAGGCTACGGTCGCAAGGCAAGCAACAACCCAGGATGAGGCGCCAAGCTATCACTGGTTAGCTAACTAATATTAACCTAAATTCAAAACACAGCTTCACAGTATGTTTATGCTCACACATTAATTACATAGCTACCCAGGCAGAAATGTGCATGTTATATTTTGACAGTTTTAAGCTAATGTAGCATATGTATGTGGGACAACAGAAACAGAGTTTCACTGCCTTCTTACACTTGCAGTATCACATTTACTTTGCTAACTATTATAAACAGCTTAAGATAGCTAATCTTACTCCCGCTAAGAAGTGAGTAGTGAATGTCACAATCATTGATCATGTGTAGAGGGAGGGGGAAATCTGATGGAGGAAGCTAACTTTTTTCCCCGGCTGCAAGTTTACTGCAAGTTTAACGACTTGTTATTCACAGTCAATGTAGGCACATTATAGATTGACTGAATAATTTATTTATAGGCTTCATTTTTTACGGAATACTGGGTAGGCGTGTGCCTAACTAAATCGATTGGCACATCGCCTCTGATCTCAACCGTGCACCGCAGGAAGCCGCAATCACAGCAGGAGGCTGCGTTTGCATGGGCCGGGGGGAGGACCGCTGCAGGCGGACTGAACATCCCAAATGCCTGGAACTCACCCCCCAGGTTTACTGATACATGCTTCAATAACGAACGGAGGCTCTGACAGTGAACTCTCTGTCAACACGCGTTAGACAAGCAAGGGCTGCACACTCTGTCACTCACGTGTATGTGATAGTAAGATCAGAAATTTCTGGCAGATTGAATTTAACAACAGTTTAGCAATTGATGATTAATTTTACCCAGTAATTAGTCTTTTGGGAGTTCCTCTAAGTATGTTTTTTTTTTTTTTTTTTTTTTTTTAGCCCTCCACCACCCCCCCTCTGCGGGGGACTACTTTATTTGGATTTAG
>JAODUD010000062.1:6721372-6734228 GCA_026784285.1 Stomatorhinus walkeri | reverse complement strand
GTGGGGGGGTGGGATATTTGTTGGCGGGGGGGTGCGGCAAGCAGCGCTCAGAGTGGCCTGCAGCAGTGCAGGACGAGCCCCCTGGCTATCAGGGTCTAAGAGCACTGTGGAGACGGAATTACCCAGCAAGATGTTCATGACCAGCTACCGACGCAAAGTGTGTAAGGAACAGCTTGAGCGCTCTGATGTCTTTGAAGACCCGGAAGAGCCCCAGGTTCTACTTCCGGAACATTCCAGGGGCCTAAGTCTGGCAGGCGTCCCCGTCCAAGGCGCGGAGAGCCTGCGGGGACTGAATGAGCGTTTCGGCATATACATCGGGCGGGCGCGCATGCTGGAGCAGCGCAACGGCGTCTTCCGCAAGCAGCTGGAGATGCTGCAGCACATGGAGGAGGTGTCGGGCCTGGGGGAAGCCTTCAGCGAACAGATCAGCCTGCACCGCCAACGCCTCCACGAGCTGTTCTCCGAGCGAGCCAGGCTGGACCGGGAGAGGGACGAGGCAGAACGCAAGCTGGATGACTTCAGCAACAGGTGAGCAGTAGGTGACTAGCGGGTTTAGTTCCCTGTGGTAATTGCAGAATGTTGTTTTGGCTTTTCCCCCATCTACACAGTCCAGGATAAGGACAACCATGCTTGGTTGTACAGAATTATATATGTTACCAGATATTACAAATATATCACAGGTTTTTGGCAGAGGTGGCGCTGTCACTCAGCAAGCTAAAATCTGCTCGAAAAACTCTGACAGGAGGAACCTATGAATACAGGGTGACTTACCATGTTTCACCACACAACCATCTGGTTTTACTCTGTGTCCCCCTCCCGCCACCCAGGTACAAAAATGAGTGTGAATACCAACAACACCAACGGGGCATCCTTGAACACCTCAACAAGGTAAGACTGGAGACACCTTTGAACAGATTTCGATGTGATCGGGCTGCTGTCACGCCAGTCTGTCATGGCAGTCGCTCATCACGGGCAGGTGGTCACTGAGTCTGCGTGTCATCGAGGCCAGGCTGTGACCGGGGCCACCTGTCAGTGGGGGAAATGCAATGCTAGACAGTCACCCAAGCAGTCTGTCACCGGGCTGGACATCAGGGCAAAGTAATAGAGGCGGTGATGACTGGGGGTGGCTCTCCGTAGGTCCACCTGTCACCCAGGCACAGATAGATGAAGAGAGGGATTCTATAAATGCATAATTTAAATAAATGAATATTAAATGAATAGATGTGCGGGAGTGATAGAAGGACAGATTCGAAAGTGACATTAAGTGCGGAGAGAGATTTGCAGGATCATCAAAGACCTGCGGAGCAGAAGATGAGCCGACACAACTGTGACATCACCAACCCCTGACTCGACCCCCCCCTCCCCCCCCAGGAAGCTGACGCAGCTCTCTTGGGGAACCTTGAACACCAGGTACAATCCCAGTTCCTGCAGGACGACATTAACTCAACCAGAGACCGAAACAGAAAGGTAAAATGTCAGTGAGAAGTGTCCCCTTGCTGGCCTTGCAATTAGGCACGTATACGTTTAATATTCATTTTAATTGATTAACTTGACATATTACTAGTCTCCAAACTAGTCACGCCCACTCTAAAAGAGAGTGTAAAAGGACCTATATTCAGCTTGTGCCAAGAGTTTGTAAAATGGATTGTTTGAGATAAGTTTTATCACTCAAAGCAACGACAGACTGCAGTGGCATTTATTTAATTAAAGAATTTAATCAATGAAAGTGAATATATATACTGTATATATATATATATATATATATATATATATATAAAATAAAATTAGCTTATTGCTAAATTTTATTACATTACCGCGCAGTACCAATCAACCCATATATAACATAGGCGCCCACAATCTTCTGGGGGGGGGGGGCTTGTTAACTTAGCAAGCCAGTGCTCTCCTTTCCCCTCATGCTGGGCGGATGGTGAAGCTTGTCTGTAGGTTTTCCCATGGGCTCCGACCACAACCATTACTGCATTCAGACTGAGTCCCTATATCAGGTGTCAACTGTAAAGGACTCTCATGGAACATTCCAGCATGGTGGCAGAAAGGCAGAGCGCCACATGGTTATAAAATGGCCCCGGCTCGCCAGCGCCTGCCGGGGAACATTCCACAAACGCCTGTGCTTCACACAGCCGACAAAAAGCTTTGAGGGAACTGTGCTGAAATGGAATTGGACCTGACCCTGCATTGTGGCATTTCAAAGGAGCACAATACAGTCTCTCCATTACAAAACCAATTTGTCAGATGGGGGGGGGGAGCAGAACTCATGAACCCAGAGAGGGTATTAAAAGGAACCAATCAGAAACACACCATACCGATCATTGCTTAGTGCCCAATGCAACAGAAATGGTACTAAAATGCTTAATAACACACTTAGTAAAAGCATGGAACGTTTTCTGCTGGTCAACAAATTGTTGGACATCATAGTTTTATGGGGTTTCTGCTTTATATTAACACCCATTACTTGCCCAAGTCACGAATGGCTGAACCGTTAACTACACTGAATATTATTGCCCAACAGGGTATGAAATTGATTGCATTTTTGAACAATACTTTAAAAGTCTGACAACATTATCACAATAACAGTATGTGAATCAATCAGAGAAATAAAATCAAATAAAATAGAGATTTTTTTTTATTTTATGCAAATAAATTATATTTGGGAACACTGCAAAGATTAGACCAAATAAGAGGACCCTTACACATGATGCAAGTGGTTGATTGATCCATTTTCTTTGACCCTATAGAACCTGGCAGAGATCCAGACTTATGTAAAAATTCTAAACCAGATCACCCAGATGCCCCAGCAATTACACAGTGTTTCACAGAAGCCATTTGAGGTAAGGCGTCCCTTATGCCTTGACACAAAACTACCCTGCATTTCGTCTGACACGATAGAGAGAGGGATTTGGGCAGTCCGGAGAAGTACTTCCAAAAATACTCCCATGAAGGCTATTATACGTGTCAATAGTCAAATTTACTTGGTTAATTAACAGCAAATTCACCCTCCATTCAATTGCAAAAATAGCAGAAAGAGGTTCTTCTAACAGCACACATGCTGCTTTGGTGCTTATATTTATCCTTCAGTGCCAGATTTTATCACAAAACAACTGTTTGCAAGTGAACGCCACCCCCAGAACCACCAACTCAGTGTTGCAGTTGTTGTTGGCCTGTTAATCGCTGAGCGAGGCTATACTGTCACTGGTGCACATATGAGACCTGGGGTTGGACCCCTTTTCTCTGTGTGCTCTTTCCGGTCCTGCAGCAGGAGCGGCTATTTGGCCAGAGCTGCGTTCCCTCACTGCAGAGTCAGCTCGATGAGTACAAGACTGCCCTCTGCCAGCTGGAAACTCAGAAGCAACGGCTGCGGGATGAGGTGTGTGGCCACGGCAACCAGAACTGAATCGCTCCCCGCTGCCCCACGTCGGCACACGTTCACTTAATTGTCATCCACCTGTAATTCCAGGAAGTGCTCATTCCTAATAGTGTTTAACATACGTTTTACATATATGGTATGTGCCATTTTAAACCTAATCCTTAACATCAATATATTTTCAGTTTCTTTCAGCTCACCTGCTCCCAGGCTGTGGAATAGGAAATAACCAATAAAATAACCTTATCAAAATATTCTTCAAACTGTTGGTACTTTAGTTTAATGGCAGGATATGAAGTCCTTGAAATGGGCCGTTGACTGTGCCAGTCTTGTTTTTTGTTTACATACTGAGCACAATCAATGCAACAACAACAGCAACAACAATCAATGCGGTAGTAAGACTTGAGTTATCGCCATAAATGTGGCACCCAGTGCTGCCCAGATGAGACACTCATTTCCTTTTCAGACTTCAGCGCTTGAGCAGGCGGTGAAGACCACGCAGGAGAGCTACGACGAGGAGATCCGGCTGTTCGGCAAGCAGATCGAGGCGTTAAGGAAGGAGATCGAGGAGTCCGAGCGCTCGCTGGAGAAGTACACCGATAAGTGCCGCCACCTGGCCATGTACCGGGCGGCCCTGGAGAACAAGCTGGACTGCTACAGGACAATCATTGAGAATGAAGACACAAGGTACCAGCACGTTCCAGTCACAGCGCCCAGGAACTATAGCTATGGATTTTCTTCATATCATTTCTTTAAACTAATTAAATAAATAGTCATGTTATATTTAGGGATCAACTTACCTTCTGTATCAGGAAATCAATGTAAATCAGTTGTTACTAACGGGTGACTGTGACTGTGTAGCCACCCAGTATGGTAGTTACCCTGTCCTGGTAGGCAGATCATTTTCTGGTACTAGCCACTAGATGGCAGTGTTTCCCTACAACTGGGGTTGTATACATTTCAGAGGGTACAAGCAGGGATGAGGAAATTTTATACAGAAATCTCTTTAGCAAATCAAAAGGTCGACTGGAAGGGTTGCTGAACGCCATCAGGAGGTGAACTCTTTTCTGTGAGGTATACAAAGACACTGGGACAGTGCATGGTGCAAGAGGTTGCTCACGGCATCACTTTACTCTGTTGCTTGTAGGTTGAATTCAGTGATCGTTGAGACCCCAATCACCCTGCTCACCGCCGACTACTGCTACACGCCAATGACCTCAGTGACAAGCAGGGGCAGAGGTGAGGGAACAATTATTGGTTCTGTATGTGCTCCCCCCCAGGCTTAAAACCTTGAATAAACCAGCTAAATACTAAAGTCCTCAGAAAGCAGTAAAGACAAAAAATGGTTTTGACAAGAAGGTGACATTTTTAGTATAGTGCCATCATCCCCATCAGCTTCATTCATTCTACTGACACCTACATTCCTGTATTGATCAAGTTGATATCTTACATTTTAACCTATTTATGCAGCAGGATACAGCCAATGTGAGTGTAATTTGTTACGTTTCATCACCCTGTCACCTCCAGCTTTTAATGTGAGTGATTTCAAGAATGGGGCTGTCTGCAGATATGCATCCGTTACCTTGTAAATAAAAGTAGTTCTGAATTTTTGTTTTATGCCATTCGTGCATTTAATTTTGGAATACGGTCAGTCTGCACAGAACATGGTGTCTGACTGTAATATCTGTCCACATTAAATTTTATACTTCGAAAAGGATTTTTTTTTTTTGTATGATATTTTTGTACTTGAAATTGTATGTATATTTTTTCTGTGTCATGGTTTTAGTTTTTCAGCGTCATACTGATGGTTCAATTTTCTTTATAGAATATCTCTTTCCATCACATACTGGCCTGACCTCATTGTAGTTTATTAAACATGGGCTAGGACATTTCTTTTGGATATGAGACATTGTGTCGTCCTCCTTTCGCAGACATCACTCAGGCTGTGCAGGACATCACCAAGGTCAAGCCTCACCAGAAGAACCTGGTCAAGAAGGTGCTGAAGATGCAGGAAATCCGCGCTAAGAACGTGACGAATAGCGAAGTCGAGGAGAAGGCTGGAGTGGAGCTGGAGGATGTGGCAGAAGACAGCGCGGAACGAGTCATGGATGTGGGACAGCCGTTCACGTCCCTGACTGCGTCCCCTGAGGATGTCCCCGATGGAACCCAGATCAGCAAGGCCATCGACACACTGTGCAACATCATTCAGGAGCGCATGCATCAGCACACAAGGCAGGAGCCAATCGCCGACTTCTACGCCAAGGGCCGCTACGTGCTGGTCTCAGGAGAGTCCAGCTACATGGATCCAAGCTTTTGTTCCTTCTCCTCGTCCGGGGGACACGTGTTTGTCACCATCTGTGATGGCAGGATGTTTCCTAACTACAGGGAGAAGACACCCATCCCCATTCCTGCCCCCGTGTCCCTGACCTGCCCCGAGGATGGAGAGAAAGTTCAGGGTAGTGCCAGGTGGCAGAGTGACCATGAAGACAATGGCGAGGGGACCAATGAGGAAGGGGACCTTGGAGAGAAGTACAGGGGCTCCCAGCCAAGACCAAAGAACCCCAGGAACAAGACCCCAGATATGAGTAGCTGCCACAGGGGACATGACACCACTGACACCTGGAACACCCCTCCATCTGTCCCATCCATGAGCTACGAAAAGGTGGAGGTGGCTGAGTCTGTGGAGAAGATCTCCGGGGACAACAAAGTTAGTGATTATGAGGAGACGGCCACCATCATGGAGACCACCATGGAGAAGACCAGCAAGAAGACGCCCACAGGCTAGACGCCCTGACCCTCCCGACTGGCAACTGGCCTGGATGCAGAGTCTTGCTGTTTTTGTACGCCGTGCCTTTAAAACTCGGGAGAGTTCCCACAGAAACAAATCGTTAAAATAAGAACGCGCAGAACCTGAAGCGTTGAAAGTGAATGCGAGCCAAGTACGAGCTCCTGTCAGGGATGTTAACTCATCGGGGTCTCTGCCTCCCCCCAAAGTAATTGCACAACTATTGATATTGCATATATAGTTTTTAATATCACTTCAATTGGCTGCCAGCTATTGCTCTGTCTAAACATATGTACGCTAATTGATTTCCTAATAAAACAATCATCCTTCAGAGAACGCCTGGTCCCTTTCTACCCAATGCCTAAGCGTAAAAAAAAGTTCATCAGTATATATGTTGTATTTGTCATTTAATTTACATGTGGATTGTTTGGGAATTCTCTCTTTTATAGATTAGTTCTAACGCCTTTTTAATGTTAAACATTTTGCATTACATAATGATAAAAGGTACACATATAAACAAGAAAAAAAAAATTTTTCCACACAAAGTGATTCTCATAGGTGCTAAGATGCATTATTCATCAGTGCCGTGGAGAATTCCTGGATGTGAATGGATGTTGGCCACATCTTTGAAACCAGATGTCCATGCATGAATCACAGACTCAGATGCTCGATCTTCTGGGTAACACAGTGGGGGCTGTTCTTAGAAGATGTAGGAAAAAAACTCACAGATACCTGTTTCAAAAATACTGTCTCTGGTGATGCTGTAAAAAACTAAGAAGGTGCCCCAGTCTGTATCTCATATGCTTCAAACATTGTTAGCAATGAAATACTGGCGGATGTTTCCTTCACTTCCTGTGGTAGGAGGATCTTATTTGCTCGATAGTTAGTGAAGGGATCTTTACAGGAGACAAACCGTAGCCAGGACTGGACAGAGACAGCAGGACAGACGAGCGCAGCCAATCAGGACTCGGGTCACAGTGGTGGGTGTGACACACAGCTGATCTGTACCAATCGGGTGCAGAATACTCGTAAACAAATACAGCCCATCTCTAAGTAAGAAATGTAGGCAGCTCTGTATGCAGAACAACAAATGATCAGTTAAATATTTGTGAGTCTGAAAAATGTCAACAATAAAAAAATAATTTTTAAGGTAAATAATCAATCGCCAGAGTCACCGGTCGGGTGTAATTTAGTAATTAACAATGTGATGTCTAGCCTGTTTCAATTGGTCAAGTGCTTTAGCAACAAAAAAAAACTCAGTACATTTATTCTTTTATACGTAGAAGGAAATAAATATTCTAAAATACTCTCGGAGACCACAAGCGGCAAAACTGATGACACATTCCTTTCCATTTTTTATATAAACAACATTTGTCACAAAAATATAATGGAAAGAAACTGCTCTGTTTGCAAGATATTAAACTTTAAGTCGAATCACACAGAAAATCATTTACAGTCACAAACTGTACAGTGGGGACTTCATTTCAGAAGCACCAGGGCAGCTAATACATACAACATAATATAGTATATATATTCTACATATATATAAGGCAAAGTGTAAAAAAAAAAAACAGAAAACAGAAGTATTTTCTCCCTTTATAACAGATCGTTTGGAAATGACACATTGTTTTAATCTGATTACAGGAAACATTCATGGAAGGAGAGCTAATTAACACAGAAAAGAGCTCAAAGTTGCAGGTTTTGGGGGTGGGGTTAGAGTGGGTGGGGTTTTGTAGAGGCGGGGCTGGATTGTGATTGGATAGGAAGGGAAGAGGCGGGGCAACATGCAAATGGTTAGTTTTTACTCAGCAGACTTTTGAGGCTTTTCTCCACTGCCTCGTCCAGTTCTTCCTCTAGTTCCTCCTTTTTGGACATGGCCAGTTTGGACTGGTAGTCACGGACGATCTGATCGATGTAGGGCGCGCTCTGCGTCCCATGCAGCATCAGAGTCCACTCCTTCAGGACGCCCCTCTGGGGGACCTCGCCCTGGAAGCCTACCTCCAGCAGCCAGGTCCCCCGGGGGTCCTCGCCCCAGGTGTGGGTAGTCATGAAGGGCCACTTGTCGAAGCCCACCTTGGCGTCGTCGTCCCGGGGCCGCCGGCTCAGCAGGATGGACTTGGTGCCCATGGGCGAGGTCATGTTGATGTTGAGGTCACCGCGCCTGCTGGCATTCGCCGTCACCACGGCCTGCACGTGTTCCAGGTAGCGGACGAAGTTGTCCTTCCCCTGGCAGGCGTCGGTATCGATGGCCAACAGCAGCTTGCTGCCGGAGTGGAACGAGCTGCAGGGGGGATGGGGAAAGAGGGCCGTCACACCGTCGTGTCACGACGTCACGGCTTTCCGCTCTTCGGCTCGGCCTCCCGCTCAGATTGTTTAAACAGACTCGGAAACCGCAAGCAGCGACAGTTTGCACAAACTGCTTTATTTATCACGTAGTTTTAGGCTCTCCGCTGTGTATCTCGTGTCTTGTATTTATTTTGTTTCGTTGTGCCTTGTTAGTTATCTATTGTCACGGCGTCCCCAGTAGTAACAAGCTGTGCCAACAGAAATTTCCACCCCACCGGACTGGACGCGTTTGAGATGAAACTTTACAGGACAATATTGCGACTGGCGAGAAAAAAAAAAAAAAAACAAATGAAAAAATATGCAACGACTGGGGAGAACAACAGATAGTAAGTGGGAAACTGGGAATGTTTCGACACATATGAGGAATGAGAGGCCACAGTCTGGAAGGTGACGAAAAGGAAGTGAGGGTGACCAGCGCGGAGGTGGAAATATGATATTAAGGAATGGTGTGACAGACATACAGAGAGCAGTGAGGTCAGCACAGAAGGAGGCTCATGTTGCTACGTGTTTGCCCATTGCATAGAGGGCAATCTTCTTATATCTTTTGTATTTCAAAGCCAGCAAGACGGAAGGAAAAGGCCAACTAACTTTCTACCCCATGGTTGATTCATCAGTTTACACTTTCTGGGGCCATACGGGACAGGCAGGCTCTGGGTAATCCCACACCGTAACTGTAAACAATAAATCTGCCTCTAGTGTTTCGTAATCCAATCATTTAGGACCCCAGACAGTTCACATTTTTGCTCACTTCCAGCACGCAGCCAATCTACAACACTGACTGCTGGTATATGAGTGTTGGAAGGTGGGAGGGAGCAAAAATGTGGTCTGAGGACAGTAATGCGAAACAGGGATGCAGGCCAGTTTGTGGTTCTTCAGGTATTAAATGTACTGTCGGATTTTCCCTGGAGCTGTCGGAGTAAACGGCAGTAATGTCATCTTTCATGAGTGAGCCAGCGATGTGTAGCATTACCATCCAATAGATGCAGTGGCAAAAGGTGCTTTCTGGGCAAAAATAATTACAGGACCCTGAAATATGAGACTGGACGCCTGGTGCTAGTCCTTTAGCAGTAAGAACAGGACAATTTCATGCCAATTTCTTATATCTAACACAATTTTTCCTTCAAAAGCAATGTAGTTCTCATCGGTGTCTGAGAATTTTATGATCACAGGAGAATTCCATTTGAATAGCTAAAACTGACATTTTTATTGCCATAATATGTTTTACTTTTTTTCCTACTTGGGCAGAGGATCTTATATTTGGCCTTGAAGGCAGAACAATTTGTGACCCGGAAAAAATGCATTTAAAAAAAAAAAAAAGGCAAAATGGAACGTTCGGGTGCAGAGCAAAATGGGAGGGGATTTGACGAATGCATCTAATTAGCGGGGAATTGCGGAAACCCCCCCCCATGAGCAGTTTAGCTAAGTCCATGATGTCAGGCCCGTGGATGGCGCCGGTGCCCATCTCTTCACCCTGCCACAACATCATGCGGCGTCAGAAACGCGGCCGAGCTGTAGAATTAACAAGGCGAATTGCAAGTGCCATCCCTGTCCGCCATTTCTGTGGAAAATGTCACGGGATCGCTGCGTACCCGGGGTGTCAGATAGACGGGCACGTCTGATGATTCTGGCATCAAAAAACCGGCAGGGGTGGGGTGGGGTGAGGGGAGGCGATCTGTGGTGCACGGAAATTCAATTCTCCTCACACAGATGGCGTCTCAACCGCCAGCTTCAGCGATACGGCCTTGGCGTTCCTTGAAAGTAATTAAGGCACGCGGTTATAAACCAGCCCAGTAATTGATCTTCTGGTGAATAGGGTTGTTCATGGTGGGCGGATGGTGGTGGTGGGGGGGGGCATAAATCATCAGAGGTAATACTGGGGGGCTTCTGACCCAGAGTTGGGGACAAAGGGGAGCCGCCTCACATGGGCTGATGGCTTTTTTTAGCGAGTGAGGTTGTCTGTAAGCGATGAGAAGCTTCCCCCCCGCCCACATCCCCTCCCCCCAACACGTGGGCTGTAATTACGGCCCCCCCACTGCAGAAGGATGTGACCTATATTGGAGCATCACTGTAAATGGCCATGAAAGCCAGGGAGACATTCTGTGCTGCTGTCCATCTACAGCCATCTGTGTAAGTGAGAAAAGTGCCGCATTATGTAATTTACGTGTCTATACACACACACACACACACACACACACACACAAATATACACACCTACACACACACGCGCGCGCAGATCTACCCATTTTCAGAGCTGCAAAAGTGGGATCTATCTGATGATGCCTGGTTAAGCTGTGGGCATGGGACTGGCGGGGAACAGGCAGCCTGCCCTCTACAGGCAGAGGATGGAACCGTGTTTCTCAAGGGCAACACAGACTCCGTTCGTGACTGGGAACCCAGAATGTCAGGGCCGCGTTAAAGGTTGCACGCTGTACTCGGCCACGATGCCGTTGACGAGCGCTAATGTCGAGCTCCTGCCCGGTTCCACAGACATGAGGTCGGAGGCTGCCATTTGAGGCTTCTGATTAGGCTTTGTGTTCGCGGCGATGGCCTCCCCGCTCTGCGGCGCAATCTCTGGCAGATCCGTTTGCATTGCGACGTTGCAGATGAAAGTGCAGCTATTTCATGTGAATACGACCCAAAGAATCGGCCAGACTGTGAAGCGGATATGTGAGCTGGGTAAGTCAAAAGCAATTATCCTGAAAATGAGAATCTCCACATCTCCTGTCTGCCACGATGCCCAGGGGTGCCTCGGGAGAAAAACAAGCCTGTTTCCTGTCTTTTTCTTTTGATATCTTAGCTATTTTGGGAGGAAAAAAAAAACGCCCCCAGGACCAGCTTGCAGTAAGCAGGGATATACCTGAGTGGTGCCCAGCACGTCTGGCCTTCTTAGGATTTAGTGGCAGGTCCCTCTCTGAGTACCTAGTTAATTCCCATTGTTCCCTGCAGTTTCTCCGGCACCCCCCCCTGCCTCATTCCTGCACCGCTCGCAGTTATGTAAGTGGGCACAGGGAACGGCGCGCGGTCAGTGGGGGTTTTCACACCGCCGAGCTCTCCCCTTCTCTGCCACTCGCTCGGTCTAATTGACATTGTTGCTATGGTACAGTATGCCCAGAAGCATAAGCAGGGCACTAATTATAGCCAAACCGAACAGCTACACACTGGCTTCGCAGACCAAGCGTGACTCCAGCAAGTCGAGGTTACATCCAGGCTGTCAAAGCCAGGTTCTCCCTGAGCAGAACAGGTTGTCCCTGAACTGAATTATTATAACCTTTGCTGCAGGGTGCTGGCAAATCAAACACAATGCAGAAATATATATGTTACATTATAGTGGCCTGTTATGCCGCTAAATCTTGGAATTGGTTTTATAGAAGCATTTATAGTAAATCGATTTTGTGTAGACTGTCTATACAGACCATACATAAATCACAATACAGCTTGTATTGTACAGTAATATGGAAATAATGAACATAAAAATGCATTTGTAAGGCTGCTGTTTTTTGGGTCTCCACCAGGGGGCACTCCCTCTTACTTACTGTGTCTCCTGCACAGATCCGGCTACACAGTGAAAGCGCTCTGGCACGGTCTTCCACTCCTGGGCCATCTTGACCATACCGCCCGCGTCCAGCACGCCGTAGCCAAAGAGGTGGTTGAACTCCAAGCCCACGCCGTTGCGACGCCACTGGTGCACTTCGTCGTGCAGCTGGTTCCGCTTGGAAGTGAGCACCGTCAGGTGCTGCAGGTCCCTCCACGTCAGAGCAGGGCTGCATGGGCCAGAGACCGGGAGTCAGACGCCTGGAGGGGTCTATCTGCCCGGCGCTCGCTCCAGCTCCGTCCGTAGCACATCCCCGATCGGCGTGCCCGCCCCGAGTCCCGCTACCGTCCAAACAAATTTGTCAAATAACCAAATGTTTACAAAATGCTCTGCCTGCCGCCTCCAGCTTCCCATCAGTTAACTGGCACAATCAGTTTTATATTTTGCAACAGCACTGCAGTAAATCTGGAGGACACATCTATTTATGCCCCGCGTGCTTTGCACTTTTATGCAGCATAAAAGTACGAACAGCCATATTAAGGGATAATCGAACAGATTTAACTATAGCGATATCTAGAAGACACATGGCAGTTCAGATAATGAGCTTAAGACCAATTTCACCATAAACCCGGCAGGTTAAACGGTGACTGGAAATCAGTTACTAAAGGCTAAACTCTACTCACTGCCTGGCCCAACCACGACTAACGCAGAGCCCATCTATTCTACTCGGACTAAATGTTGAGTCAAAAAAATACTAGTAGCTGTAAATAATGTGGTGACTTAGTAGAGGTTTGGAAATGGCTAAACTGACACT
>JAODUD010000062.1:6685102-6698278 GCA_026784285.1 Stomatorhinus walkeri | reverse complement strand
AATAATGTCAACAATAATAATAACAACAACTAAAGCAGTAAAAAGTATTATCGTTGCTGTTATTATTATTATTATTATTATTACATTTATTATTACTGTATATTAAAGGTGTTTCTGTTTCTTCCTGCATGAGAGATGCTTTGTGCCCCCTCGCACTGCAACTTTCCCATGGGATTCCTATCACCCTCTTTGAACAGACGGTTGCTTTTCTCCACAGGACAGATACTGCGCGACCCCTCTTGTTTGCAGGACAATTCGGTCATGAGCCTAACTTGCGGATACGTTTCGTTAGAAGCCTTTTCTTTGGACAGGAACACTGTACAGCCTGCGGTAATGTGGGCGGCTATGTCAGCCTAATTAAACCAATTTCACTTTACTTCTCAACATGTGTACTGGGTTTGTGTCTAAGTCAGAATTACTCCATATTAATATATCTATTCATAATGCTTTTCAAAATTGCCAATGACGTCATTGATAAAAGCCTTAGGAAACCTTAATATATATTTCCAACCTGCACAAATTTATTAAATAATGCATATATTGCCAAGGATGATTTATTGACACAGAGCAGGTTACTCTGGTGTAATATAAGTTCCAGGTAAAAACGGTAAACGCAAATTGAACAGGATCTACAAAAGCAGACTGTACATATTGTTCATATGGGGGGACCAAATTTAAAATGTAACAAATATTGCAGTTGTTTATGTACCGTTTGTTTGAATTTTGGACAATAGTATTTGTAGTATATTAACTGTATTATTAAAGCTAATAAAATTAGTTATTTTTACACCAAATACATCTTTATAAAGTACTTGCCCTGTGAGAATCAGTCCGCGCAAAACGGAGCATCCGCAACGTTGTCATTGCAAATAACATCTCAGTTTACTCATTTGATTTGTTCTAGTTGCTGCTAGCACTGTGCCTACCTTTCGTGCACCGTCGAACCCGTGGTCCGCGGCAAGTTGGTGGGCTTCATCTTCTGACCCCCCCTGCAACTGAACCAAGAAATGCTCCGTAATAATCCCTTCGTCTGCGGCTCGCGCTAAAACAACAAGCGCGTGGAGTACTAAAAGCACGAGCGACGTCCCATCCTTGGCAGGTCCCAGCATCGTGCCGCGGTTTGTGTCAAGAGTGGTAATGCAAGTTAATTTTGCGAACGGGATGCCTGTTTACGAATTCACTTGAATAGACGGATTTCGGGATACATCTCAGCAGGGATCGAAGCCTGAGTGAAGTTGTACCGTTATGTCAGCTCAGTGTTGTGCGTATAGCAAGGGAGCAGGGCTTGTTTGGTATCAAATCTGCATTTCAGCCACCCTTTCATCTATAATTTAGCACGTTCCTGTTGGTCTTCGTGTGACGTTCCGTTTTACACTGCCCAATAAGCTGTGGCGGGTGTGGCTGCACGGCACCCCCCCAACTCCACAAATCCCCCGGTTCAACCTAACCCGTCATATACAGATAGATCCTCCACTTGCAGATGCCGCGCCGAGAGTAGTTTCAGCACCCTGGAGAATTCCTCCATTTCCCGTCAACTGCCTTACTGGTTCGGCGGACGTATAGCGGGAATAAATAATGTTTACAAAATGCCATGTGGAAAAGCAAGCAGCAATTATTGGTGCGTTGCTTCAGTAATCAGAAATTAAACGAAATTTACGATGGTTCCTTCGATCTTATTCTGTTGTCTGAGTAGATATGCTTTAAAAACCAAGAAAATGCAGAAATATCTGTAGTAAAATAATCTAACAAATGTAAAGTTAATGCACAAAAATAACAACAATAATAGTTATTATTGTGGTATGGGTGGTATTATTAATAATATTATTATAGATAATTATGTTATGGTTATTGCTGCATTACATATATTATGGTTACACTGCACAGATGGTTTGTACACCTTTTGGGCACAACTATGAATCATTAATATGAGCTATCTAAAAAGCAAAGCTCAGGTATAGAGTTAAAAGGATGTGAGGAGGCGGTTTTTCAGTCACAGTAGGGATCGCCTCCGGTCTATTTGCCAGTGTTCCCTCACTCTTCCCAGCTCCCCACACATGCCCAATGAACGTCACCATAGATGTGCCCGTGGCTGGTGGCGGTCGGTACCTGGACTATGCCTGCCAGCGGATGTAGAGCTGCAGGTTGTCAATGTTCAAATTAAAAAATAGCAGCCGTAAATGAGGGGAAACTCGCCTTTCGCGGTTCAGCTCCTGCATTCCTTCCTGGAGCAGTCGTGACTACAACTACACTGCACTTTTGGGGTTATCACAGACACAGATTGCACGATGATGGTTAGTGGTTTCAAAACTGGTGCACCTTATCCCCAGGTAGGACAGTACTCGTACACGTAACGATCCATGAACAGGGACCTGCCACAAAGCACTGTCCTACGTTTAGGGACGTTAATGACAAATGTAGGGCATTACCTTCTGCGTGACCCTTTTTAACTTGGCTGCACACCTTGAATTTGCACCAGTGACAGCTACAATTGTACAATTGTAGCCCGAAACGCTACGCCCACACAGGCTGGATCTGAGACAGCATGCAACCAGCTGCAGCGCGCCTGGGGATGGCCCCTCCACGAGCTGCGCTGCTGTCTCTTATGCAAATGAAAAATGCGCCGCGCGCTCAGTCACTGCTCATCCGAGTGTGGAGTGGCAAACGGGGGCTACGCAGGGAAAAGCAGCCACTTTTTATGCCCGGTTCTGCTCTCTGACAATGCAACAGTTCCCCATTACTTCCTTTTCAGGCACACAATTTGCAGAACTAATCTACACTCACTGGCCACTTTATTAGGTACACCTTGCTAGTACCGGGTTGGACTCCCTTTGCCTTCAGATCTGACTTAATTCTTTGTGGGGTAGATTCAACAAGGTGCTTGAAACATTCCCCAGAGACTTTGGTCCATGTTGACATCACGCAGTTGCTGCAGATTTGTCAGTTGTATCTTCATAATGTGAATCTCCAGATGGATTACAACCCATAGGTGCTATTTGGGATGGAAAAATGATGACTGTGGAGGCCATTCGAGTGCAGTGAACTCAGTGTCATGTTTAGAAAACCAGCCTGAGATGATATGAGCTTTGTGACACGGCACGTTATCCTGCGGGAAGGAGCCATTAGACGCTGGGTACACTGTGGTCATAATGGGACGGATACAGTCAGCAACAATACTCAGGTAGGTTGCATTCAAACGATGTTCAGTTGGTGCTAAGGGGCCCAAAGTGTGCTAAGTAGAAATTCACCACACATGCAGCCTGAATTGTTGTTACCAGGCAGGATGAATCCATGCTTTCATGTTTTTTATGCCAAAGTCTGACCCTCCCATCTGAATGTCGCAGGAGAAATCGGGGCTAATCTGACCAGGCAGAGTTTTTCTAGTTTTCCATTGTGGAATTTTGCTGAGCTGTGCCCACCGTTTGCCCAGTCTCCCTGTTCTCAGCTAACAGCAGCCCATCTGCTTCAATGTATGACGTGTTGCGCGTTCAGAGACTCCGTTTTGCATACCTCAGTTGTAACAAGTAGTTATTTGACTTTCTATCAGTTCTATAAACAAGGCATTTTCACCTTTCACCCCTCGCTGAATGTTTTCTCTTTTTCAGCCCATTCTCTGTAAACCCTAGACATGGTTGTGCGTGAAAATCTCAATAGATCAACAGTTTCTGAAATGCTCAAGCTAGCACCTCTGCCACCAGCAACCGTGCCACGATTAAAGTCACTTAAAGCACGTCCCCGTCCCGTTATGGCATTTCAAGTGAACATTAAGTGAAGCTCCTGCCCTGTATCTGCATGATTTTATACACTGTGCCGCTGACATATGTTTGACTGATTAAAAAACAGTTGAACAGGTGTACCTAATACAGTGGCCAGTGAAAATACAACAGTGATTGCATTTGGTCTGTATGAGTTTGATTCCTTCATTGTATTGCTTATCTTTTCCTTCAGTCAAACCAAGAATCTGATTTTGTTCATGAACAAACAAAAATGCACGTAAATAATGTTATTCTGTCAAGCTGTCTGTCTCAGCCAAAGTTCACTGTAATTGTAAAATAACTGCCGGGATAGAACAGCCCGGTAAACAGAGAGGAAGATTTGGACCTGCTACACAATTTCAAATGACCTGTGAAATTAAATTTTCCTGGACTGCAAAGATTTGGAGACCACGAGAGGTGCAGTTGCTAGACAGCTCTTACTACATGCACAAATGATATGTGTCATATTGAGTTATTTCTTTTTTTCCCCTCATATGAAAAAGAGGAAATTGCTGGTGGTGGAAAATCATGTTGCCCTGCGCTGGAATCTCATTATAGGTAGTTATTTATAATTTATATATACAAGAAAATTTATAACTGTTAGGATTGGTAGCTATAGAAACCTCGATCAGGAAAGTATTGCATCTTTTGATATTAGGAAGCAGAAATATGTTTTCATTCCTGCCTGATAGTCTGTTACACAGTAAACAGTTAAAATTTAGAGCTGTCCTCGAATCATGCTTGACCGCCATTTTTCTGAAGTTATATTTCCCTGTTTCTAAATTATTTGTGCTTATTTCATTGATCTTTTACAGGGAATAAGATGAAATAAATCCTAGTGCTGGACTCAATAAAACCACTCGAGTCCTGTGTTAGTCTGCGTTGTTTTCATTCATAAATGACCCAGTGAGGACTCACAGATCAAATCGCATTTGGTCTGATGCAGCTGTGGCACGTTTTGTTTGTACACCGGTGTCAGTATGAGTCTGAAAGTTAATTATTAAACCAAATATTGAATATGGCGCAAGATCTGAATGTAGGATTATGTGGGTTAACGGATTTAATTTTATCCATCTTGGCATCATTAGTGCATCGGCAATGAATGGGGACAGTGAAAATGGTGTAATATAAACAATCATAAAGGGGGTGGAACGATTCTGAGGTACCATTAGTCTTTGTGATACCAGGACATGAGCAAACTAATGGTTCCATCGTAGTGTTGTAAATATGGTAGGTCATGAGTATCAGTTCATTGTACAGTACCGGTGTTCACTTTGATGTGTCTGACTATACACAAATATGCTAACTTCTGTATTTACAGAACAAGAATCCTTATCTTTCCTTTGCTTGCATCTGTTGCATTTGTGAAATGTTTCCTTGCATCTGGAGAAGATTGTATCTGAGGAAAAAGTGTTGAGGGAGACAAGCTGGGATTGGCCGTGTCCAGTCAATGACTGAGGTCATGGGGTAAGCGCATCTCAATTACGCCACTTGGGGCAAAGCTCTCCAGGATGAGCAGGCGGCCGGGCCTGAGCGTTTCCTCTCCATCTAGGCCAGTCAGTCGATATGAAGGAGTCGTTCCTCAATCCTCCGAGCCATGACGCCATGCTGGACTGGACATCTCCCACTCCCAACTCACACGCAAGCTCCATCCCACAGAAACTTTCATACTGGGAGCCCTGTGCTGCCCCATTGTACAATAAAAGTCGACTTGTCATATTTCTTATGTCATATTTCCACAATAAATCCAACTTTTGTTCCCGCACACACTGCCCTAAAAGAGTGTGTGGAATTTCATTAGAATGGATAGACATGAGTTTATTTAAAAAAAATATTCATGATTAGTTAATGCCAGAGGAATGTCCGACTTTACAACTAATGAAGTTCAGCTAATGAGCCCCATGGGGCTGCATCTTTATCTTCTGCTCTAACTGGCTTTACATGTTTATTAAATTTCTCTATTGCTGACCTTTTTCCAGTATGACTCACAGAGCAGGACTGTGTATCAGCTAAAGCTGACCTGTTAAAAGTATTCCAGTGTAATTACAGTCCCCTGTAACCATAATCTCCCATAACTAGTCTGGTTCCTAAACCATCGCTCCACCTGCTGGCTTCTTTGACCTTCTTCTGTGGGGCCACGAATCGTTCTGTCTTGCACATAATGCCTTCTGGCACTAGCTGCACCCTGCCACCAAAGCTCAGAAGCACAGAGGAACATCTACCAGGGTCTGTGAAGAAACATCTACCAGGGTCTGTGAAGAAACATCTACCTGGGTCTGTGTCTTGACGGCCTTAAAGGTCTGAGTCCACTTCTCTAGGATTTATGACGTGAAACGTGTGAATCACCCAGAGGTTGCCAGTTGAAAGCTTTACCGTGTTACAAAACAAATGTCTCACTGGGAAACATATACGACGGGGGGGCTTTTTATTGAGATCCACTAAAGTAAACAAAGGACATCTCTCCTTTCATCTACTGTACAATAGCTGCTCCAGAGTGGAAAATCCATCAGCAGGCTCAGCGTCCATTAGCAATCACAATGCATTCATCCTTGACAAGGCTGGCAATATCCCCCTCTGTAATGAGTAGTTGACCTATTAGATCTATACAAACCAAAATGATTGTAAACACAGAGCAAACTATAAATTCATCAAGAATCTCATTCTTCTTTTTAATGAAAAAGATTTTGATAATGAAATCTCAGGTCCTGTCATAGTGCTATATGATACATTTAAATAGCAAAAAAAATTGCAATGCTTTGTTTTTACAACATAAATTTTGAATCCTGTGTTTGGTAATTTGTTGCCAGAAAACATGCACAGACAGACATGGATGTGATCATTTCCTGTGCAGTGTATCACATCGTCGCAGTGCTTTGACTGTGGCTCAGGGTGCATTGTCACCCTCCCCATCACCCTTCTCTTCACCGTTTTGAGCTCGAGGGGTATTCAAAATGAGACTTCTTGTACTGAGGAAGATTCAACAATTGGTTTTCCGTTGCCTGGGAAACAAGTATGCCCTAAAAATAAAACATCGTTTGGGCCATACGATAAAGTGGGATCTTCCATTCAGCCAAACAAAGAGCAAACAGTCTAGAGGGACTTCTCTCTCCCTATAAGCTCCTGGAGCTCTGACTGGGAGGCTCTCTCCTTTCTCCAGCTGGTGACAACTCCTCGGGCGCTGCCCCTACTGCCCCGGGCGTGCAGCTAGTAGCAGCCATCGCATCAGTATCGATCGCAGGGGCAGATCCTTCTGATCCGACTTCCCGGTACCCCCACAGGCAAGTCCGGATTTTGCTTTCATTATAAACATTGACACAGCTTAGGACCTGAATTTATCCACTCAGGAGACTGTAAGGGGCTCTGGATGAATCCTTCCACCTTCTCATCCGGCTGCTGTATGCCTTTCCTGTGGGATTGTCCTTATGCGCTCAGGCCTCTGAGGGTCCAGCATCTCCCCTGATGAACCATAAGGAACCCTGGCAGGCCTGCTTTCGCTCTTCAAAGAGAAAGACCACCATCATAGATAGCCATTCCCTCTAGCAGATCTTCAAGGACCGGCTGGGGAACTCCAGACCCGAACTGTGTCAATATCAGGGATGGGTGATTGATCTATTCCAATTCATATCAGGAAATGGAAATGGAGTTGGAATTTAAATCTCCCTGAAATTTGAATTGAAATCTAATTCTGTTCCCCATAGTTTTTTTTTCCAATCCCAAGTCCAGTTCCATTTCCTGATTTGGATTGGAACTGATCAATGCATTCCAGAATGGCCCCAACTCTGGTCAAAACAGCTACGCACCTCCTGGTTCATAAGATGCTAAGCCTTCTCACAAACATAGGAGCTGGGAGGCCCAAGTTAATGCATACTCTGGTGCACAGGGGACGCCTTTTGTTTTCTGTGTAGCCACCAAATGGTGCAAGACTTTGTTAAACAAACTGAGGTACAAATAATTCCCGCAAGAACTGCACGGCAAACCCGAAATCTTCCTCTACGCCAACTGTCGGGGATCCCATGAGTGAAATTAGTCATGGTGGTTTAATGTGGAAATAAAACAGGATTACCACCAGCTAGCAGTTTCATAGTCATCGAACGGCGTGATGTGAGCTGCCAAGCGTGCAGTTGGCACGCCGGGTGGATGTGGATTCAGAGGCCCCTGTCGCTCCTTTCCTGGACATAACTCTCACCATCGCATTTATGTGCTATCATCCACGCTCCCGGTAAGATGGGAGCCTGGAGTATGTTAACAAAGATGTTCAGCACGCCTGTTGTTCCTGACTGATGCCCCTGATTACCCTGAGTGGATTCATTGTGCTTTAAGCAAAGCTAGGACCTGTGGAATAATTGAACTCTCATTCCCGTGTATTTTAAGACAAAGCCTAGGAAAAGTGCCTGTTTCGTTATGGCCTATCGGGTTAGGGGTTAGGGTTAGGGTTAGGCTAATGTCTTTGGCCGTGGAATGCCATAGTGATTCCGTTGCACTGCTTCGTAATCATGGAGTCCTTCACGGGGCAGTTTAGCACCTTGCGTGCCCAGTTAAGTCACCCATCATATGTCAAAAAGGAGCCACAATGTGGGGTGCACAGGAACATGTTGGCAAGAGCAATTAAAGCCGTGCTGGATCTTACAAAGAATAGCTCGGATGATACATGACTCTTTACGTCCCACGCCGAAAGTTGGTCATTGAATATTCGCCCCAATTCAGGCCAGGTGCCCCTTCACCAGCCTGTCAGACTCTGTTCTTCCCCAAGCCTCAAATTATCTCATCAGGATGAGAGCGACTGACTGGATATTTTCCACATCCTCCTTTTCACGATAAAGCTCTATTGTCCTCCAGGGGGTGGGATCTGTTACAGATCACAGTGCAAACTAAACTGAAAGCCTCATTTCATCTCCATGAAGTTCATGGTGAAGATCTGATTCACCCCCCACCCCCTCAAACCCGGCTCCCGTTATTCCTTTCACAAACATACCACAAATGAAATGTAAACTCCGGCCACTCAACACATAAATAGGATTCCTGCAAGACCATTAACATTCTGGAATCGGAATCTGTCAGGTTGCAATCTGCATTATTAAAGATCCTTGGGAAGAGCGAGTATCCCCGTGACACGATCTTGCCATTGTTATTCCATTCATGCCATAGAAGGGAAGTTTAAGGTAAATCAAACGCAGACAGCAGGAAAGGCCATTTTTACATTTAGATAGGGCTGCACAATACATCCTTTTAGTATTGTTACTGCGATGTGTGCATGCGCAATAATCATATCGCAAGACAATCAATGTAAAGACCAGGCAAATTAAGGCAAATTAAATTGAACACATCATGCTAACACTTCTTTTGGTACAAAAGGAAAACTTGCACAGCTCTCATTTTCCATGATTAATCTACAAGAGGCGTCTATCTGAGTTAGACCTGCATGATCAGCGATATTAATATCAACATTGCATATTATGCACATACATTGTCACTTTGCAAGGGCCATAAAAGTCAGTTGGGTTGAGACTATCAGTAACTTACACTAAAGCATTTTCACTCGGTCGTAGAAAACAACACTTAACATGTTTTGCAATTTTAATTATTGTTCATATTCAAGATTATCTAATACATGTCACAAAATTGACCTGAAGTTTTCCATTGAGGCTTTTGCATTGAGCTCTGCATGCCTTCTCTGAACCAATCATAATTACTTTCATAATTGTTGTCATACTCACTGATAGATAGATAGTGTGGTGAGCTTGCGAGAAATTTAACCAAAATGACTGAGGAGGAGAAAAGTAAACTTCAACTGGTAATGAAAACGCATTAGTCTTTAGCTGTATGTATATATTTTGGAGGCAGTATTTAGCAAAAGCAAATGATTTGCCGGCACTGTTTTTGTTTGCTAGCATTCATGGCAATACTGCCATCTTATTTGTTGGTCTCTGTTGTTTTATAAATATTGCAAAATTTCAAATATCACAATGTGAATTTTTTCCATTATTGTGGCCGTCCTACATTTAGCCATTTATACATTCATTAGCTTACACTGGAGGAAAGATTGCAGTTTTATTTTTTAATACACACTCCCTGGCATTCGAACCTACAACCTCTGTGGTTTCAGCGTAACACTCTAAATGTTGAGCGATGGGGAAATGTTCAGTCAGGCTGCCTCCACCTACCCCATCCAGAGGCACATAAACATGGTCCAGGGCTCCTGGGCTGTTCGAGTCATCAGAGTCCCCCCTACTATTTTCAGCTGTAGCTATCGACCAGGAAGGGGAGGGGGGCTGTTAGATTTTTATTGAACGAGGTCGGTTGAGGCTTTATTCCAGGTAAGCCCCTGCATTCAGACACCCTTGACTGCATCCGGTTTCCACCAGATTGCTCATTGTGGACCGCCAGGCTTGAAGTAGAACGATGTGATGTCAGCACCAAAGGGGGTTGGGAAAGACAGACGTGGATGGAAGATGGAAGAGCAGCAGAAGATCTGCTTGACAAAGACAAATTATAGGTGACAGATGTGTTGAATATGAGATTATGGGTCCTTCATGTCATCGTGACTGGTGACAAGTCTTCTTTCTGCTACGCTACCAAGCCTCTCTCCATGAAATTGCGACTGTTTACCAGTATCGTCGTGGTCTATCAGCTTCCAGCGGTGGCTCTTGATGGGTTCCCCACTGATCCTTGCACGCTGCATCCAGTTGACACTTCCCTCTGTCTCATCTGGTCTGGTGAGCTGGACTGGGTCACTAGCTGATCGGCCAAAAGGAGCGGCTGGTGTTTTGTGGCTTGTATTGGAAGCCCAGGCTGCGATAACACAATTACACAACGAGAAGATAGAATGTTCTATGGTTCTATAGAATGGCCGTAAGGTCCTCATTCAACACTCCTAACTATGTGTGTGGAGGGTCTTAACCATCAAATTCTTTCACCTACTGAACCACAGGAAAACATCGCCACAGAAACGTTCAGGCCTTTTCCCATCTCCTGTTATTAAATTAAAGAACTACACTCTGTATATTGTGAATTATGTCTGTGCTTAATTGAAAGTAGCACCTTGAGATCACCCCATGTCACTTTGAATAATGACAGTTGGCCATCAAAGTAACTGCAGTTAGTAAATCAATTATTTCCTATTTAGCTGTCACACGTCCATTGATTTAAGGGAGACTTCCTTGCTTGTTTATTTACCATGAAAGAACCCGTAAAAGGTTATTAATTTTTCAATTTGCATCTCTTGTGTTTCACCTGTATTCAAATTGGAATTCTTGACACGGATAAACTAGAAACCTGACCTTGGAGTGTGTGAGATGTTGTCTTTAGTGTGTAAGATTCTGATAGGCTGCCGCTTTGTCTTGTCCGGTATGTATCTCTACTTAATCCCTGTGTTTCTTGATAATGGACACAGGATCGCCTTAAAACTGACTGGATGAGAACCTGTTTAAAATAATTGGATTCTTGTTCACTGGCAGCTAATCCAAGCAGGGAACAGGACAGTAAAATATCAGTGTGCAAGCATGCGACTCTAACAGATGATAAATCAGTGACCCTAAGCTGTATACCTCTGTAACTCATGTGGCGTAACCAAATAGCGCCGTATGACGAGATGTTAAAAGCACCGACTCACACACTTGGTTTTTAAAATTAGGCGCAGATTTTAAAATGTCACATTAGCAAATTCAAGACGTGTGACTAATACCACCCGTGATTCAGGGAATTTTGCAGTCGTGCCATGGGAGGGGGCTGTCACCCCCCCCCCCCACCCCCCCAAAACACCAGCTCTTGCCAGAGGGCGACAGAGAAGCAGCAGATCATGACCTAACTTCATTACTAGAGACACCAGCAAGACCAGTTAATTCCGTAATCCAATTCCAATGCTGCCTCCAGTGATGATTTTTATAAGCGTCTCACAGACGTGATGCTGGTAATAATTTTATGAATATTAAAGAAGTGTAATTTTGCTAATGTATTTAGTTCACATCAAATAACACAGTATCAGTATTGTTTTATTAATATTGCATCAGATATTGCTAGTGATATTTTATAATAAATAATATTTCTATTTTTTTATAATTCATTCTGTTCTTGGTGAGGCAGACTGGGAGGCAAGTGATATGTTTTTCTAGAAGGTGATGGGAGGTAAAAAAAAATAACGTCTTATTCCCCCCCTCTGCAGTATCAGTGTCCTTTAAAGGCCTTGTGTTTTGGAAGCAAGGTATCGTGGGATAGGTCCTTCAGCGGACATTTAAATGTAAAAATAAACAATAAGAGCGGCAGCGTCAGGGGTGGGGTCTGCCTTTCTCTGGGCGTCTGAGAGCTGCACGAGATGCAAAGGTGGGAATGTCTCCCTTCTGTCCGCGTGCAGAGGATGGACCAGGTAGCCGGTTCTGGAGGTCTGCGTCCGACCGCGTCTACCTGCCCCACCAGCACTCACTCCACCACCCTTTAAAAGGAAAAAGCCCAGAAATTGAAGAAGGTCAGGGTGTCTGAAGCAGCATCCAGTTCCCAGTGAGTCCTTTAATAATTCACCTTGAAATAATATTGAAATAATGCAGATGCTCTGCTCTCTCAATAACAAGAAGGACGTCTTGAATTTGAGATAGAGAGACACAATATCTTTGTGTGCCTCTGAGGTGCAGGGCCATTGACAACCCTCAGCACGTTAAAACTGGTAAATTTAAACAGAATGCCACAAGAAATGGTTAATGCAGTTAACCAAAAATAACAGTGAACCCCAACACTGACAACACCCAGATCCTGAAATCTAGTTACTGGTCACGGTCTTTGAAAGCCTGTGCTAGGAAGGAGTGAGGAACGGGTGACAAGTTTTCAATTCTGCAAAAAGAGAGACATTCAGCTTGTATTAGCAGCAGGCACTTTGTTAGACGCCCTTCTCCTTCAGCTGACCCGTTTGATGGACCCCACAGTGCAGTTGCAACCTTTTCGTGTGGCTCCCCACAGATTCTCAGAAAGGGGGTTCCTTTAGAAGCTTTCTGGCAGCTGACCCTCTGCAAGACAAGTTTTCCCTTTTGCCTCCTCGTAGATCAGGTGCGCGGAGCACACCTGAGCCTTCTTTACAGTCTATTAACCACTGCTGTTGGCTACCTAAATGAAAACAGCACTCGAAACTAAGTGTTGTAAAGGGGGTAATGTTGCTGAAGGAGACCTAAAAGATGCTCGGTGTCAGATAAACATGCTCGCTTGGGCCGAGCTGGAGACCGGCGTTTTTCCACTTTAAAATCACATTACCGCTAATGCTAACAGGGGCAACGCCTGATCTTCCGGGCCGCCACTCACCCCCTCATGGTGGCATACAAGCCGGCGCTGGGAGCAGAGTCCATTAAAAAAGCAAACAGTCTTTTGTCGGAAAGGGCAAAAGGCCGAGCCTGGTTTTCCAGCTCCCCCCACAGCGGTGAGCCTGTGAATCAATCAGAAACCCCCC
>JAODUD010000062.1:6655164-6671697 GCA_026784285.1 Stomatorhinus walkeri | reverse complement strand
GGGAAAAAAATAATTTCAACCATTTTGGAATAAGGCTGTAACATAGCAAAATGTGGAAAAAGTGATGCGCTGTGAATGCTTTCCGGATGCACTGTAGGATTAAACCAGGACTTAAAAACGCAGACTTTTTAAAAAAAAATGTGGAGTGGTCTCATATTTTTTTCCAGAGCAGTATCTACTTGGCAAATAATTAGCAAGCCTGCAAAATATGCATGTTAATTATTTTTCCTCATTCTATACAGAAAAGAACCCTATGAGTGAGATACAGCCCCTAAACCTATGTCGCTTTATATTAACAAGGTGCTGTAATTAATTTCAGAAAATACCATGAACTCGCATGAAAAACCTTTGACATCCAACAGGGTGAGGCTCCTTACCACAGCAAGCCAACAAGAGCTGAAAGAGTCAGACAGCCAACCATGAATACAGAGAAGGGTTTTGGAAAGAGAATCGCTCTCAGGTATGTGGGCGGCAGCCGGCAATGTACGGAACCTCAAAGCGCGGCTCAGCGCCTCTCGACCGTCACGAACCATGTGTCACTTTGCAGATACGGGCTCCCTACGGATTCATATCCGGCATCATCATACAGAAGTCTTGCCTGTTCAACATTGCATATTCATGGAGGTGTACTGCCACCATTAATTCCCCCCCCCCCCCCACCGAGACTGCCACTACCATTGTCTCAAGGTTAATCTGTGCCTCTCTCCTTGGCAGCAGCTGGAACATTTGCATAGCTCAGCAGTTCAGCCACCTCAACACCCGACAGACCAGGAGTTGTGTGACCAGTGTGAACCTACAGTCCTTCAGCCCAGCCTCTATCATTTTATAGCACCCATGAATAGCAATTCCTCCAATACATATCACAGGCCTATTAAATATCCCCCTATTCCATTCTATAGTATTTTGCCTATTAAATAAAAAAAAATAGTCTATCGCTAACATTCAACTTATCTTACTCAAAATATTAAATAAGGTAGATATATGTTGGCTTAATTTACCTTATTACGTGAGTGTTATTGCAGGTTTGTCACTTGGAAAATAAACGTGCTGTTTGTTTAAAAGTGCACGTTGCACCAATACTTCTATAGGGGCAGGGAGGAAATATGCTGGCCCAGGTAATTATCTCCTCCTGCAGCTATTCCACTCCATCTTACACCCACGGCGACAGCTGCAACCCCAACAGAAATTAATCAACACCAAAACAAAGTGACAATGGCACACAATCTCTGACGAGCGAACAAAGCCGGAGCTTCATCAGTCCCCCTGCAGTCCATTTTAACGTGGCATTTCAGAAAGGTTGCCGGCTGAATGCTGTCTTAGCAATTTCCTCGAACTGGATTATCTTAAGGTAGGCATAAATTATAAATTAGGTATAAATTATACGGATAGACTGTGTCTTATTTGCATCTGGAGCCCTTGTGGTGGTGTGTGGTCATGACCAACTGGGGAATTCGGTGCGGGTGAAAGTACAGGAAGTAGATCTTTCACAAAACGTGTAATGGCTGTACATAGGGCTGTGGGGTTTGAAATTGGCAGACTGTTAGGTTCTTCAGTCATTTCAACATAATTTGGCAAAACAAATAGCACAGAATGAACAAGAGTGGAGTCGACCCCCTACTGCTACTTTGGACGTTGCGTATGAATCATGAATAATGGAATAACAGCTTTGCCTTCATTGACCAGGCAACACGAGGCCTGGATCTGGTTCCGTTGTTCATCCTCAACCCTGGAGTCGGATGTTTGCGTTCCACGTCCATCATAGAACTTCACCTTGGGCCAAACCCAAACCCCTGAAGGCATTTCCCACCCTAAAGGGGTCATGCATGCAAGCAACAAAAGGTGACTGACGGGGAGTCAAACTGCACTACCTTCCCAGCAAGACATCTGTAACTCTTATTGTCTTCGCACAATCTAAAGTGCGCTGGACAAGGTACCACACCCTGATCACCGTTTGTTTGGACTGTCATCATCCAGTAGAAGGGACAGGGCAGTCACAGCAGAACACTACCGGAACAATCTTTACTCCAGTGTGGTAACCAGGATGAACTAGGCACTGAAGGACTGTCAAGCCCACCAACCCACCACCATATACTATTTATCCAATGTACTTTACACATATTTATTGATTTCCACTTATTGATTGACTGTTCTGTATGTCGTACATATTGTTAAATGTCACATGTCTTGTTCTGCACTTTCTTGTGTCGTGCTTTCAGCACTCGGGAAGCTGCCACCCCAATCTTGTTGTGCTGTCATGTACAATGACAATAAAGAATTGAATCCTGAATTCTTAGGCTTGAGAGTGAGAGCAGGTGACTGTTAGGGTAATGTAGTCCGCTGGCTGTCGATGATGCTGTTCTCTGTATATACTATATCATCCATGCCATGTTGCACCTAATGTGAGATAGAAAAGAGACTTCCATGCCTACACCCCCCCCCCCCCCATCTCCTTTGAGAATTTACCAAGTACGATTCACAACCGAACAAGAGCTAAACTCCATAGCAACCACTCAGCTTCCTCCAAGGTTGGGGATAGAGACAGAGAGAGAGAGAGAGAGACAGACAGAGAGAGAGAGAGTGTGGGGAAAACCTATTTAAATTTCAATGGACCAACTCGAAGGACACCTTTACCAACAAGCCAGGCTAGATCGTGTTAAAGAGAGCACTTCGTGTAATGATCTTTACATTATCAACGATGGTGCCCCTGTCATTCTGAGCATAGTATGCTGCTGTAAGCAGATCCATTCCTGGGGGTGGGAAGAGGGAGGGGGGAGGAGATGCATGTCAGACCAAGGAACTCTTTTATTTTGTTTTTTTTTTTTGGAAAGCAGTGGGTTTGCTGCTGTTTTTGCCAGAATTGTATTTTACTCTGTGAGATTTCCAGAACTGCCCTCATTGCAGGCACAACCATAATGCTATAAAATGATACACTTTAGGTAATTGCATCAGCATGAATAATAGCCAGTGTGTTTAATGAACAGACAAAATCACATCTACAGCGCTGTTTTGAGCTATTGCGAGACACAGTTATTTAGTCACAGATTTGAATTTGTTATTGTATGTACTGCACTATTTATTAGTTAGCTAACAGGAGGTAAAGAGACAATAGAACACTCGCTTGAAGTTTTCAATTTACATCTCTGGTTATAATGAAATGGTACTTTAACTGAACGACATCCTTCTCGGAGCGTAGCCCTTCTCTAGTGTTATTATATTGCCCTCTACTGGGCAATCAGTGGTCATACCACTTTCTCACCCATTGCATCTAAATAACCTAAACATGATAATTAAGGAACAGAATACGGGAGAAGAGTAGAATAACATAACATTATAATGAAGCCAGATTCATTTTAGATTTTTCTATTCACAGACAATGGATGGCTGGATGTGTCTTCGGCCAATACGTTTCCAGTACTATAATGCTTCCTTTTTATGATGTTATTGTTTATGATTGAACCCAATATCCAGGGATGCTGCTAGAGATTTTGGGTCCTCAGTTCAGACCAACCTAACAATCTACTTATGTTTGAACATTTATGGGTCCCCAGTCATACAGGGGCCCCTGGAATCGCCCTCACTTCCCTCCCTCCCCTAAATGGGACCCCTGTCTATATCTCCATCTTGTACAGTTTCATTTCATTACCTTGTCTTTTACAAGTCATTTATAAATCTTGGCCAGTAGGGGGCAGCCTGTGGTTCAGTGGGCTAAGCCTCTGTGCCAGTAATTGGACGGTCAGCGGCTGAAGCCCAGTCCCAGCAGAATTGTCCCATGTCTGTGGGCCCTTGAGCGAGGCTCTTAACCACCATGGGCCCTTGAGCGAGGCCCTTTGCCCCAAGCTCCATGGGCCCTTGAGCGAGGCCCTTAACCCCCATGGGCCCTTGAGCGAGGCCCTTTACCCCAAGCTCCATGGGCCCTTGACTGAGGCCCTTAAGCCCGAGCTCCATGGGTGCTGCTACAGGTGGTTGCCCCTCACCGCCAAGCTCGCTGTCACCTACATGTGTGTCTGTGTGCCATGAGAAGCAAGATGGGGGAGACGGAACGAGAATCTCCCCAAAAGGGGTCAGTTACGAATTATTATTATTATTATTATTATTATTGAGTGCTAATGGATGATCGGACATTGCGGAACTCCATAATTTATATTTCTAACAGTCTAAATATAAAAACATAAAAATTACAGTATGATTGTTCTGTTTGCTTTTTTATGTCTACCTGATTTTCTTTATTTAATTCAAATCTACCGTACAACATTTCCAAATGGGCAACACATTTTATTGGAGAAAAAAATGTCATGCTATATATTTATATGAATGCGGGATATATATCAAGGCAAGACGTGATGCATGTCGGAGACAGACGCCTGGTTTCAGGTTTCTTCTTCTTTTGAGCACTTCCCTTTTCCCAAGGTAGATTAAAGGAAATACAAGACACAGAAAAAGGAGAAGGAATACAATATGAATGTAAGGCAGTTTCTCCTTGCGTCCTCCTTTGAGATTCAAATACAGTAGAAGTCAACACCCTGTGAAGAAAGGAGCATTTCAATGAAAAAAGGGGATGTTCCATCCATCCATCCACATTCCTTAATAACATGCACACAGTAATTAAAATGAACTGGTGTTTGTCATGGTTTCTTTTATTTCTCATTCCAAAAGCTTCTGCACTGGAAGCCTACCTGAGTGGGAACCTCGATCTCTGCCTTCTCAAACACATGCATCTCTTTCACCAGGTTGCTGGGGAAGTAGCCCACAATTCCCATCTGGTCCACATACCTGTCACTGTAGACCTGCCACACATTGGGGAGAGTCTCCTTCAGAGCTACGCCAGGGGAACTAATAGAAAACAGATCCGGGGCTGACAGTTCCTTGAGCTGGAAGCAACTACACTGGCCTGGCCCCAGTACCACAGTAGTCACAATGGGGACCTATCACCTATCAGCAACCCGCTCATGGCCAAAATGTAAAATCGCTGCCAGCTGCAACAGAACAAGACTAATCAAAGTATCACTGTTGGTTGCTGAGGGGATACAGGGTGTGTCTGTTTACGTTCGGCGTCGCAGGCAGTTGGAAAATGTCTGGACATGAATCCAACCCTAGATTGCTGTAAGCTAACAGGTAAATCAGTTCAAGGAAAAAGGTTTTGCAGGGTTGTCTGCTACTTCCTGATTTCTGCAAGCTAGATTTCCAAATTATCCACACTGAGAGGCCTTTATAAGGGCCTTCATAAGACCCCCAACATTACATGATAAAATATAGTTACATACACTTCCAGACCAGAAGACACCTGTGCCCTCTTCTGCCACCAGCTTGGAATAGACATACACTGTTTGACCCATCCTGAGGTTGATGAACCTGCAATCCGGAGCAATAAAGTCCTCGATGACCCTTGCCACGGATATAGTACCTGAGCCAGAATTAAGACAAGATCTTAATGACAATGACAAGGACTCAGAATAATACAGAACTCACAGATTGATGGTATTTTCATGTTTGTCTCCACGACCACTTACGTGAGCATTCCTCATCCACGCAGAGCTTGGTGTCAGCCAGCTTATCCATGGTGAAGGCGAAGGTTAGCCGGCACACAGAGCAGAGCGCGAGCAGTACGAGCGCGAGGCGGCTCAGTCGGGCCATCATGGCAGAACTAAGTCAATGAGACGACTGATGCTCATGAAACTTTGTCAAACTCCCCAGTCTTACTACAAAAATGGGTGAAACATAGGCAACAAGACACTCCCCCCAAATTCCAGACTGCTACTTTCATAAGTCAGGCTGTGCGCTTCACATTAAAACCCCACCTATGTTTTGGATCCTACACTGTTCTCCTCCACATTTTCCTGACACCACATAAATCAGTGGGAGTCCTATGGAAAAAAAAACCTTGTTTTACGAGGCAAGGATTCCACACCCCTTGTCAGTTCATTGGCAGGACTCAAAAACAACTCTGATGTATCCATAGATTTGGGCTTCTGGAATAATGTTGCGCGTCTCATTACAGCAAACAACAAAAACTTCAGTCTGTTACTTTCACAATCTCCACAAGTTATTCTAAGTCCATCCTGTCTGTAAAGGCATCACGAGCTTGCAAAACCTAATGATACGTTCAGCAATGTACAGAGCAGCAAAGAAATGGCAGGTCCCCTTTTTGCATAAGAATAGAAGATGAGTAACAGAAGCAAAAAAGCTTGCAGTCTCCGGAGGTTTCTCTGCACGATATTTGCGTGCTAATGTCCTGGTACGGCATTAATAAATGACACCATGAGCTTACGAGTTACTAAAAGCTGCCAGAACAGTTCCTGGGGACTATGGAAGAGAGCCGAGATGCAATTAAAAGGAACATCAAACAAAACGGGAATTAAGAAATTAAAAAAAGTCAAACAATATAATATGTACTAGGCCAATTTGTACCGCTCAAATGCTTTAATGAACAACTGAACTGTCAGGACAAAAATCGACATATAAGCAAAAAAAAAGTGTGAGGATAACAAGGACACATTAAAAAGAAAATATATATTCCAAGTGTATTGCAGGCATATTTTCTGGAGCTGAACAGACATGCCGCTTCTTGTTGGTTAGAGTCTGGCATTTCCACAATCCCACTGAAGTTATGTATCAGCAAATACAGTAGATGTTACATAAGGATCAGTCCCATGTTAGAATGGCATTACATGGCACCAAATCATATATTAAAAAAAGTCCTTTATTTGAGTTTTGAACAACATGTTCAAAAGGCCCCACTCTATTCAAAACACAAATTCACTTTTTCTAGAAAATAAAAAAAAAAATTGATATAAAATAGAAATCTGCTTCCACAGTCCATGGAGTAGCACCCAGTCAGACTTCGGGCTACTTCTTAGCATAAGTGATCTTCATTGCGCAGGTGGAAGTGATGCGGAAGCCCTGGAGAGCATCCCTGGCTGTGCCCGCCTGCCCTTCGGTCTCGAATTCCACAAAGGCGATGTCATGCCTTCCTGGCACTAGTCGTACCTCTTTGAAACCAGGGAACCTGGGCACAGAACGGCTTGTTTTAACACCAGTAAACTAAGGCTTTTGCCTGTATCAAATACAAATTTAACACTTAATTTTTTTTTAAATTGCCTTTAATACATTTTAAATAGTGGTGTCTTCCTAGGCTAGAGACAGAAGCTTATATTTTTGATTACTATAGGTTAACAAGAGTTATAGCTAGAATGTATATTTTAAAAACACAATCCACTAGGTAATGAACCATTACTGGCAATCCTGGTGGACGGAGGTTCCTACTTACTGATTAAACAGCATTGAGAGCATCATCTCATTTGTTTCTTCAGGGAGGTTATTGAGGAACAATATGTAGTTAGGTGGATTATCGGGAACCTGAAATAAGGAAGAGGGTGGCTTACTGTACAGTACCATGAACAGTCACTTTACAGGTTAGAAAAACAGAGCATCCTCAAATCAGTACAAAACATATCAAGCAAGCATATCAGCACCGTTTTCCACTCATAAAACAGAATATTCCCAGATATCCTAGCGACACAGGCCTACATATTTTCCCAGATATCCTAGCGACACAGGCCTACATATTTTCCCAGATATCCTAGCGACACAGGCCTCCTACATATTTTACTTCTGATGTACACAAATGAGCTACTGCCATTTATTGTTTCAGACACCAACCTGCTGGGACGGGGCTACATTCGCCTGTGGGTTAGCAGATCCCTACAAGAAACAAAACAGAGAGATTAATAAATAAATTCAATATTCCAATAAACAATCTCCCTTTGGTGATGTCTTCTGCTGAAGAGACCCAACATGAAAAACATCTGAGTCTTGTTCCACCTGGATAAAGACATTCCCTTTCCATATATGTTGCCCTAACATATCACCAAAGATGACTTTAATCGCAATAGCAGACATTTACCGATGCAGGTTTCTTAGCTGCATTCAGCGCCTGTTCTTGTGTCTTTTTCTTCTTGTCTTTCTTCTTCTCTTTCTCGCCAAATGTGCCACGCGTTTTGGAAATAATTTCTGAATCCGTCTTTGCATACTGGATCCGCTGCACAGAGATGTGAAAACATGAGAGCATGACCATTTATCTATAAAAATGAAGCAACTCTGAACGGTCTAGTTCAGCGTTATTCAAATCACGGTCATCGACGTCCAAGCACTGCTGGTTTTCCAGCCTTCCTTTGCCTGTCAGTCAGGTGTGACGCCTCTGACCAATCAGAATCAGTGTTTATTAAACAAACTACCTGGGAGAACTGAAAACAAGGCCTGGATTTGGAATCGAGGTCCAGATTTGAAGAACCCTAGTTTATATGAGTTTGCTGCAAACATGAGTCAAATGCAAAAAGTTGGGTTCCCTTTCCCCTTTTCCTCCTCTCTTGCTTTTTTGTCACTTATTCTTGTGGTATCTCTGTCCTGTATATGCCTTCTGACAAATTGACAGAATGACAAAAATATAACCACAAAAAAAGAATTAACTAGAAATATAATGAAAATCACAGCGTACCATGGGTTTGTTGTAGAAGGGGAAGCCCTGCAGCTGCCGAAGGGCGTTGGTGGCAGCAGTCAGCTCTTTGAAAACCACAAATGCTTGTCCTCTCATCTTCATGGTCTTAAGTGCTACAATGTCGAGGACTTGCCCAAACTGGGAGAACAACGCATAAAGCGACCTCTTCAACTCTGTAACAAGATAATCCAAAAATAACCCATTAGTGTGTCATTCATTCAACATAGCCACTTGTCTGATGCAGGGTTGCGGGGTACGGAGCCTGTCCCAGAAGCAGTGGGTGCAAGGCAGGCAATAACAGTGGACACGGGCCAATCCACAGCAGGGAACACACAGACAAGTCTGGCAACTCAGATTCTCTTCATTGTTTTTAAATCGTTGGGGTGGGGGGGATGCAGAAAACCCAGAGGAAACCCCACAAGAACCCAGGGAGAATATGCGAACTCCACACAAACACAGCTGGATACCTCAACCCTGGACTCCGCGAGGTGACTGTGCTTAACATGGCGCTGCTGTGTCACCCCTACGAGCGTCATAATTATAAAAACAATTCCGTGGTCTCCGACAATGAACTGACAAGATAATTAATTGTATAAGGATATGGAATGAAGACTATGGAAAGTGTGATTAATCACTGGCCGATTTTAGGGGGAAAAAGACACAAAGAATCATTAGAAAAGTTATGGCGCGTACCATCTTTCTTAATTTTATCGTTTACATTATTTATGTAGATGGTGTGGTTGGGCCGTATGTCCATGATTGGTGTTCCGGATCCTCCTTCAGTAAAAAAAAAAAAGTAAAGCACTTTAATCAACTAGCATAATCATGTTACTTAACACATACATGAATGCTGAATGGTGCTATTTGAAAATTGAGAAACTGAACAAACTTCGTCACTATAGCTAACATTATAAATTAACAAATAAAATTACTTATTGATTGTGTATTTTTCATAAAACAACAGCTAACAAAACACTAACACGTGAATGCTCAGATACGGTACACATAAAACGACAATGAGCATAGGTTAATCTAGCGGGCAAAATAAAAACATTGCTAAGCTAACAAAAAATGGCTAAACATAAAACAAGTAATAAAACTGGAACTACATGCACATATTGCTTAAATAAACCTAAAGTAATACAACAAAAAGAGAAATCGAAACATTATTAAACAAGAAGAAACTCACGACACTGTGTTTCAACGCAGCACCACAAGTCGGAAACTCACGCCTAAGAGCACTTCCTGTGTGCAACACGAATAGTTGTTCCCCCGGCGGGACGGAAGCCGTTATAATCAGTTCCCGTTTCTACCTGATTTCGTGCACAGCCAAACGTGGACATTATCTTATATAATTATTTTCAACCATTATTTATTTGAAATTATCCAGTGGAAAATGATCTGTATCAATGAAAATATAAGTTCTGTGTTATTTATTTGTCTTTATACCCAGAAATAAATGGTATAATAGTGGAATCCTGTTTTCTGTAATTAAGTAAGTTTTATTATTTATTCTTTATACATATACACTCATTTCAAGATATGTTTATTTTCACAGAGCCACACACCCTCATTATCTGCAATGAAACAGGCATTATTCCCAAACGCGTTTCTGCGCCGGTGCTGTTTGTCCTTCCCGCGAGCGAGAACCGGCTTTGTATTTTGCCTGATGACGACGATCAGCGAAGTTTGTCTCCCCTTTGCGGGAAAAGTAATCAAGTACAGTTAGATAGTAAAGCCTTAACGCGATGGGAAGTGAGCTACGATCGACGACAGATAGACTCCTCGTTTCAGTTCACCAGTAGAGGGAAAGACAGACATCACGCCAAACCTGTTCCGCCAGCGGCGAAGAGGGCTTTAACAGATCCGTGTTGACCGGGCAGTGCTCCGGGATTTCGGGCTGTCTGTGAAGCCGATGCGTGAAGCAGGTGACGCTGACAGGACCTCAGGGATGTGCAATGGCATCGGTGCGGGTCGCCGTCCGCGTCAGGCCCATGAACAGACGGTAGGTTGTGTCCCGGACTGATCGGTGCCAGTTTCAAAGATTGTATGCGATCGTCTTTATGGTGTTTGCCGTTAAGCGGAAAGTCGCTAGCTAATGGAGCAGCTAATAACAGAGTCAAGCATGTATTCCCTGTGACGGTAAACAGACACGATCGACACTTTGCGCTTGTTAAATGAAGCACCAAACCCCCAAACTTGTAATAAAACAGTCGCTGTCCCACGTACCGATTTCATCACTGACGTATTTATGCCATACATTTTGAGTGCTGCAGTAGGTGGTTGTCATTCCTTTGTGTTATTACTTTGGTGATAATTAGCTGCTGTATGTATATTTATTATGGGTAATAGGATTTTTTCATCTTAAAAGACAAGGTCAGCTTGCACTAGTTGACGAATACCGATATTAATTCATCATTCAAATAACCAGGACTAACCTGGTTGTTGTTCATAGTTGTTGACAGTTTAGCAGGACTGACCGAACTAAGTAAAGAGCAGGAAAGGGGTAAATCTATTCTGAGGTGTTTTTATTTAGGAGTTAAAGCTCCTGGTTCTGTTTTTTTCTCTGCCAGACTGTACAGTGTTGCAGATGCAGGGGAGATTTCGTTGAGAATGCGGTATTCAGAATTTCACCTTATTGTTCCCTCTGGGCTACTCTCTGTTGTGGAAACATGTTCCGATCTGAGGTCACATACCGTAGCCTCTGGAGCTGAGAATGGCAGTGCCAGGAAGTGCAGCCGATGATCGCATTCAGCCACGTGATTCTGAGATTCATGTGATTCTCCTTTGGGCAAAAAGAACAGTTACTGGAAGCAACCTGTTTGTCTGTTTGGTTTGGGGAAACAGCTCTTTAACATATTAAACAGTGTTATGTTCCCCATGTTCTGACGTGGTCAGTTAAGGGGGCTCCTCTTTTAGTTTAAGGCACGCTAGGTCAGAAGTTTTACATCACCTCGGTACCTCGGTATGCAGGTTTAATGTCTCAATGTTCAGTGAAATCAAAGTACAGAACAACTAAACAATAGAAAATAAAAATCAAGAAATCATTTAGTTTACAAAGTTTTATTTACATTTTTAATAAAACACTGACACTTGGATATTCTTTGCTATTTTTCTAAGTGAAAGCCTTACGCTTCTAATGGTTATAATGTTCTATCTCATTTAATTTGTTAATTGCTGTTTTCAGAACACATCTTATTGCAGTGTAGTATTTGTCCAAGAACTGCTTCATAGTTTGTAGTAACACAACATAACTTCCAAACGCTCTGTGTATATTAAAGTATTCAGCAGAAGTTGGGACACGTGCAAATTCTGTGCTTCAACTTGCAAGGCTTCGTTTATTTTAATAATAATTTATTTCCAGAACAGCCGTAAGTTGCTAACCTATCACGTGCCCCTGAAAAAGATCATTTTTACGATGCTCTTTCCAGTTTTTGCTTATTTAAACCTTTTTAAACCTCTGATAGTTAATGCTTACTTTGTCATTTCCGGTCATTCGTTGGATTGAAACTGGTTAAATTTGAAGAAAAATGTGGTGCTCTAAAGCCTTTGACCAGTAATGCATACAGTAAGGTGGCATGTTCAAGGGTTTTTGGGATGATGGGAGAAATCGTAGCAGTTACAGTTTCACTTAATATCCCCGAAGTTACACTCTGCTTTATGAAGAGCCAGAAATCAAAAGACAAAACAAAACAAATGCAGCTTAAGATCATTTTGCACCCTTCACTGACAGTACTAATTGACTTTGCACCTCTATACAGAAAACAAATTGTAAATCTGGTCATTACTATTTAATTCTTCATAGTTCTCTTGGTTTCTGTTTTATGACTATTGTCTTTCTAGTGAACTGTAAAGATCCCTTTGCACACACAGGAAAGACAGTCTGTGCTTTAATTGTGGGACACACAAATTAATAACTTTTACCTCCTGTGATTTTAATTATCTGCACGTTTGTTCTTTGTTCTGTTCACTTTACTAGGATCTAATGCCAGTATAAGATGCAACTCAAGTTAATTATTGTGAGAAGTGGTTGATTAGTACCCGTTATTTAAAAAGAGACAGACTGTTTTTCAGTACTGGATTTCAGGATGCTGGACAAAATAAATCATAGCACACGATATGCAGGAATGTAGCGTTTACAGCTTCTGGAGTAGCTTGGTGTGCAGGGTGTCTGTAGACGTCTAAGCGTGGCCCTGTGCTGGTCACCTTAGGCTCCCGTTTCCACAGTGACCCTCTGCTGGATGATCTATTGGGCGACAGATGGGTGGATGGACCATCTGTGGATCTGATATTTTCACCTTTGCAATGGGCTGTGAAGTTCCTTCTGAGGGCCTCTCTGATGTTAAAATGCTTTTTCTTTTTGTATGTCTCTCTGTCTTACAGGGAGAAGGATTTATCTGCCAAAGTCATCATTCACATGGAGGGCAACAAGACGTCTGTAACCAACATAAAGGTGAGATTCTGCTGACGAGTGACGCTCACATCTGCGAGTCGTAAGGGGCTCGAGGCCCTTGGAAATTGACTCGTTTCTGCACAAGTTCCCGCCCCGGGAGGCCAGATCACCCTTGTCCTGCTTCATCACCGGTTATCTCCTTCCACAGATTCCCGAAGGCGTGTCAGGAGATTCCGTACGGGAACGGGTCAAGACCTTCACGTATGACTTCTCCTATGATTCCGGTGATGGAAGAAGTGCCACCTTTGTGTCCCAGGAGAAGGTACAAGCATAGACTTTCTTAGCTTCTGATGCCTCCTGATGTGACACTTTAAATAACGGCGGCATTTAAAATTGGCTAATTAGCCTGATAAAGGTGTGTGCACAGTTGGCATGTAGTCCCTGTGTTTACGTAGGTTTCCACTAACTTTCTTCCCACAGTCCTACAACATGCTGGTCAGGTGACTGTAAAGCCCCCTTTGTGATTCTGGTTGTTTGTGTCTGTGCATGCGATTGGCTTTGTTTCTGTGTCGTCTCTATGGGCTGTGAATCACTTCCACCCTAAATGATGCAGATTGATGATTATTATGTATCTCTCAATCTCTTTGTCTTGAAAATGAAGTTTGACTGTTTCCCCCAAATGAAGCTCGAGTTTGCGTGCTTTTGGTTTCAAAGTCTGGAACATTCCTTTAGAGCTGGGTGTAGAGAGAGTTGGTTGGTTAGGGTTGTCTGGAATCAGATTATACTTTAAGCTACAGCCTTGTCCCTGATTAAGCTGAATGTTTCGTTCCAGGCTGACTCATGTTACTGGGTCAGGTGAAAAGTGTTACTTGTTGTTTTCGTCTAATTTAGGGATCGGCTTATTACTGGGAAAAATATGCCAGAATGAGAGCTGTTTCCTTGTTGAGCCTTGTTTAGTCAGTATTTTTTTTCCTCAGGTTAATCTCATGAAGAAGCAGAACTGCAGTATTTTCAATTTATTAGGTGAAAGATGTAATTTGTTGGTTTTCATTCCTAGGGCACCACCTAGTGGGCAGTGGTGGGTTGACCCTCCTCAATATTCTTTCCTCTTCCTTAGTACAGGGATCTTGCTGAGCCCTGCCAGAAAAGCATGATGAATATGACGACTATTGTTTCCATCAGAGCATGTCAGTAGCTCATGTCTGGTTGAGATCAACAGTCGAGTAACGGTTTCTTTTTGTGCAGATTTAATCTTTGACTTTCCTTTTAATGTAGCTCATACCGCAGTTGTGGTTTATCAGTAGTGTATTGTGTAGCAGGGTTGGGAGTTTGAATCCCATCTTTGTTTCTTGTGTGTGGACTTTGCATGCTCTCCTTGTGTATTCTTTTTTTTGCTAGGTGCTCTGCTTTCTTCCCACAGTCCACTGCTGCAACATTAGTAACTGGTTATTATAACTGCCAGTAGGCTGTTTCCTAATGTGCAGTGATTTCAGGGGATTCACTGTAAATGTTTAATTATCTGTCATAGCGAAAGGGATCTGCAATATTCACTTATTCAATATTAAGCCGTCCCTGTAAGAATATTTTGTATGTTCAGCAGACTGTCACCTAAGACCCAGACAGCTGTAATATTATTTTTCCGGATGAAAAATCACAGCTTGTGAGAAAGACCAGAGCCCTTCCTGAAAACCAGAGAAAGATTTCTGTCAGCTTTTGCCGAGCTGAAGCTGTTGTTGGAGGGGTTCGTTGAGGCCTGGCGTGTCTGGTGTCTGTTCAGTAGATGTGTGACGTGTGAGGCTTTCTGATGTGGATCATACCAGCAATTCTCCTGAGGAATGGTGGTATTCTTATGCAGTTATTAAAAGTCACGGGTCCGTAGTCAGATAACCAAGCTGTCAGTTGCATGAGATGCAGAATAATATATGTGTTCTTTTGCTTGATTTCTCACTGTTGATTAAAGGGATGTTTTTTTTTCTTAACTTGGACATTGGCTTTGATTAAAAGGAGACTCTCCAAGCAATGCGACTGCCCAGAAGCACCAGATTTGTGGTGTCTGTTGAATATCTCTGTGCTAATTGATGATCCGAGCTCTGCTTCCCATCACGAGGGTGAGGGGAGTGGGAGATTTGATCTGGGGATGAGTTGGGAGCAGTCGGTACTTCCCTGCGAAGCGTATCCGCACTGGGATGGCCGGCTGTCACCAATGTCCGCCCACGTTTTCCCTCGGGAACATCAGGAAACCTGCTCTGCTTTCATCTCCCTCCACAAAGAGGAAGCGGTGCACACTCCTGCAAAACGATAGACTCTGGTCGCCTTTAAATTGGGCCTTTGAAGGACGATGCGAGAAGGAGAAATGGCTGCCGCTCGCTTAAAATGGTACGACGGCTGCTTAAGGTCGACGCCGACGCCCTAGTTCTTTTTAAGAGCCCTGCACGCCTCCCCTGGCAGAGTCTGGATGACAGATGCCAGGTGGAAGTTTCCGGACATCTGTCAGTACCCATGGAGCTTGCCGGCCCTTTAATCCCTCCCCAAGGCTGAGTTGGCAGAAGGATAAATGAAAGCAAACTCTGAATCTCAATACAATATCGATGCATGACGGCTTCTGTCACGCAGCAGTGGACTAGTGCCATCTGAACGTCAGTAGCATTAAGTGGCTGTTTTTTATGACATATTTACTTAACATATACCGTAATCCAGAGCATCAAGTCACATGGACAGTTTTACGCTTTCTTAATGTACGCCAGTGTTTCTGGGAAAGCTGCTGAGTTTTCATTATGTAATTGATGGGCCTGTGTTCCCCTGTATCATTGACTCTTTGCTGCATGGTCCCTCCTGCCCGATATGGGTGATAAAAGGGAGCAGAGGTGAGTCATGTGACGCAGTTTGCCAGCTGTTGTATTTGCAGCAGACAGGCGCGTTGGAGGTGACACCGCCGCTTTAAATGATGTGTGTTTAATCACATTAGGATGGATGTAGGTGCCCTCTAGCTGCCGACTGGGTTGTCCGCATCTTCCTTCCCCTCCCTGCCTAGACTATTCTATACTGTCCACCTGAATGTTTGTTCATCTGGTGATGGCACTGTCGGTGCGTCCACCAAAGCCAGGGGGCGCTCTTGAGTTTAGCCCAAGAATTTGTTCACAGGCCTACTGTCTATGAAATTACTTGATGTTATTGTTAAGGGACAGAGGCAACCCAGTCTCCTGCTGCTCTTGATTTTCTCCTGGCCTGGGGGGTTTCCCAGTCTCACCCTGTCCACTAATTGGCTCTTGTGTCACTGCAGGTCTTCAAGGACTTGGGCTCCGATGTCCTGAAGGCTGCTTTCGAGGGATACAATGCCTGCATTTTCGCCTATGGTCAGACAGGCTCTGGGAAGTCCTACACTATGATGGGAAACCCGGTAGGATCTCTACTTTGCTTTCTCTCACTGATGCCATCACCACCACCAGTTTGGTCCGCCTCACCACCAGTGGTGGAGGAAGTACTTAAGTTTAGTACTTAAGTATATATTTTGCAGGGTAGTTGTACTTTTACTTAAGTAAAAGTATAATTACTACATCAACATCTTACTTAAATAAAAGTCCTAAGTACATACTTTTAAATTTACTTTAAAGTATTTTTTAAGTAAAAGTACACAATCGGTTGTCTCAAT
>JAODUD010000062.1:6637824-6649048 GCA_026784285.1 Stomatorhinus walkeri | reverse complement strand
CGTCCTTGGAAAGATCTTGTTTTATTTCTCACACAGTACCAACTACTTCATCAGATACCCCTAGGTAGCTCCAGTCATTTTATTGTATCTGGACTAGTGTCTAAATATTAAAGAGCTTCTGCAGTTGCATCACATTATGGCTTCTTTTTAAAATATTTTTAAGGACTTCATGAAGGACTTTAATCTTTGTTAATGACTTAGAACTGAAATGTAGCGCTTCACTTCTGCTGTCACTGCCGTCTTGTTGCCCGACAGCCATCTCGCCTGCCGACGTGAACTACGGCGAGACACTAAGCACGCTGCGCTACGCAAACCGGGCCAAGAATATCATCAACAAGCCCACGATCAACGAGGACAGCAACGTGAAGCTGATCCGTGAGCTGAGGGCGGAGATCGCCCGTCTGAAGGCGCTGCTCGCCCAGGGCAACCAGGTCAGCCCCCGGCCCCTGTCGCCACTGGGCAGTGCAGGTCAGGCCGCAGGGGTCCTGCTCTCTCTTGTGACGTTTTCCGTGGTGCTACCTACTGCTTCTCACCTTCTCAGATTGCGCTGCTGGACTCGCCCACGGCCCTCAGCATGGAGGAGAAGCTTCATCAGAACGAGGCCAGAGTAAGCCAGTCTTACTGTTTCTTCCCCCCAAATGTGTGGTGGCCCCAAAGCTGCTTCTTCACCCAGAAATCCCTGAGCTACCTCTAGCCACGCTCCCTGTAATGTGCTTCACCTGATGGTTCAGTGAAGACCACCTATCTGGATGGTACGTGCCATCAGCCTCTAGCCGGTCTGATATTGATCCCTTCAATGTCTTCCAGGTCATTGAACTGACCAAGGAATGGACGAACAAATGGAATGAAACCCAGAACATCCTGAAGGTACGTCGCCATTCCGATCCTGTCGGGAATACCCCTTTATCCAGTTGGATTAACCTGTCATCGATTCCCTGTTGGGCCTTATTGCAGTTGTGAGCCTGGTCCTTTTAACACACACCACTCCCCGCCAGTGTTATATTTGGGGGTCATTTAGGAGTGTCTGTTGGGTCACTTCCTCTCCTCCGTCATGTGACGGGGGTGTGTGGTGGTAGCCTGCCTGAATGGGGGGGCTGATTAAGGAAATGGTGCCTCCCTCCTCCACCCCAGTGTGCCATTATGAAGTAATGCTGCTCCTCAGCCAGTTTTAATAAACTTGTATTTATTTTTCTTTCGGCTGTTTGCACACGGCGGTGTTTTTTTGGTGACACTGGCTTAGCAATTATAGCATCATAGGTTACTTGGCAACCAGCTTCACACACGCCAGTTAGTGGCGATCAGCACGCGAAGTGGCCGTGGTCAGGTGTGTGATATGCAGTGTGACACGCCCCTTTGCTGGGCGTGTCGCTGAGGGGGCGGGGCTTAAGGAGCATTTGTCTCACCGGTGACCTCTGCAGGCCAGGCCTGGCAGCCCCCATCCACTTCTCGCCGACAGAGCAGAGAGTGTCCAGCGGGGGGCCTCGGACATTAGCATGCAGCCCCCGTTCTGGTTGCCCTCGACGCTGCGGCCCTCCACACCCCTGACTGCGCCCGTGGGGAGTCGCTCAGAGCTGCAGAAGGCTCGCACGCCCCCCCAGCCCGCGCTGGGGTGACAACAAACAAACCTGACAGATGGTCCGGCGCTACTTCAGAGTTCGGCATCCGTTCCACCCTGAACTGGGCCCCGAAATGGCACCTGTGTTATATATATATATATATATTATTTAGCTGGCACCTTGTATGTTGTCGAGGGTGTTTTATTATTTTTTTTCCCACATCCAGACGTCGAGGGACCAATTTGTTGTTGGCCCTAGATATTTCCAGGAACCCAGACAGCGCTGTGGTGTCTCCTGCATTCTAATTGGTCGCCTTTGTATAGACTGGAGTTTCCGAGAGGCTTACCGCTTCCATTGTGACTTTTTGGCATGCCTCTCAGATTTATTCTTGCTAAATAATGAGCGTTTTCTCAGCCTTTTAATTGATTTTTATTATTTTTTTTAACTGATCGTTCTCCAAATCCATCTCGCCAACGAGCTGGAGAAGGGAGCCCGATTAACGTAGATTCCGTGGTGACGCTGATCTCCGGACAGTCCAGCTCATTTGCCTGCCCACCCCACGCCACGCGGAATGCTCCGCTCCCCATCAGAAGAGAGGGTGTCTTCCAGTCCCACATGGGATAGTCTCTCAGGGAAATAGCTGGAATATATTGGCAGGATTGTGCAGAATGTAAATCGGAGACAGATGTGAGGGTTTCGGTCTCTGTGGCCAGCAGGCAGCTGATGAAAGGAAAAAATGTCTTGGAGCTCCTTGACACGTTTTTCGAGACAGTCGCCGAAACTTTGAGTTCGGGTGGTTTGGGACCCGTCACATTTGTGTCATGGCTGCATATGGTGCCTTTGCCTTGGGGTCAAACGGTCAGAGCTGCCAGGGGGACCCGCCATAGGTCTCACCCGCAGCAGCAGCAGCGTCAGAGATCGTTCGGCTTTGTCCTGCATCCGACTCCTTGCAGTTCACCCGCACGGCCACTAGGTGTCTCTGCAGAACCACCGAAGATGCTTACCGGGAAGCCCTCGTTTGTGGGATGCAGACGGGACGAGTCCGTCCGGCGTCTCCGTCACATTTTTCAGTTATTTACAGCAGAATTGCAACCAACAGCCATTAAACCAATTTAATGATCCTGAAGTCTATATCTGACAGTGTGAACAGAGTGAGAGGAGTGGAATCAGATCAGAGGGACGAGTGCGAGCCCTCCCCATATGGCGGATCGCTGCTTATTCCTCTGAAGTTTACTGTACTGTTTGTCAGAGAAGGAGCCAGTGATCATTAGCAGGCTGATGGGGAAGCGTGGTCGCGCTTTAAACGCTCTCCTGGCGTGAGGGGGCAGATATTAATGCACATCGCGTCTGCGCGTGTTATGTAAAATGTATTAAAAAAAAATTTTCAGGTGAAATGTTTTGGATAATGCGGGTCTGTGCGCGTACTGTGAGATAATGCGTGTCTGTGCGCGTACTGTGAGATAAAGCCCGGGCGGGGCAAACGGCCATGGCTTCTCACTTCCTAATGGTCGGTTTGTTGGATGAGACCCGTGGCGACCCATGGGGAGTCCCAGGAGTTCTGTCGGGGGGTGCGCTGGTTTGGCAGTTAAAGGGGGTCTCCGTTTCTCCTCCCATCCCAGGAAACCCCCACTGCAGCCCCCACAGCAGCCGTCCAGGATTCTCTACACCCTGCAGTGTAGTTTGCTTACTGGTGGCTTGTGCTTTATTATTTATTTACTTATTTATTTATTTTTTGCTGAAATCCCTCTTTGCTATGGGGGGGGGGGGACATGTAGCCGCCGTTTGGGCATCTCCGCCTCTGGTTTCAAGCATTGCTTAAGAAGCAGAGCCGGAGCGGTTGGCAGGCGCATAGGGGATTGAGCCTTTGCCAGGAGCTGCGTCCATTGTTCGGCGCTAATGGGAAAACAACCCAACAAGTTGTCCTACACGCTATGGGCAAGAGGGCCCCCACTGACAGACTCTGGGGAGGTTGGGGGGGGGGGGGTGTGCCGGCTGGACAGCGGGACCTGTTCATCATTTAGGTTGCATGCAGGAACACCGTCAAGGTTACTTATTATGTCAGCGTTGAGCTTCAGTATCGCGGGAAGCGAATCGCCAAATGATTAGAGTATAGAAATGGCGGCCAGATCAGGAGTAGCTGCTCTGTAAATTACCCAAGATAAGAGCGTTTGCCAGTGAATTTGAGGAGAGCGACGGGGAGTACTTGTTGAAGAAGTCTTTGATGGACTCTGCAGGAATGCCGACCTGTGCCGGTATATTGGTTCCAGTGTACTTCTGCATCCAGAAGGGTTTAAAAGAGTAGCAAGGGTTTAGGAGGTGGTGCTTAGAAAGCAAGCAGGAGGGTGTCCAGCGACTGCCTGATTAAAAAGAGAACTCTCCCTCATCTGGCACAACTTTGGTCACCTGTCTGAACCTGAAGTTAGAAATGCACAGGGGAGGCTCTATATATTACTGATGTGAGGCCCTGGTTTGGAATTTCATCATGAAGAACCAGCCATCATCTCTTCTGCCTTTGCCATCCTTTGGGGTGGGGATGCTCAGGTTTAGCAGAAAGATGTTTCTCTCGCTTCCCTGCCCGGAGGCACAGATATGGGCTTTGCATTCATTTCATGTAGCCTTATCTGCAAAACCATTTTCCCCGCTGTGGGAAATAGTTTAAGATGATTAGGGAAAATAATGGCCGATGACTTAGACGTGCCACAGAGGCAATGTGCTGTAGCTCTTAGACCAAAACAACACAGCTGCTCTCGTTAAGTTTGCATGGAAGAAAAGGGGGAGCGATAGAAAAGAAAAATCAGGCTGCATCAGACTTTTATTTAGCCTTAATTTTAATTTATACGTATGACATCCATCGCTGGTGTGCTGTTCGCACAATTTCTGAATGTCTGGATGTATATTTAGATGACCCGCTAAAAGACGCTCTGCCTGATTGGTCAGGCTGAAGGGTGGGGCGGGGTCATGGGGTGAGATTAGCCCTCAGGGCAAAACAAATGGGATGGCCACCAGGGGTCAGTGGCACAGAAAGCTGCCTGTAGGTTAAATCCCTTTGATGAAGATCTTCACCAGAATTGCATCAAATTGCTTCAAGATAATTTTCAGTATGAAAGCTTTGGTTTAAAAAGTTATAATGTGCTTAAAGTCTTCCTCTGTCTCTGTCGGTGTTGCTGTTGACTCCCCCTGCTGTGAGAGGGGCTCCTCTGGATCAGTACGCCCCCCCCCCTGGATTAGCACGCTCAGGGACATCCACCCTCTGAGGCTTTAGGCCCGGCACCAGGCCCGGCACATCGGAAGACAAACGCGGGCCACGGCTTTTGTCGGAGGTTGGAAGCTTTTCATGTGTAAACAGAGTTTTAATTTGCCATCCGAGGTGACGGGAAGAAATATGACACGCCCCTTCGCTGGATGTGTCGCTGAGGGGGCGGGGCTTAAGGAGCATTTGTCTCACCGGTGACCTCTGCAGGCCAGGCCAGGCGCTGATGTAATATAAATAGTCCCTTCTGTTTGGTGTTTTCTTAAAAGACAGTGGTAAAAGCACAGGGAAAGAAAGAATAATTCTAGCAAATGCAAATGGAGGTGCTGCTCAGTAAAGTGGGGGCCAGGAAAATAAATAAATAAAAAATCTACTATTTGGTGGCTAAAGCAGTGGAAGAAGCAACAAAAGGAAATTGATGGAGCGGCACAGTGTGACGGAGGCACTGAAAAGTTAAAGTTCAGAAAATCACACAGCGCCTGAAATAAAAAAGATAAAATTAAAGTTGACGTAAAAAGGCGAGTCGCGGAATTGTGGGGCTCACTCAGTGAGCAGAAAGTTGCTGCACTTTCTGGGGATACAGTATTAAGAGGGTGAGTTATTTTCCTCTTAATATTATCAATACTCGTTTAAATAAGCTGCATGTTAAATAAAACAAACAAGCAGGGAACAGATGTGCTATTACAGTTTATCCTGCTTCAGACGATATTAGGAAAGCTGCCCCTCTGCAGGGGTCGTGACTCCAGGCTATGATGGTGCCCCTGTGCCAGGGTCACGACTCCAGGCGGTGATGGTGCTCTTACGTGACTCCAGGCGGTGATGGTGCCCCTGGCCCGGGGACGCGACTCCAGGCGGTGATGGTGCCCCTGTACCAAGCACATCTTCCTGCGTTGGCTGCACCACACTCCCTTTATAGCAGTGCGCGTGCTGTCGATCGCTCCGATCGCCTTTGGAAAAGCGAACGTTACTGTGAATCGCACTCTGATGTTTATTTGTTCAACCACAGTTTAAGGCAATCTCCTATATATGGATTCCAAGCAGATAATACCTTCCCATACAGCATAGTGTGACCAGAGGTGGAAATTTCAGGTCCAGAAAGTAAAACTCCAGACCAAGATTTTGTTTCAACCAACCAGTTGAGTACTCTGTGACTGTGACTCTTTATGCTCAACTGATTGGTTAAAAGTAAATCATGGTCTGGATTTTTATTTTCTGGACCTGAAATTGCCACCTCTGGGTGTGACTCGGTGATGGCTGAGAAATACCTGATCTGTCTGCCAATTTATGTTGTAAAGTTCCTGCCGGTCCCAGTTCAGCACACAGCTCCAAGAGGATAGCTCTTTGAAATCAAAATCGACTTAGCAGCCAGCCATCATCATGGGACAAGAAATCTGCATGACCTCTAAACAGAATCTCTTCTAATTCAAGCATTTGCGATGTCTTCTAACAACACTAAAGCGTCACAGTAGCTGGAATAGTTTGGCGATTCTGTTGCTACAGATTGATCACAGTCAAGGGCCTTATATTTGTTAACGATATGCGTATTTGATAAAGTCGGCGTCATTAATGTGAATATAAAAACGAAAGGAAACCACACAGGGACAGTCTCACTGCTCTGATGCTGGATGCAGCCTGTTTACAAAACCAAGCAGGAACGTGTGTACGCATGATCTGAGACTGGTGTGGAAAATTTTTCTTTTCATACATCTCCCCGTGAGCGTAGAAACAGGCGTGGAGCTACTCTCAGGATTGTGGCGTCCTTGTGTATCCGAAGGACGTTGTATTGCGTGAACTTGACTTGGTTTCCTGAATTGGCTTCACCCTGTAATGTCACCAGAATGAAGGAGAGCAGACTCATCAATATCTCCTGACCTCTGTGTCAGCCCTTGCTGGAGTCTGACAAGCGAGACATTCGTGTTCTTAAAGCGTCCAGTACTGAGATGTACATCAGTGTACACAGTCCTCCTCCCCAGTCTTTTATTCACTCTAAATTAAATATGAGCAGTGGTGTATGGAATTATTAAACTCGGGCAGAATTCCCCTTTAACCACTGAGGTGGTTTGGAGCAGTCATCAATTACTGATCAGAGGCAGTGCACATACGTGTCCGGCCCTGTGGGGGGCGCAGTTAAGAGAGTGCTTTAGGGAGTGAATGGAAGCTGTTCATTTGTTGAAACCCTTCAAAATATTGCCAGCTTTACTCAACCATAATGCACTGTTTCTTGAAACAGTCACATTTTACCCAAAATGCAGTGCAGCGTGCCACTATTAACTGTGTGCCTGTTAGGATCTTCAGCCTTCAGCTTGGATACCTGGATGCTGGCACGGTCAGCTCACATTGTTGGCAGTTGCCCAGCGACCGTTGTTGGAGGCTAACTGTTGTGTTTTCTAGCTAGCAGGCAGTCTTCTGCAACACATGTTTCCCGTGGAATCTTGCTTAGGAGGTTGGTGTGGCTGAAGCAGACGTCTCCTGGCCCCCTTGCGGTGACATTTCGATATGACACTTCCGAGGTGGCGCAACGCTGAACACATCCTAGGGCCTGAGGCTTAAGGAAAAGGTGTGTCTGTGGAGATGCCCGTCTGGCCGTCTGCCTGTCCATGCCGGCGTCTGCTGTGACTTGAAAGGTGTCTCTGAGAAGCCAAGCTGATTTGATGTTGCTAACATCTGGATTAGAAACCAAAAACCTGCAGTCGTCGGCCGTGGCAGATGTCGTTGATTTGATGTTACCTGCAGATGTGTTAGAATCGGTGTCAAAACCGCAGATGGCGGGTTTTAACGTCAGTACCATGGCCCTAAGTGAGAGCGTCAGCAGAGCTGACAGGGTAAAGCGTTAGGTTTGTTTATCCAAAGATGTTTGTAGGCCTGTTGTAATGAAACCATAACTAGTCACCTGTAAAGAAACAATAAAAGGAACCTACAATTTTATTTTCCTGGTACGTTTTTAGACATTGAGGGGAATCACTTTCCTCAGCCTGTCAGTGTTTGTATCCAGCGCCATTCCAACATTTGATGGGCAGCTTCATGCCGTCGAGCTGCCTTGTGTGGGCCATACGCTCGCATTCTTCTCTTCTTGTGTTCCTCATGAAGGCTCCATACATGTTGTCTTAACGTTTTTTTATTCGATAATTTGAGTGCGTCATATCTGTGTTATGCAATAATGTTAAAAAAAAAACAGAACTAAAAGCGTTTTACTCTTATCTGGTTGTTTTGTATGTTGGTTTGTTATTGCTGGAGCTTAATAGATGAAGAGAAAAAATCTGAGCGTGATGTGTTTTTTTTTTTTTTTTTTTTTGCTGTTGATTTTGCACCAATTTTAGAGGCTTGTCATCTGCGTCTTGGCTTGCAGACCCTGGTGGGTGGGAAGAGTCGGAGATTCACTGAGGACCAGGCTGCTGTGTCAGCGGATAGGTGTTAATGTGGTGTTAGCTGTTCCTGTTAGGAACACACTCCCTCAGCTGCCTCCTCTCAGTAGGTTCTGGGCCACGCAGGCAAACCAGAATATCACCTGTTTAAAAAATGCAATGGTAGCCTTCCTGTCTAGAATTCACAACATTTCGGGCCTGCTATTTAAATGCATTTTTAAGTTAATGAATGCGTTTCTCTCCCTTGTAGTTTTAAGGTGATTGTTGCTGGATTGACTGTAAGGAACAGGTTAGGCTGTGTGGGGTTTAGGGTGGTCAGACCCCCCCTGGTCTCTTCGTCTGTCCCGGAGCCCGAGATCTGAGGCTCATCTCTGGTCCCTGCTTGTCACCATTTGTCACATTCCCTGTCATTACTTCTGACCAGGCTCTCTCGTTACCTGCACGCTGCCTTTCCTATGTGATCTGGGGGTGATGCAAGTGTGTTTTATCACGATGGTGCTCTGGGAGTATCTGCTGGTTTGAAAGCTAAGCTGGATCCCAACTCCATTAATCAACACTCTGTGTTTGCGCTGCCTTATTTTGATGTGCTTAGACCCCTCATTGTGAAATCTGGGTACCTGTTAATTAATTGAGGTACCAATTCCCTTAGTCAGTATTTAAAATAGAACATTGGCGATTTTTTCCCCCACAGACTTCAAATTGCCTTTCTGATGAGTGTAATGAGATCGATAGTGGATTCCAGCAAGTCAGCTGAAGATAATTACCTTTTTTGTGACTTTTTTGCTTTATACAGGGTTTTCTTAATTGTGTGTAACCAGAAGGGTTATTTCATAGATTTGTAGGAGTGTGAAGGTGTCTCCATGCGTGAATAGTGGCTTTCAAAAGCCTTTAATAGCAGCGGTCGTTAAGGGCTGTCGTGCTCACATTGGTTTTTTTTTTAGCGGAGCGAAGTGTGTGAAGCCTTCTTGACGTAGCACTGAAGTTTCCGGACGATCTTCAAGACTCCGTCATCTCGGCAGTTCTGCTTTAATTAGCCCGCTGCGGACATCCGCGGCGGCCCCCGCTGTTTTTAATTACCGTTTCGCCTCTGTTCTGTTTCATCCACCGTTGCCCCTGATGCATCATTGTCACTTTGTATACGTGTGACCTCTTGATGGTGGGCGAAGGAAAGGACGATCCCTAGTGTGGTCATTTCATATATTTTTTTTTTTTTCCTCCGGCGGCTTCATGTGGTGTTCAAGCGGACGGGGACCTCGATATTTTCTCGCCTGCCTTCCTCAGAAAGTCCATGTTGCCCTGCCTAGTTTCCCTGTGTTTTGCGGACGTTGATGCTTCGCATCCTATTCGAGATCTGGGTCTCGTTACATTCATTGTCGACGGAAATATTTTTAGTTTATCTATGCAATTATCTCACTAGGGCCACAGAGTTCCATCCTTACACTTGGTTCCAAGGTGAACCAAGTTTGGAGGTATAAGAGAGACACAGCAGATGAGAGTGCTCTAAACTGCGCTGTGTGCTGTTTCCGTGGCTAATCCTGTCCAAATCTGACAAAAAAATGGCAACAATATCAGAATAATGCGTCTTGATTCTGAGATACTGGCGTGCAACAGTCGTGCTCCAAACTCTGCATTAAAGGGGTAGGTCACCCCAAAACTGTAAAAGATGTTTAAAAGGGCTTTAGTGATGTCTGTTCATCTAGGTGTTTTGTAGTTTTGTGTGGAGTTGCTTAGTTTTGGAGATGTTGCCTATAGAAATGTTGGTCTTCTCTTGAATATAATGGGACTGAATGACATTCTTTCCGTGGTGATTAAAGCGCCAAAAATATGTTAGAAAATCCTAGCAGAATTCAGCAGAACATCCATGATGGATAGTTAGCCCTAAAGCCCCTATTGGGGTGAACAGTCCTTTTAACGCTTAACGAATAGCCAGTTCCTGCAGCCGAGGTCGTCTCGTTAACGATGCATCCGGCACGTGCGTGACAGGAAGTGAGTTCAGTGAGTGTCGCGATGGTGACTAATTTGAAACGTCATTGGAATACAGACCAAAGCTTAATCCCTTGGACCCTGAGATATCTCAGAAGGGGTTGATCATTTGGGGGGGGGGGGGGGGGTTCTCTGGTCGGACTTCTTACATGTTTAACTCCTTGGTACCTCTTTCCTATCGTACATAGCGAGTCTCTCTCAGTCCGCCGCTAGTTTCACTTACTTTTCTGATGAATTCTGATACGACTGATGACGCTAATTAGAGAGCTTGTCAGATCCTGCCCACGTGAGTCCTGTTTCCTGCAGATGTAATTAAAAGTCATCCTGGGTTCTTAACCACCCCCCCATCCCCCTTAGCCAAGTACAAGCACCGGCTGAGGATGCCTGCCCTGGCCGATGCGCAAGGCCAGCTGGGCCTGCTTGATCGTCAGTCGGTTTATGATCCTGCGCTGCTGGATAAAGTGCCCCTGACAACCAAGGTTATTGACCGAAAACAACAGCGATGGATGAAGATTTGGCTTCTTGTTTTTAACCTTGAGTTCAAAGCAAGTGGGCTCTGAATTTTTGGACACTGGAAGCCATCTGCTACTTCAACATGGTGGAAGTATTTTAATAAGTCTTTTCCTGTGGGTGGGGTAGATGTATTAATCATTATACAAGTATGTATAACCTGTATATATAATATATCATATGCAGGGGCGACTTTAACCATGAATACTAAGTGGGCATCAGTAGAGATGATGGATTTAAACGGGATGGAAAGCTTTAATATTCGTCAAGAGCAAAGTTTGCCAGCTGATCTTAGAAAAGAGAAGCAGGGAGGCTGGATCTCCCTTTCTGGGGTGCGTCTCCTCGTGAGTATGCGCGTGCCCTCGGAGCATCGATAGTTCATAAAACAAACGGTGTGGCATAAAAGTGACACGCCACATTAATCTGGGACTGCACCGATCTGCCGCTAATGAAGTCTTTGAAGGATTCCTTTAATTAGACATGGGATCGCAGTCAGTGTCTCTCAGTCAGAGTCTGCGGGGGGTGGGATGCGTGTATGTATGTATGTGTGTGTGTGTGTGTGT
>JAODUD010000062.1:6586357-6597754 GCA_026784285.1 Stomatorhinus walkeri | reverse complement strand
GGGGGGGGGGGGGGGGGCAGAGATCTCCCTCCGACTGGCTCCCTGAGGAGACCTGCAGCCCTGTGCAAGACGGGATGGCAACGTCACCCCCCAGGACACTAGCTTTGATATCACAGCCTGTACGCTACCCATTACTGAGCGTGACAGGAAGTCGCTTTGCACCAGGTTCCTCTTATTGGCAGCTGGTGCACAATAAAACTGTGTTCGCACAAGGTGGAGGCTGTCCGCAAGGTACAGGGGGTGAGATTGCAGTGGAATTACATTACAGCATCCTCTTATGAAACAATTACTCATGTAAATATGTAAATGTGATGCAGCTATTCCCATGAACAATAATCCGCCAATTATGAAAGTAGCCCAGGTTGGAGGGGGTCATAAGCAGTGGTACCTTTATGAAATATGATAAATAATTTTGTCTGGGAAAGTAAGGTGCAGATTGGAACTTTTAGGCACCCCTCCCAGCATGCTCTGCTTCGATGGGAGACATTTATTTGTCTTCTGAGCCAGCAAGTTCAGTTTAATTGGCTGGTGCAGGCAATGCCCCCCCCCCCAGGGAGAGGGGTGTTGCAAAGCTTGACAAACTCATTTATAAACCTTTATAAACCATAAAGAAGTTTTTGGGCTGCTTTGAAATATTTATCAAAACAATCACTTGGATTGGTCCTCATTTGTCTTTTTTAATATATATCCCCTAATTCAGTCAGTTCTGTGCCTCCTTTCTCCTCCCATAAATAATAGATCCATCTCTTTTGTGATTTAGGTTCACTACCCATTTATGGTGAACTTACATATTCATTGGCATGTGGCACTAGTGTTCTTGAGTGGGAGAAATTCAATAGTTCCCATCCTCAGAATTTAAGTTGAGTATTGAAAGTGGTTGACCTTGTTTTTCCCATCCGCAGAGGTACCTGAAGAACTTCTTCCAGGTGATGCTGGACTTGAGGGACTCCCCGCTGCACGCGGAGTGCTCTGGTTTCCGGCTGTCCAAGCACGCCATCTGCGAGTTCTCCCCATTCTTCAGGAAGGGCGTGTTCGACTACAGCAGCCATGGCACAGGCTGAGGGCAGGGCGGAGGACTTTCAGGGGAGTGCTTCTGCACAGCCTTGCTCAGCTTCCTGCAGCTCGACCGGATCATACCCCTGAAAGCAGGTTCCGTGCTGATCCGAAACTGTTCCCAGTGTTTTCACAGAGAGAACGGGTAACCGACACCCTTCCAGGAAAACAGACGAATAAAGCATTATCCTGTTAAATCTTCTTGATGCATTATGTCCACCACTGTATATTGGGCTGCGGTTTTTTCCTACAGTGTTTTGCTGTAGCTGGCGGGGGCGTCTTTGAGCTGTTTTTTTCATCGCTCTCTCGCTTCCCCTTCTCCCTAGACCACGGCGCGCCTCTGGGTTTGGTCAGTCGCAAGCAAACTCAGAAAAAAAGGCGAAGGTTTAGCCTGCCACCTCCTGGCGGTGCCTCAGGGCTGCTGTCTTTCGAATTTCCATGGGCCAAGAAATTAATAACAAAACCGGTAATTGAGTTTTTGAAGGCATCCAAGAGGAACCGGCCATAGTCTGCAAAGCAACGGTGGCAGAACTTTCTACCCAAGTTAATCATCCATAGTTTTCAATTACACCTCACCCTTCTGTGAGTCTGCGTGCGTTTTCAAGTATCTGGCTGAGGTAGCGCATTCAAACAACATCCATGGCAGCGTTTTTCATTTGGGTCTCGTCCTCCATGGCCTTGTGTCGCTTGGATGCAGCAGTACGCCTTGGATCTCATCTTCTGGTGCCCGTTGCTGTGGCAACCAGCCGCAAAGGTGACAGCGGAATGGTGAAAAGGCAGAGGCTGTCGGATACTCTTCAGGCCATTAAGCTTAGCGTTACCTCAGCGGTGCACTGCTTTTGAGGAACAGGTGTGCCATAACCTTTGTTGACCCCCCGTCCCCCGTCAAACATCGAACGTGAAGGTGGGCCGGGACATTTACGGTCTTTATTTCAGTTAAATAAAGATAAATCTCCATAGCATGACAAGCAGGGAAGCAGGAAAAGGGTTTTATGGGAGATGTGAAAATCCAGAAAATACAGATGCCAGATCTCTGTGCGCTATTGAAGCTGCACCTCATTGTGGACTCTGCCACAAAGACTCTTTGTGCTCCAGGCTGCTAAAGGGTTCCTATATGATTCCCGGGCAACAATGTTTCTGTCAGTCTCTGCGATTTGTTTAGAATAGATTAGCATATTCATGCCGAGTGCCACATACCGAAACAATGCATTAAAGCACTACCAAGGCATCTATTAATTTCCAGTAAAAGCGGCACGACTTTCAAGAATTGTTCATTTTTCATTTTCCTTCATTGCACATTCAGTTTAGGCCGCATGTTCAAAAATAAACACAGAAGTGAGTTTGGAAGAAACACTAATAAACAGAAGAAGCTCTTTATCTGCCCCATTTAAATGTTTTAGGGTGATAATTAACATTTAAAAAGAGCATTATAAGAGCAAATTTAAATGTTTCATTTGGCTTATCTGGTCCCAGGTGATGGGTGGATTCATAATATAATGTCCCGCAAACTAAAAGCTTTGACATATTTCAAAATGGGATATGAAAAAGGTGGAATTAAATGTGTCCGGAAAGACAAAATGCCACCTCTCTGTGCTCCCTGGTACCGTCACGGCACAGCTCAGCTTTGCCATTTAAACCCTCAGGGTTTTTGTCACTGGTGGGCGGAGCTTTCTGCGGTTTGTCGAAGGTCAGCTGACTTCCTTCAGAGCATGCCTTTAGGAGATGCAGTTCCTAATGATGACTTACAGGAGCGACAGTTCTGGCAGAGACCTGTCGCGCACTGGAAAATCTCCTTGCCTTGAGCACGAGGCTTCCTCCCCACACTTCGTCCAACTCCTGCTCAGATCCACTTTGCAACCGAAGTCTTCCAGCGTAGGAGCGCTAACAAAAGACGCGCTGTGTCTCCTCAGGGACTCCGGTCCCCAAGCCTGGCCCATTCACTGTGCAGAACTGCCCTGTACTTAATACTCACTACTAATTAATGACCGACCTCAAACTGCACTCCAGCTCACCTATCCTGCCTTCTGGTTAATGATATTGGCCAACTTCCTGATTATCTCTTGCAAGCCATAGAAAACAGAATGTATCTATGTAACCACGTTGTTAGCAAACGGCAAGATGGTTGTATTTACATTTAAACACATGTGTAATGAATGTCACGAAGGGAATGTAAATCAGACATTCAAATCGACATTTCCTCTATTGTGTGTTGCCATGTATTTATTTGCGTCCTGACAAGATGAAGAAGCCCACCATTTTGTCCTTGTGACAATCAGACTTCACTACTTTATGATTGTTTATCCTGTTTTGATGTCTCAGTGCGATTCTGAGCTGGATTACGACGGTAAGCTGGCCTGTCTGTGGATGACTAATGTATGTGATGCAGGAAATTGTTCAGATCTTGTTTTGGGAGAAATATTGCAGTTTGTTTTGCGAGTCTTCGTCTCATGTATATTCTTCATGTTCAATAACCAGTCCAAGTTGATTTTGATTTTTAGTCACACTGGCTTAATAAATTGCTTACTTTGACATGCTGTAGTGTTGCTTGTGTTCTCATTTTTCTCATTTCTCCTATCGCTCGGTGTATCATAAAGCTCATAGTAGTTTATTTTGTTGGAGTAGCATTTAATTCACTCATTGACCACTAGTTGTGTCAGACTCGAGGACCGCAGCTGTCAAAGGACAAGTTCTCGGAAGGCACAGTCTTTGCAAGCTGCATTCTTCAAAGGTTGAACTGAAAGCGTTGATAAATGGGACGGTATGGCCATCACCGGCTGTTCCCAGCCTTACCCTTGAGTCAAGCTGGGACACACCCACTTCTCCTCTGCACAGTGAATCTTGGGTATGTCCTGTGGATTCTTCGTGACTTGTCAGAAGGGTGCATTTCTAGACTGCATTTGTAGGAGCCTTCCAAATGGGACAGCCTTTTCATGCCACCGCAATGCATTTGGTCTTCGAAAGCAACCCCCCGAATTCGGGAGCAACCGCTGCACCTTTGCACCTGGACTGTTGAAATCTGTGCTTTTCCCTAGTTTGCAGTCAGGCAGCGCTATTATCATCGGAATGACTGCCAGCTTTCACCTGGGCTATTTAAAATGATAGCGTTTGCAGCCCACAGAGTGATACTTAAGCCTACGGTATGTAGGAATCAAATGGCAGATGAGTACAGACCTGGGTGCGGTGGGAGAATCCATCTCGTTTGACCATTAGGGACTCTATTACTAGAGAAGATCCAGCTCCAGGCCAGAGACCAACTGACTGACATGATGATTCATTATAGTCCTTTATAAAAATGTTACAAAGGATATAAGACTGTGTCAACAGCAGCAGGAGCCATGTCGAAATTGATGGCAACGTTGGGAAAAGGCAAAGTAGGACAGGGTGGACCAGTACTGGTAAAAACTCTATTATTTCTGCATCATGCTGTTTGCACAACCAAGCTCAACAGCCAGATTGCTTCCATTTTTGTAAATCAAAATTGTTCACAGTTACTTATTTTTCATTTCCAGCATTTCATCCCGTGCTTACCAATGAGTGATGGGTGTTGTTGCAGTTTGGAGATGCACAGATATCACAGTGTGGGCAGTTTCCGCATTTGTTATTGTAAGCCTTGCATCTTGGAGGGATGTTTTGCAGAAATTCTGTGTACATGGAAAATACTCGGATGGATGAATTTTGCGTCGTTGTGACATTTCTGACAGATTTTTGTATTTAGGCAAGAGATAGAGGAAATGGGGCTTAGTGATTGGAACCTGTAGGTGTCAGTGCTCTGCCTTTCATGAGCAGCTCTGGAGAAGGTAATATCTGTACGTATTTTGTAGGCCAACAGTGTGACAGTGATGATGAAGCTGAAAAGATACCAGGCTGGCCTCCAAACTGATTCTACCCGAGTGCTACCAGTGAGGCCATTTGCATTAAACCGCTTGCCCACTTGAGCTTTTTGGATGCACGTTCTTGATAGCTTTTCAATCTGATTCGGTTACCATGGTTCCCTGAGGAAAAAAAAACCTTAGTTCAGGGCAGCTGTTCTGTGCACAACCTGCGACTTCCTGTATATGTATGTATGCTGTCTGCCAGAGTTTGGGCATTTCACCTACCCACAATAAATCACAATTAAATGTCGTGCTCAGCCCAAGGATATGCAGCTGTAATTGCAAAGGGTTTTAGATCTGCCACACCAGCGAAATGTCTATTTGGAATGAGCCACATTCCAATCACATAGGTTGGCGAGCTTAAAATGGCTTTTTTCAATGAAACAAAGGTGAGACGTGTTTTAAAGTAATGTTTAAATTACGGCTCGGGACAGCCGGTAAATGTTCTGTGACGGACCTTGTCTCTGGGCAATGAATATGCAGCAGGGGATCTATGGATCATTATTAGTTGGCAACAGATGAAAACCTGCAGTGCGTTTTATAAGAGATGGACGCTGCATCCTCAATTTGCACTTCACTTGATTAATAATTAGTGTGCAGTGCTCACTTTTGGGGTAAACGCTGCTAATGCAGTCCTGCGTTGATTTGAGATTCATCCAAGAGGCTGTTGGCATGAATTTTACTGCCCAAAGGACTGTACTGTGCTTTGGTGTCTGTTGTAGCATTAAACTTCCCTAATTGTTCACTTGTTCTCAGGAGGTAAAAACTTTTTAAAAAATTTTAACATTCAGTCTGACAGCATCCTATCTTCCGGCTTGGCTCAATGAAGCTATGAATGAAAACTAATTTTTTTCTGGTTATTTTATTATGCTTAATCTTTTTTTTCTCAGCACCTATTCTGTTCTCATCGCTTTGTAAACCTAAATATTTTAACTCCGTTAATTCAGCAGACCTTGTTCGAGATGACATCACCATCCTCATGGGATCTGAACTGGCACACTTCAAGTTCGATTTTCACAGGCTTCAACACCATGCAGCCGCCACCCCCCNNNCACCCCCCTCCCTCCCCCTCAGAAATCTGGGCTACTCTAACGAAGAAAAAGTGCTGAAAGTAGAGTCATTCTTAATGGACCAGGTGTAACTTCAAAGCATCTCAGCGTGAAACAGCCATTAAGGAAGCAGGCTCTAGTGAGCGGCTTGGGCTCCTGCACAGAAGAAGCCATCAGTCATCCATCTTCCAACCTCTTAACCTGGTCAGCGTTGCAGGGATGAAGCCGTCAGAATCTGATCATTCTCATAAGCACAGCTTCTCCTTAAGGCAATTAAGTCCCTAAGTCTCAAATTTTGAACCAACTTCAAAGATTAGGATTCCACAACCAAAAAATTTATAATTATAATTTCGATTACAGATCTATGCTTAACTCAAGCTATCTTGTGATTTTTTTCATCATAATGTTATCAGACATGCATTTGTATGAATGCAGAGTTTCCAATAGTAGGGGCAATCAAATGCTACCTGATTAGTACATTTTAATTTTTTTTCCTAGTTCAAATAATCACACCATGCCATACAAACCCAGCATTCCGGATAAGGTTAGTTTGTACCTTTGACGTGTGTCTGTAAAGTGAAGCATACATGTTGAATCCCTCCAAGTGTGTCTATTTGGTTTGGCTGCAGTACTGTTTTTAGGGAAAAGTGATATTTAAGTGATTTCTGTTGAGATGGGTCTTATGGTCACATTGATTGCCGTTATGATTCCGGAGATTGGGAATATTGTCCATATGCCCTCAGACAAATTAGGTCCACTGCATCATCTGTGGAGTTAAAATTTTGCTTTGCAAAATGAAACAGAAATGCACGTAGCGTAATTTCTTTTGCCCTATGGTTCTACTTCAGATCTTTGTGCTGTTGGCTTTTCATGTTGTAAATGGGAGATAATATTCAAAGTCTGCAAACTGGAAAGTCCGTTTCTATCACTTATTTCAATAGCTCCCCTGTCTTTGAACTGATGGCAGATAATGAATGTCATCACTATTCATCCCAATTAAGTGTTTATCACAGCCTAGTTCACCTATAGTGCTTCCTTTGCTTATGAGAGTTGATTAATTTTCATGAAAGGCAAACTCTATCCCAGTTAAAGGGGAAAATATATAATACCCAGAGATGGGAATTAGGCTCTGAAGCTGGAATTAATTTCTCCAATTTGTTTAGCTTGTCAAAAATGTTGGTCACTTGAGTAAGTTGAGCCTCTGGGCAATTTTTTACCCACTGAGAGGAAGACATTCTCATACAAAAACAGACATTAACATAGCGTTGAAAAAGGGTTTATTGAAATTCCATACATCCAACACTGGAATAGTTGTTCTTTATACATTTATGAAAATTGGCTTAGAGTGAGGAGTTTAATAAATAAGATTTTTTTTTATTTTTACAGCAGACATTAGTTGGTTTTTATATCTTAGCATATTATTTTTATATTATGTCAACTCCTATCAAACTTCAATTTATAATACATTTGCACGTGTTTTATTGAAGCTTAGTGTGTTTTTGTGTCTAAATGGAATCAATAAATTCTTTTTGAAATCCAGTATATTTTAACAATGCAGTTTTGTGCTGCTTAGCGAACACAAAGCCCTCGACAGAAGATGTAGTGAGTCATGTAGGAAACAATTACCATTCTGCGTTTGGAGCTCATCTTAAATGAAACTTGCTGAGATTATAACTAAGAGCAAAACAATGGAACGGAGGGACATGCTGTGACCTTATTGATGGGATATTCTAATTCTACAGAAATAACTATTAAAGACACAAAATAAAATATACCTCACCAGTGTTTATTTTTGCAATTGTTTATAGTATTGTGCTTCAGCCTAAATAGTCTTTCTGGCAACTTACTAGTGAAAATCCCACATAAACATAAGCAAGTTGTTCAGTAATTGAAACATACACATTACACATATGTGGCCTGCAGAGCCCAGTATTAAAGCTTGCACCTGGAAACCAGAAATGTTTTGAAACTATTTAATTTGTTATCATCCTACTATCTATCTATATCTATCTAATCTATATCTCAATGAATTTCATCAGTATGTTGAGACACCCTTCCCAACTTCAACCCAGAATGATCTGGAAGGTTCAGTTCATGCCCTGTATGTCTCCTCAAAAGACCAATCGCCGTTTGGTGCATAGCTTTCCATCAATGCAAATACTTGTAGGAAATATTTCCTTCTACCCAACTCCACACCAATCGTATCACCGCGCACTCGTATCGTCGGCGCGGTGATACGACTGGCGTGAGGCGCTCGGTAAAAAAAATGATGAAAGTAGTTCGCACGTCAACTTGCTCACTCCGAAGTCTGTGGATTATCTCCAATAACCGTTTCATAATTCTTGGTAAGAGACGCTGCTGTCGATTTTTTTTAATGTATATGTTTGGCTCTTAATCACCACAGAAAGAATGCGATTCACTTTCATTATTTTCGAGAGAAGCTCGACATTTATGTGGCCGTTATCTCCAAAAATAGGCAACTCCCAGCAGAACAACCTAGATGGGTAAACGGGCCCCTCTAAAACACCTTCTTCAGTTTTGGGGTGAACTGCCCCTTTAATATTTTTAACTGTGTAGATTTAGGTAGGGGCATATACCCCCTATTATATTTTTGTAAGATTAATTAGCGAACGGCTGCCTTGGGTTAAGACCTCAGGTTCAAGTTTATTTGAACTTGATCGGCGCACGGATACTTCCGGGGGGGACGAGATGGTAAGTAACGCGGCCGGGTCGTCAGATCAATGCGCCGGAGAAGCGTCCTACTTCTCATACTCGTCAAGTTTAAGGTTTCCTCACATTTCACATCCGGTTGAGGGCATCTTGGTCATGAAAACTGTGGCGAAAACAATCATGAAGTCTATAATTTTTAACCTTAGTGATTAGCTTTCTACTTGTATTTGAACGAATGTATCAAAAGTTGGTCTAATAAAGTGGCGTAAACATACACAAGTCCGCCTAGCCGACGTACCTGTCCTGTAAGCCAGCTCGGTGTATCAGGCCGATTCTCCAGCTTTAATTAACCTTGCACATGGTTGGCGGTAACTTCGGTTCTTAATTACAGTTTCTACACGCTGCAGGCAACAAGTAGGCTATATAATTTTCCTTAAATGCTCATTCGGCGCTATTTAGGTTATTCGCCATGCCTTTTTAAATAAGAAAATACTATAAACAATTCCTCTTAATCTAAAATTCCATTTGTCATTTTAATGATTTTCTTCCTTCCCTTATGTGCGATAATGTATTAGAGTCAAACACAATTATAGCAACCCACTGGCTAGATTTTTTAAAATTATTATTATTTCCAGAAAAATGGATGTGTTGGTCTTGCTAATCAAAATCCACTTAGCAGTGAACGGGAATGACCCAAACTTTGTCTCAAGTACAAGTGTAAACATGAGAACCTAGCAAATAGATAAATAGTTCATTACGGTTCAATTAAGATCGGAAGAAGGTTTATTTCCTGCCTGTTCTCGCTTGCCTCCTTAATCAAATAACAGGGGGAAGGAATTGGCCAACAAAAGACAAACGCCTGTATGTGGTAATATTTGTCAGGTCATTCTTATTGTTTTGATTTCATAAACTGAAACTGTATCCAGAATGAATTAATCAGAGTAAATATTTTTACTTGCTATATCTTGAAAGCATATATACCTATTTCCTGCATTTCATCATGTGACTCAATGTGTGGTTTTGTGTTTATATGTATTTAAAATGCATAATGATCTTGAACCTTTCTATGGTTATAAGTAAATCTTTGTGTAGTTGTAGAGTTGCTTGTGTGTCAATGCCAGTGACTAAGAATTTTCTGTTCATTTTTTATTGAACGTCCAAAATATGCTTTAAATATGCATTAGAATAACCTCTTTTATAATCTGGACACATTTCATTCTAAATTGGTGTTTATATATAGGTAATAAGTATCTGTGCACATGGATTATGGATTAGTGGTGGACTTGTTCAATTTCTAAATGTCCCTATCCCTGAATGCACTTCAGTGCACTTGCTGAAGCTACTGTGATATTACACATTATCTAGATTAAAAAAGGTGGAAATTACAGAAACATCATAGATTACTCTGCCTTCTAATGTTAGAATGCTCTGTACTTTTACTATGCATCAAACTCTTTGGTTTGTTCACATTGACTTTCAGGAAGCAAGGGTGATTTGACAAATATGAATAAAGCCATAAAATTGGGTGGGACTAAGGAGATTAACTACTTTTCTTTCCCAAATTATCTGGCAGTCGGCTGAAAGCCCTTTATAAGTTGCCTGCCATTTGGTTACCATTGCCTTGTGAGAGAAGCTTGACAGATTCAGGTGCCGAAGCACTGGGGACATACATCTGTTGCTCTCTGAAGTTTACCACAAATGTCAGTAGAGAATCTGCCATATTTTCAGAATATGGGATCTTTTTGGTTTTTGTTTGTAATTCTGTTAAGGTCATGCTGATTGTAACTCAGGAATGTCGTCGTCGAATGATGCTTGTTAAAGTGTAATGCTTTGCTTTCTAATACCATTCATAAAACCATTTTAATGCAACACACTAAAGAAATGTTTGCCTGAGAATTACTGGTGGTCATCTGAATCCGATGTACGTGAGTCTCTGAACACTGATATTTAGGTGTGTATATACACCCCTGGATTTTGGTCTTCAGAGAAATAAATTCGCGCACTCATCCAAGCTTTAAATTATCCAGACAGACATTTTCTTTCCAGGGCTAATTTCAGAATAAATTAGTGGTGTTGTAAATTCTCTCTCTTCCCAAAAATGACCCGTAACTACCAAAAATTTAATTTTGAATTTTAAAAGAATAATAAGGCCCCCATAATGGAGCGTGGAAACTTGGCAGTGCAGTCAGTCCCAGATCCACTGGAGGCCCCTGACCTCATAGCTCATGAATGCACCTGATTGTTTCTAGTATGTGTGACTTTATAAGGCAAACTGATCCCTTCATTCTGTCAGGAGCAAAGATTGTTGCAAGCTGAGGGGAGTTTTTTTTGTGTTTTTGTCCATTTTGCACAGCTGCCAGACTCCTACTGGGTTTCCAGGAGAACATGCATCCTCTGACACAAACCAGCATAACACTGTTTAATATGGTAGATGTGGGTTGACTGGCTCATCTACTAAACTAGAATTAAAAATGACAAATTTCTGTTTTAAAAAATAAAAATGAAAGCCCTCTTGATAGGGGATTAGATCCTACTGAGGTTACCACAACATTCCTCTTATAAAGCTTAGTGGTAGAATCTCATGTCCAGTCAGCGGTCTGCACTTGGGTGTTGATAGCAGACATCTGTTGTGACACCGGAAGGCTTCTATATACCTCTGTAAATAAATCACAGGGTCCCGATGGCATCTTACCAATAGTATTAAAAGAGATGAGGGATATTATTTGCCGACCCTTAACTTTACTGTTTCAAAA
>JAODUD010000062.1:6563893-6576580 GCA_026784285.1 Stomatorhinus walkeri | reverse complement strand
GGGGGGGGAATCTATCATGCAGCCAGTCGAGCTTTGGTCTGGATGCAGCCAGCAGCTGGTGCCCACTGGTATAAACTGATGGACGCTCCCAGTACAAAGCTTCACTGGTGGTATGCTGTCTTCAGGTCTTTACCGTCTTTGACATGTTAGCGAAGTGTGCTTCCTGTGTGGGCAGCAGATATTTTCAGGCATGGTGCTGTGCTTTACAGTGACTTAGGAAGCACAAGAATAACTTGCCGTTGACTTGGACATGTGCTGCATCACCTTTTATGTATCAATCATCCAGTATGTCTGCAGGTTGCATTATGGAAACAATCAATCCAATAACACGCGTCACGCTCTGGTGCTTGCAAGATGACAACGCTTCTGAATCGGAATCAACAAATCAATGAAGCATTTCATCTTTCTTGCATAATGGAAGTCACATATGACCGTCTGTCATTGCACGTCTTTGCACAGTCCTTAAACTGGTGCAGACAGCCAGTCACACTTGGTTTCTTTTACAGTTTCAGGGGGAACTGAGACCCTGGGGTGTGAAGCTGGAGCATTGTGTACCCACAGAACCGAACCACACCTAAAAATTCTCATGAGTCTTGGAAAGTGGTACTTTCTCTTGAAATACAACATAAGTCAATCTCCTGGCTAATTCATTCTGGTTCAGTTTTCTCTGACCGGTGACAAAATCAAAGAGATTTAACTCGGTAATCCGCGACATATTTTTTAAAATGCCTTTCACACAATGCGAAGCGTCCTGCTTCCTTGGTAATCTCTTTGTCTCCTGCAGTTAGGAGTATAGGCCAGGCCTGATTCCATTAACTTCCCATCTTGGATTCAGTGTTTCAATAATTAGGGGTCACCAACCTCTGATACCCTGGGCAGCTCCCTATGGAGCTTATGGTGTTCAAGAGAGGGATCGGATCAGAAATCATTTATCACGGAAGCCCTTCCCCATAATGTAGGCCCTTGAGCACTGATATCCAAGAAAGTAATTACAGTGACTATATGGAGTCACTTTGCAAAAAATTCCTCGATTTCGATTTGTCACAGAGATGATGAGATGGTGAGGTATAGTTTTGACCTTTGGCGTACTACTGGCAATAGTGAAGAATTAAGATTTAAATTGTAAATATATCAATGCATTTGTGTTTTTAGGACTAAGGCAATAAGAAAAAAACATGGGGGGGGGGGGGGAGCTGACATTTCGTATCGCAGTTTCCCGAGGGGCATCTCCTCATGAGTGAAGGCACCTTGATGAGCTGCTGCAGTATTCATAATAAGGACATCAATCCCTCAGCCGTCAGGAGCAGAGCCAAGTATCAGTTGAATCAGAAATTCATTGATATCAGATTCTGAATTCTTTGATTTTTCTTCGCCCTTCATTGTTGCGTGTGCATTTGTCAGGATGGAACTGCGGCACTGACAGGCACGTGTTAGTTTAAGGAACGTTTGATGTGATTTACGTGGCATACATGCTTCTTCAAATCCTTGCGCAAGGTGCATGTGTGTTTTTCTGGATTTACCCCATTGGCATGGTGGCTGGTTGAGACGACTGAAAAGCTGGTATAATGAATACAGTCCAGGTCCTTGTTTTTCAGTCCAATTAATATGAGCAGCACGTGGGGCCGTGTTTGGTTCATTACTGTTATGAATTGAACATAGAAGTAATTAATTCTGAGGTCTAGTTTGGTTGTTGTCATTTATGAGCCAACTGGCTTATTGTCGGCTGCGAAGCCTCTTAATTGCTGTAAAGCATAGCATTGTTAGCAGACGCGATAAAACGGTTACATCCAGATGAATGTTGGTGATATCCTTGAACGAGGAAAAAGAACAAAGGATAAAATCAAAAGAGAATCAAAGAAGGCTGTTAGTTTTGTAAAAAAATAAATAAAGGCATGGGCTTGTGAGAATATTACGGCGCACTAATGTGGATTCCATAGGTTGATTACAATCGCCGGAAAAGTAAATGGATTACAGGTGTCAACCTTAGTAGCCAGGCAGCAGTGGGCAAGTCACTTATACGAAAATGCTTCATTATACAGATGTTTGTGTCAAGATGGAGTGATGAAAGAAATAATAGAATGTAAAGTGTTTTTTAGGCCAGTTGTCATTACCTGTCTTTATCTGTGTTTAATTAAATGACTGAAAGGCCAATTGACCTCAGTAAAATCACCAGTGTGAGGTGATTTGGCACAAAGTTCCAGCTGTACGTGTGTCCGAGTCACGCAACGACTAACCATTTAACCCAAGATTAAATGAGTTTTTAAAATGTTCCTGCCAGTGATTGATCTAAGTATTACAGATTTCTCTATGGTCTCAATTCAACATCTCTCATCAAAAATTCAGTCTGCTGATGAACGCTGTTCCATTTTTAATGAGGTATCTGCAGCTGTTGACATGGCTGAAGTATCGCACGTCCCGCAGACTGTCTCATCGGAAGTTTGGAACCCTTGCACTGTGTAAACTTAATGCAGGCCTGAGATATGTGTTCAGTTGACCACAGGCTGGATTTCAAGTCTAGTTTAATGAGTATGTGCTTGAAGAAGGCTGTCGCACACGGCGTTGGCCTTTACACCATGCATGGTGGAAAGTGACGTGTTTCCAACAAACGCGTTCGGCGATAAGTCGATTTTATCGATTAATTAGAATTTACAGTTCAGGACGATGTGTTTTTATAAAAATCGATTTTATTACTTATTTTACACGCGAGCGCCAAAAGCCGAACTAATGCGACGCACCGTTGTGCATGGGTAAATTAGCGCGGTGCACCCAAAGACTGTAGCGGATTCAGAAACAACACGGCAATGGTTCGATTTTGCGCCGTCGGACAGACAAGACAAGCCCTCGTTGCCAAGTCTGTTTAGAACTGTTGCAACCAAAGGAAGCAGCACGACAAATTTATAAAGGCACGTAAAGCAGAGACACACAGCGGAGTGGGAGAAGTGCAGCTCCCAGCGAAATGAAAATAGCCGCAGCACCAGCACAACATCTGAAGTTAAGCAAGCAATCGTCCCTGACACGTTTTCGAACTGTGTGCCATATGATAAGAACGGGGCACGGTGGGAGGCGATAAACGCGGTCGCGGTGTATATTGCAAAAGACATGGTGCCCATGCATACTGTGGAAAAGCCGGGATTCATTAACATGCTATACGTTTCTAAAAGTGTTTACAATGGCGTGGCCCGCCATCCCACTTACAAGCATCTTTTTTTAAAACTTGTTTTGAACCATTTATTTGTCATAGGTAGTTTGATTTTGAGTAAGGGAGGGGAAATCAGATTTTATTTTCAGGACATGTTGTCCAGCTCTAATTTGAGAGGAGGCTGATTTATTGTGAAAACAAGCAAACTGTGTGCTTGTTATGGACCTAAGGGCTCCGATCCCTGTTACACTGACCCCAACTCGCATGTACAGTTATCAAAAAGTGGCGGGAACATTGACAACACTTTAAGGATAACAAAAAATATTACTGGTAAACTATCTACCTTGTGGGGATTGTTAATGTTAGTATATCAGCAATTCAGTATGTTGAGTGGATCAAGAGGTTTGAATGGAGGAGGGGGGGGGGGAGGAAATCAAACTCTCGTCATACATTTTTGTTTATTGTTCCCTCAGTTTATGGAAGTAAACAAACACTTAATACTTATATGGATACATACAGGCTACTTCTTTGAGCGCCTTTTTAGCGGTTGCTAAATTAAGTCTTCAGTTTGCCCGTCTCCAGTGCTTCACTCAACAATATAAAAGCCTAACTGCACTGCATTGTATTAACTCTAACTTAGTGGGTTTGTTGTGGGAAGTGAGTAACGGATGTCCTGTTACCCCCCCACGTCAGAAAGTTACCGCTAATGTTACTAGGTTGCCAGTGGGTAGATTAACGGGATTAGACTTTACTGTTTTGGGCCCAGTCCCACATGACACCATAGTGGTAAAATGGCGATAAATAACCACGTTTCGGTGTGTGTGTGTGTGTGAATAGAGTATAACAGAGCACGGAGAGACATGCGTTATCGGCCCATCCCCTAACCTAACAAAATATTTATTCTGTTTACCTACCTCGTCTTGCTTTTTTTCCTTGAGAAAACCCAAGTAAGCTCATTCTATAAGAGCTTTATAAGAGCGTGTGCTAAATGACAATGTAATGTAGGTTGTTAGTGCCGTTAACCTGCTGAAATCAGGCTTCGCGGGTGAGTCTCCAAGGTCTTGGATTACATGATTGATTGGATAGATGTGTTTTTAACCGTGGCGGTAAAGATTTCGCTGTGGCAGGCCATCATAGATTATATATTATTACATATATTACCAGTGGAAACACTGCACGTGTAATTATTCTCTGAATTTAACACTCAGGAAAATATGCAATATATTTAGAGTGATGTGTTGCGTCTTAGTGTTGTACAGGATGTCCTTGAACTGGGCTCCTGTGTACAGTTTTTGTCAGGCAGGCATGTCTTTGGACATAACATCCATTGTCATGGAAATAAATATTACTTAAGTCTCAGGTTTGTTTGTTTTTGTAGAACGGCACTGTGGTCAAAAGGACTGTAGGCAAATACTCTTGTTGAATTAAAGCCATATTCCATATTGAGAGAGAAATGGTTCAGAATGTAGTCTGAAGTTAATCAAAGATTAGACAAGTTCCTCATTTGTTTTCTAGGCAAATAATTGTAAGTATATTTGTGTAATTAGGCAATTTTTTTCTGGAAGGACTAAATCTGAATTTCATCAACTGACCTTTGTGAAGTTTCCTAATCAGCAGGTGGCATAGAAATCTTACCCCTTTTTTTATTGGTTACTCATTTAAAGGGCATTGTCTGGCTCACGTCAGCATTAAAGAACACGTCATGTATGCCAGATGCCAGTGCAAAACAACATAATAGATTGATGTGTATTTGGCCACTTGCTAAATCCTTTATTGTAAATTGGAGAATTGGCTTTTCCCATTCAATGTAACAAACAATTATTAATCAGTCAGAGAACTTACCCCTTTTCTGGCTGGAAGGTTTTCTCTTTTTACTGGAGTTAAATCTAAAGTTTTTGTACACTAAAAGTTTTGTGTTAAGTATCTTTCATTCAGAAATCTTCTACTTTGAAATGTGCCCCAATTACCTCTTGGAGACTTTAAGCCAGTCCTAGTTTCAAACCAAAGTGGGAGAGTGACCACTCACATGAAGAGCTAAAATGAAGAGCTCACATGGTAAGATTCTCAAATGGTGCGAAAAAAATCCGGATGTTTGAAATTTTAAGATGGTTGAAAAGCACTAATCTAAGATTTCTGCACTTTACTGTCTACTGCATACATATATCTACTATATACATTATATGAGTAAACTTTTACCTTAATATGGAAGTGGTAAATCTAGTCAGTCACCAGTCATGGTATATTATCTTACTTCCTTGTAAATATGATACAAGGTAGAAGAGATTGTATTGTATGCTGAGTCACATATTTGTTTTATTTTCTGGCACACACACCTGCATCAGTCCACATACAGTATGTTTTAAATGCATCCTCAGGCAAGGCCTGATAACAGGACTGCTTAGATCCTAACCAGTTACTTGTGAGCTGCCTTGTCTGTCTTAAAGCAAGGCTGGCCATGAATGACCCTCTCCTTTACTGCCAGCCTTTTAAATCGAGAGCGCTACATTCAACAGGAATATATCTTGTTAAATGCACTAGCCCAGCTGAAGTGTTGAACTGGACTCGATTGAATTAGCAGCAGTAATTTAGCATTCTGTCTGGAAAGCAAGGCTCTCTTTATAGTGTATATAATGATCCAATATTCTGCATGTATGTTATTTATAAGACCATTACCCAAGGCGTTGTACTTCAACTCTGTACCTCGTGATTTTTTTTTTGTGTCGACAATGTTGCAAACTATGGATCTGTATCACTATCATGCAGTAATGGATGGAGAACAAAGAGTTTGAAAACCAGTACAAAAATGGTGCAGGTTTTTTCAAGGTTTTAACGGCCACAGTGTGCTTATTTTTGAAATGAGTCACATATGTAAAACACACAAGCTGAAGGCAGAGAAATGGATTCCGCATACATTTGAGGTTCCCTGATTTTTCCATAATGAAAATAGTACAGAATAGATGTTATTCAGGCATTGATTAAACGTTTATTTTTTGTCATTGTTTAGCAAAGCAAACATCAAAGTATGAAGGCATTTCATTGAGTAAAATATGACATGGCACAGATGAAAGGAACTAATTGATTTCTGTTGGGAAAAAAAAGTACTTAGGGAAAAAAAAACTTCCCATTGTGTTCCTTATTAATTAGAAATTAAAGGAAACACAGGCATCAGCCACCACATTATGTACTAACAAATACAACTTGTATGCAGAACAATGCACCACTAAATATTTGCATTTACACCTTCACTTTTTTCTGTATGATCATGTGTTGATGCCAAACAAGGCAGATCCTTTAAACGCTAAGAGAGAAAGTCAGAGGACAAAGTGAGTTATGTTTTGGAAGTTTAACGCAAAGCTGCCATGCACAAAAAATTACCAAAATAATTGAATCTCCTCACACAGATAGGCAACTAAACTCAATCGTCTTTTCAAATTAATGAACTCTTTCTTTTAATAAGCCCCACTGAACACACCGCAGGTATGTGGATCAAAACTAATTGATGTGGTTAAGGGAGATGATGCTGAATTGTGATGCTTTGCCATTTGGTCGCTGGCTTTTCAAATGTGTTCTCAAGACTTGTGAAAAACGCTGAGGCCGCGCAGTGCTGGATTTGTAGCAGTGTCGATGCATCAAAAGGAGTTAGTGATTTTACTTTTATTTTCCTGGGCTTCTGCAATGTTTTCAAGCTCAGTCTCAGTACAAAGTGCAGGATTAACCTACAGAATAACCACATTTCTGGTGCCTTTAGAAAACGAAGCTGCACCGCCCTGTAGTGTTTGAATTGCTGGGGTGGGGGGGTGTCTTATGTAGCAGGAAACTGGAATGAGGGTGGCTGGTGGGTTTCAGCCTTCGGACACTGCAGACCAAAGGGCCATTAATGTTAGGCCTCAGTTACCAGCTCCCAGATGGGTAGGTACACATTGCCCTAAGGGCACCACATCAGCTCAGGGCCTTGCCAATTCACACGCTCGTCACCTTGAGAAATCTTTTGATATGTTTTCCCCATTTCATTTTTGAATATATTTTATAATTTGCTTTTTAATATATATATATATTTTTTTTTAATATATATTTCATATATAGTTCTATGAAAGAAAGCGATTAGTAAAAAATCAAAAGCGTAAAAGTTAATGAACTTTGTTCTACTCTTCCTAGAACATCTAGTTCTCCCAGTGGACAATGTCAGTGTGTTGGTGCCTTTGCACAGTCTTGCTGTCTTCCCATGATGAGGCTGATTGTCTCTTTGCTCCTCATGGGTCTGGGGGGGGGGATGAAGAAGACAAAATGTTTTGACCATGGAAGGAGTATCAGAAGTGCAAGTGACTCCCCTATGGCATTTAATTATTTCTATTTCTTTTACAGTGGATGGAAGAGGAGCCTCTGACTGGTGTTGAGTGGGAGTGGGAGGAATTTGATAATCCAGTGTTTCAGTAATTTATTCATGTATGCTTGTGAATGTTGTAATGCGTTGTGTTATTACTGTGCACACAAGAGGGGAGTCTGATGCACTGAGAGCTTCAGACAAGGCTACCACTGCTGTGTTTCCACGTACAGGCTTACAGGGTTTACGAAACGCCATCGGAGCTTTATATCATGGTTTAATGTCAAACGCTGGATGCAGCACTCTATGGCTGGATGTATAAGAAGTACGTTTGACAGTCAAGACACACACCCAGGGTTTATAGTGCACGAGTAGCCTTGACGAGATCCCCAGGGCCTGCCTTAGAGTGAGTAAACACGAACCCACAAGCATCACCAGACAAATTTTAATTCAACAGCCAGAAAAGGCTGCACAGCAGATCACCAGCGCTGCATGTTTTCGTGCTTTCTTGTGCTCTCTCACCTTTGGACTGATTTCTGTCAGGCTGCATTACTTCAGATTCTTCAGATTCCTCACCCTGAGTACTTGGTTCAGCCGGAGGACCTGAGAATGGAGAAAAGGACCACAAAAGTGTAAGGACTGCAGTGGCAGTGTCTGTGTGGCACTCGGCCAGGTAATGATCTTCATTTGGTCTCTGGGCCCTGAGGTATCATGAGAGCTTTAAGAGTGTATTATGCTACACACAGTCAAAAAACTCGATGTTTAAATGATCTTAATGGTGGTGTCAAACTATGATGTTTCTCAAAGTCTGCTAGCCATTTCAAAACCATCCAGAATACCCATGTTATGTAATCGACCAGAACCCCACCTTGTTTGGCTAATCAACATCTCATTGACTAATTTACTGAATTAAGTGATCTGGTTGTGAAATGTGACGAATACACGGAATGTCTGAGGTGCCCCCGAGGAGGGGTTTGGAAGCCAAAGCAGTGTTCATCTAGCCATCCAACGTAGCAGTACCTTTTTGGAGAACATTGCATATGTTAATTTGCATACGCTCTAATGATGAATTGTGCACTTGCTACTCAGATAAATAGCTTTAAACATTTCTTTTGACTGCCTAAGACTTTAGCACAAGACTATTTTGTTGAATATAAATGGGCACTTCATGAAGCAGTTGTTAGGTGGCATGGACCACCCTACAAAAGCCAAGCCAGCAGGGAGGATGGGGTCTGGGATAAAGGGGGCACGGCAAATCATTATCTGACATGCTTTATCTATAAATATGCTTAGTGACAAGTTACTAATGCAGTCACTCAGAAAATGTACTTCAAAGGCTTCACATGGAAGACTTAGGTGGGTCTCTGCATTCATCTTGCAAAAATATGTAATGCTGTTTAAGAGAAGAGGTGAGGTGTTGTAACACTGCATTACTGCAGAGAAAGTACAAGGTGGCGGTGCATGTACTACTCTGTTTGCAGCTTGCATGCCGTTACTCATAGCACAGGGGACACTGGTTATTACGTGACCGTACAGAGTAGTTCCTGCAGACACACAGTGGAAGTAGCAGCTTCGCTGCACAAAGACAAGTCATAGTGCACGAAGTCTAACAAGGAGACTATATGACTGAGGTTTCAGCCATTCTGCTACCTCCTGTCTCCTGCGCCACACAGGAACCGCTGCTGACAGCACAATCCCTGCTCTTAGCCTTGGAGTTACAGCACAGGGCCTTGGAGTTACTGTTCTGTCAGAGAACATGCCAGTCTTGGTTATTCACCATGGCGACCCATCCATGGGAAACACAGGGCCGTGGAGGTATATCGTGCAGGTATACCGTGCAGCCCCAGCTACCCTCCTGTGCCTCTTCTCTGCCCGAAAAGCTGGCCTTTCGGCCATGTTTCACCCGTCATCTGAAGCCCTGGTCATTACTGTACATGCATGATATAATATCGATATATCGCCCAGCCCTAGTCACCCAATGCACTTGTCGTAGGCGACACGCAATGCCACTGCTTGCGCGTGTCATTCATCGGCACCACAGTTCCCAGTCACACAGGCTCCACCTATTGCTTAACTTCCTTGGCCTTGATAAGCAAGAAAGCAGAAAACAATTCATTCTTGTATCTCCAAGCAACTGCTGTATCCCAGTTGCCACTGGCCCACCTGCATACAAACCCAATTATGTGTCTTCTCTCCTGTTTTCCTCCAGCCATCTCATTATTTAAGTCCTCCAGGCCAGCTCAGCCTTACCAGTCCGCAAAACACGGGCAGGATGTGCGAATGCCTCCCCTGCGCCACCTGGGCCCGTGTTGTTCCTTCCAGCCATTCCTTCACCTAGCGTACTGATGTAATACCAAGGCTTCCAACTCCAGCACTTTTTGGTAATGCACTGCCATCTAAAGTAAAGACTTAAATCATCTATCCATCCATCCGTCCATCCATTCATCTATCCATCCATCATCTAGCTGCTTATCCTGGTCAGGAGTCCATCCCAAGCTTCTGAAATCATATTTTTCCTTCACTTTTAGATAACAGCAGGTTGGTTTGTCAATCGATAAAAAATAAACGGTGTGAAAACAAACCTAAACTAAACCCTTTGAATTAAGCATTCTGTACATTCACCTTTTGCAGTTAATAGATGTCCAACAGCTAGCCTCATCTTTATATTCACATATTTAGAATAGAAAATATATTTAGTTATAGAGCTGCATCATCTCCTCACCTTTAAAAGCCCTGGTGTCTTCACCCTGAGCAGCTCCTTGACCCTGGTGGGCTCCCTCCTCCTCTGCTGGAGCTGCAACGTGTCACAAATGGTCAGTCTTGGCTTCCTTGCTGTTGTAGGGCCTTTAGTGACTGCGGATTAGGCTTCTGCTCTGCTGCGAGACAGACCCCTGCGGCCCGTCACCCAGATGCACTACTCCGTAATTTTACCGGAATCGAAAGTGAGCGAGCCCTACAGGCTGTCAGTGCTGAAAACACCGAAAAAAAACAAACTTTTACCTCTCATTTCTTCGGTTCTGAAATGCATTAAAAGCAGCCTGCAAGGTGTATTTGCCAGATAAAATGATCAGTGCAGTTTTCTGCATGAGCATGTCAGCATTACATTTTTCATTTAGATTTGCTTGACACGTATTCTCATGGTAATATGACATTGATAAGAGGCACTGGATTTCTAACCTTACATATGGTGACATGGCTCTTTCAAAGTATATCTAAACAAATTTTAAGTTACCCCAGCAACAGTACACCTCCTGGCATCAGAAATAATAACCCTAGTGTAACAATTAATTAAAATCCCTCATTATACCAACACAGACGCAACGGCTCAAGACATAATGTCTTGGCCATATGGTGTTTGGACTATATGGTCAGGGCATTGAGAAGACTTCCTCAATGCCACCAGCATGGTCTGGAAACACAGCACTGTTTCTAACTCCAGTCAGTAACCTGAGACGACCAGAAACTAATGATGAAATTCCCACCACTTGTTGCTAGATATTCAGTTCCTGCCTGAAGAACCAAAACGAATACTAGGAGGAAAAGATAAGAATCACACAAGATCAATCTGAGGTCGTCTTCAGTCCGCGACACGTTACTCTGCATTGCGCTGAATGTTTAATCAGCATCATTTTCATACTCTCATTTCTCTTATTTCTTCTCTTCAGCAGCCCACAGCAGATTAACTGATAAAGGATACCTTTCTAGGCTTGCTGGTCTTAAAAATTAACCACAAATACAGCTTTTAAAAAATTATTTTGATTACGCCAGGAAAAATAATGCAAAATAAAATTCCCAGTTCTCAAAAGGTCTTTACATTCTACATGATTACTATGCAAAAACATGGAAATTTGACATCGTTTGGACTTAATATGGAAATGTGCTTTATTAATCTCGCATTAATTTTCAGATCTGAAACTTCCTGCCAAAAATGACCCTGTAATTATTTGTGTAATATGTGTTTTGCTTTTACCCATCATTTGCAAGTTAATTTCTCCTCTTTGACTGATATCATTTCCTACATTTAAATGACGTTTTTTTTTCCCCTCATTGCTGCGAGAGGACTTCACTAAATACGGAGGCTTGTGATTCTCAACAGAAAACTGGGGCCTAAGTGGCTTCCTGCTGGACAGTTACCCTTTCAAACAGCGGCATCTCCATCGTCAAAGGCTGCATTCAGTCCCACTGACATTTGAGAAACGGCCAGATGCAAGGCTCTTTCGAAACAAACAGTATTGGAATTGTGACAATCGTGAAACAAGTTTGGCTAATGACAATCTTGGAGAGGGGAGGGCGTCTCCCGGTGGACAGTGGGTGAGGTCAAGCAGATGTGACGTCTCCTGATTACGGCCCAAGAAACACTGTTATCTCCGCTTGATATTGCAACAGTAAGGAAATGGAACCAGCCAAGTTAAATTTCTATAAGTTATTGTCCATCGCAACCTTCCCCCCGCAACCACCCTTGGAAGATACCGTTTTTATACCTTGTTAATTTTGGCAAAGGTAGGCCTCGTAACAGGGCAGGGAATTTGGATTAGGACGATAAACTTAATTGGCTTGGGGGCAGCACCTGGATGTTTGCATTTGATGTTTAATGTAACGACTGACATCAGAAGGCAATACTACAGTTTTACAGTAAAGTCTTCAGCACCCTCCAGAAAGCTTTCTAACTGAGAAGTAATAGTAGGATCGCAGCCCACTGCTATTCTAATAGCATCACCACAAGCTGAGGTGATGAGGTGGACTGGCACTGCCATGTTCTTTATGTCGCCACGTACTCGAGCAGTATACTGGCCAGGATGACGGCATATCAAATTTAGATTGGGAGGGGGGGGCCGTGCGAACGGCTACGAGCAGAAAGCCGTGCCGGAGCTGCCGGACACGCGACAGGAGGCCACCCGCAAGCAAAGGCCTGCATGATGCTTCTCTGCTTCCGGCATGACAGTCATACATTAGCAGGTCTGAGAGTATGGAGGTGCTGCACACGGCTTCTGTGCGATTGCTCTGCTGCATTATGGGTACTGGGATACACGTGTTACCCGGTTCCCAGACTAAAAGTGGCCCCGATATGTGATGGAATGAGGGTTTTACCGCAAGCCTCCCCAGTCCCGCCTCCCCAGTCCCACCCCCCCCCCCCCTGCAGCAATCTCATCCAGGATCACGCTGAAATTTTATAATGGCCTCGCAGCATGGGCGTCATTCTCTACTCATTTCAACCTTGCACTGAGCG
>JAODUD010000062.1:6550217-6563773 GCA_026784285.1 Stomatorhinus walkeri | reverse complement strand
CCTGGCATGTGCCAGGAGATACTTATATACATTTACTAGACAACAAAAGAACGCATTGGAGATGCAAAATACTGGACAGAAGCTTCAACTGCCGAACAATGGTGGGAGGAAGAGGTAAATGGGAATCAGAGGGGAAGATGCCTGCGTGTAGAGAACATTGCGAGTGTGGGCTACCAGCAGGCATTGGCTTGCACTGCTGAGCTGGTTAAGTGTGAGATTTGTTAAATTATTTCTAGAACATTACATTTTCTATTTTTACTCTATTTCAAGTCCACATTATCACTTCTTACCAAGGTGCTTTTATAGTTTTACAATGTGGTACCACAGTTTTCCCACATACACGTGTTTTTTTGCCTTGTGTCTCCCCCAGATTGCAGACTCGCCACGCATTAGTGCCACAGACAGCCGGACAAGCTGCTCATATGGAGAGTAGCGATGTCCACTCATACTTTCCCACCTGTCTACACACCCTCAAACAAAAGGTGTCTGCCTGCTTTCTGCAGAGGATGGTTACCCTTTTACAAACCTCACTAGTAGAAGGATGGATCAACCAAAAAAGCTCATTTTGGATTCCCACTTTTCTGTAATCGGTAATAACAGCAAATATACTGTCAGCGAATATGATGATGATTATGGTTTGAGGGAAGTATCTTTCCACGAAGAAGAAAAGAAAATTCATACAAATGGGAACGACAGGATGTGACTGCTGATTGACACTGTCTGTCCACAGTAATCGGATTTGGACTGCCTACAACACACATGTGAACCAGTCTATCTTAGCAAGTGCGCAGTCAATTTCAGAGATATTAAAACCACAGCTGGTTGCAAATCAGTGCAACAGAGACAGACCCTTCCTGAAGGCTTGTGATTCATTTGTACATATTTATTTCATCAGTAATGCCCTGGATTGTGTCACTGAATTACTGCTATAACCATTAAAGAAGTTCTTTTTGGATATGGATTACTTTACTTTCCAGTTTCTTCTATTTTACTCGCTCCCTTTAGCATTGTATTTACGATAATGAATATGGGGTTAGATGGCTGCCAGGTAATAAGGCTGACATCTAAAGCAGTCTGTCACATGTTTTCAGTCTCAAACCTCATTAAAAAATGTCCCTACTGTGATGACTGTTACGCTACTCCTGTTTGTCTGCTCAGTGACAATTTTTCATTTACATTGCAGTCCGTAATGAAGCACTACAAATATCCGTGGCATCTTAATAGAAATGTAATATTCTGGCGTACCCCTTGCAGGCTTGAAGAAGGGTAGTAAGGGGCAGGAAGGTTAAGAAAGGTAACTGGCACGTGGCATGGTGTATTGATTTGGTAAGATAGCATGTCATCAACATATTAGCATAAAAGCGTAACTCAACACTGACTCTTCACATAAAAACCTGTTTTTCCGGAGGTTATGATGGTGGGCGGTTAAGTTACATATATTGGCCTGACACAGCAGCGTATATTTCAAGCATGGCAGGTCTCAAAACAAGAGGTATGGGAACTGTGAAGAGATGCACCCGGGTGGGATTCGTCTCCGAGACCATTATGCCTCATTTAGGAATTCTGTGCTGCCCCTACGCCGACTAGTCCCTACTGTCTGATGACGTGATATTAATTATCAATATTAATTACCCACATGGCGGTTACCTAAAATACAAAATTTCCTTCATGTTATGCAAGAAAAACACTTGATGCTTTAAATAAATAGATTTGAAATGAAATATAAATTATGCTGTTAAAATACCATTAGCTAATTTGACTAACTGCACACACTCTTTCTTAGCCAAACGGATGACAGGATCGTTTGGCCCATTGAAACACAGCAACAGCTGTTCTACAGTTCAGCTGACAGCCGGAACCTGATTCTGGAACCTTTTAAAAATGTGACCCAGTTTACTCTCCCTTCAGTTTCAAAATGACCAATGAATTTCCTTCTTCCTTTTTAAAGTGTAAATAAGCTAAATTAAACCACACTTCTGACACAGACTCATCCCATCCCACTGTCATCAGAGACCCAGCCTTCATTTCGCATCACATTTCCACAGTGCAGGTGCATATGAAGCAACGTGGAGAGCCTCTAACTGTCTGTACCCAATCATCAACCTAACAGGTGCGAGGGATAAGTAGTTTTCTAGCGCTCAGAATTCCTGTTGGCTGACTGCATACAGTCCCTGGCTGTCACTTTCAGTTAAGAAAGACATCGGCTTTGAGAGCTGTCTGTCTGCTCAACAGAAACATGGTTTTAAAATTGTTTCTTTTAAAACCTGGACAATACAAGAGCCCTCCTCTTTCATGTGTAAATGGGACAGGACCGGGTCTGACCAAAAAGACTAATGACGTGTTAAATTTGGAAAGCAAACCATTTTCATATGTAAATGCTCCAAAGTTTGTAGCTCTGGAGAGCAAGAAGCTGTGCCTTAGTGGGCCTCAGTGCAAAACACTTGATTGTGAATGGAGTTTTTATTGCAGCGAGATAATGAGGTGTCTTGTGACCTAAACCAATTAAAACATACCGAACTGTGACCTCTTCAGCGTAAAGGAGTGCCGGTTTGGGTCCTCCCCAACCAGCGCCAACATGCACTTGAAATGAAAGGCAGAAGTTCTCATAAATATTCTGCCTTTGGAAGATGGAGGGGGTCCTAGAGACTAAGTGGTATTGTACTCCGCCATTGATTTGCCTAACCTTACAAGCCTCGCTTTACAAATCGCACATTGAAATGACTCAGGCTTCTGTAGTGATCCCCAGCCTTGTCTGAATGGGCTTGAGGTAATTAAACGGGGGGGGGGGGAGATATGCTTGATGCGATGGGAAAAACAGGGGACTCTTTGAAGGAGTGAAAAGAGAAACTCAAACCATCTGGTAATGGTGGGCTTAGTAAAGGCACAATGAGGCAGACAGGCTTTGGTGGGAGTGGGGGGGAGTCAGACAGGCTTTGGTGGGAGTGGGGGGAGTCAGACAAAGGTACAGAATGCATTTAATTGGCTGGTCAAAGAGAGCCATCCACATGTGGAGGGCAGAGCAGGAAAGTCGCCACCCACTGCCAAACAGCTGCACTTGAATAGCAGACTGTGACCCATTCGCAAAACGGCCTCTGAAAGTGTTTTTATTTCAGCGCATACAACTCTAGCCAGACACTTCCCTGAACACCTGGTTTTCATCTTGCCGACTATTCACACCCGATTTTACATGCCTTGCCTTTTGTTGTGAACTTTCCTTAAAACTTGATTATAAGCCACAGAGACCTCTCGCCTATGATGTGATGTTCTTGACGTGTTAAACAGGAACCTGTTAAAACCGTATAGAACCTCCTTGCTTAAAAAAGGCAGAACTATTAAAATTCACTAACAAATTCTCAATTAAGGTTGGTCTTGAAAATGTTACAAGCCTTGAGGAGAAAAAAGAAATCACAAAATCTAATAAATTTCCTTAAAGAGGAGATCTGGCGGAGCCGCTCTCATGCCTGTGTCACATATGAAGAGGTTGGTTTGCATTAAAAAACCCAGAAGACAACTAGACACGCAGGAGATTGTACAGCTGAAAGGCCGCAAAGACCCAAGCTGATCAACTAAATAAGTACGATACCACATGAAGCGGTGAGTGGAAACTCTGAAAGGAGACACCAGCTAACGATCTAAATACCTTCCGGGTATAAGGGTGTCAGTGGAAACCCAGTCTCTTCCCTTTACTCATGGAAATACTCTGCAGAATTCTCAGCTTCTTTTGCAAGAAAAAACATCTAATAATTTGCAGTACATTTTGGCTAATGTATGCATCAAATCCGCAGCACTGTTTAGTCCTGAGTTATAGCCAGCATTCAGGTAACAGTATCAGTAAACAGCACCCACCATCGGAGGAAGAAATAGGAGCACAATCTGGGAAAACTAGGACAGGCGACTTGATTATACTTCTAAAACAAGACGTTACATTGTCGGGTAGCAGTTACCACATCAGCCCTTCATATAACCCTGCGCTCTGTGTTGTAAATTTGAATAGTATTGCATGTGTTTTGTCCTATAAATACAAAGTGAACTATTTTAGTCTGCTTCTATAACAACACTTCCAGGCAATGCTTTCTTACAATGGGAAGAATTGAATTCAGCGGATAAGCTAAGACCCAAGTTAACTGGTTAACATCGGCTCACCCCGGCCAAGCCATTCCATGCTACCTTTCTGTAATACCTTTAATAAAAAGTGCGGCGTAAGTGGTGGTGATACAACAAGGTTATATAAACTTTCTTCCAGATACCTCTAACCATAGCAGTACTTTATCTTTAATGAATGAATTTTTGAATTAATTAATTTCAAATCAGCATGATAGTACTGATGCCACCTAATTTATTTCTGCCCCTGGTCAAATGAGAGGACTGGAGTTTTTGATTAGGTACTTACCGTCACTGTCGCTGACAGGATTTTGGGAGTCACCACTGCTATCTCCTTCTGCAGTAAGGTAGAGGACAAAATGTTACATTTTATACTGTATATGTAACATGTATATGTAATATGTAACATGTAAGCATATGTAGGCACCTTCACACATTCTCATTGGATGGCCTGGTGCTACAGTGCATAATGAAGATGAGCGCATTCTTGGCTGAACTCCTTGACAGGTCTGTCCCATGCCAAATAACTGGCGAGGGCCACTTCAGTATTTCTTCAGCAAACCAAAGGAGCATGTCTTTCCGCCTTCCCCATGGAAGAAGAACCCTTTAAGACAAAGAGCCCCCCCCCCCCTCTACAATAAAGGTGCACCCTGTCACTGCTGACTGGTCACCTCTTATCTTCCGCTTTGCTGCCGTCTTGAAGCCATCACACAATGTCAAAGGAGCAAAAGGCACAAAGATGCTGATCAAAAGAGAATCTTCAAAGCCATGTTGAAAGTATCCCTTCCGGCAGGCTGCAGGCCCGTCCGCAAAGTTTCCCTTTGATGCCAGAAAATGCCGGGCAAAGCATGACCCAATAACAGAAAGCAACCCTTCTGCTCCCTGCAGTGGTGTAGAACTCAGCTGCCGTCCAGGTGCCGTCCAGTTTTTGACTGACTATATAGGTACGATTATTGAATGTTCAGTTTTCATCCAGGTAAAAACCACTTATTCCACATGTCAAAGACCCAAAACCACAAGTGTTTTTATGGTCGTGTGAATCCAGCTTACTGGTAGCCACACAGTTTACTTCTACTGGGACCTAAAACAGAATAAACACAGCTCAATGCATTTTCAACTGGGCACAATGTGCATCAACGACTGGACGTCGTGCCAAACCCAGGGCGACCGGTTAATTGTGTTCAGGCAGCACTAAACCACAGGCTATTTCTGCAGAGCTCTAAGAAATTACCTTCACATCAGAGGTGTCCCATTGTGCACAACAGACATGCTGGAAGTAGCACAAAATAGTCAATTAGAGAAGTCCGGCAGCCCCATGCCAGTCACAGGGATCGGGCAGTCTCTGGCTAATGGTGGGGTGGCATCAAATGACAAATACTAGGACAGGGTTTGAAATGAGAGAGTCCAGAACTTTCCTCCAGTTAATCTATTCCTTTATACTTCCAACACTTCTATCCAGCTACTGAACCAAATTTAAAAGGCAGTGCGGGAGAGAAGGTGTTTAGCCACTGATGGGTTCTGTAAGCTGATAATATGGTAAGCAAAGGAGGAGTGTGACAATTTAGCAATTCTGACCCCCCACATGGTTTGCCATTCTAAAAGCACCTGTGAAGTAAGTCCACAGGTCCTGTGGCCCCCCAGGCCAGATCACGTCAAACTGGCTATTTCCCCCCCCTCTGCTCAAACAAATAATATTACAGTGAAATGGCTTTTCTTAAGTAGCATACGCATTATAACCCCTATAGAAATGACTGTTCTCATGCACAGCCATTTATGGAATTAATTTTAAACTGAAGTCAAATTTGCAATATACTCCAAGCAGAACTTCACAGCACAAAAGCCATGATTAATGATGAAATTAAATTCCCAAAAGTGGTATGCCAGTCTCATTCATTTAGCAAGATCTGTCATATATCCAAGTTCTGCTATGCTAATCCGCTGCAGTATCAACAACCTTCAAAAGAGCAGAGGGACTTTATGGAAGTTGCTCCCGGAGGGGGAACACGTTACATATAGAAACTCGGTGTTAAAATCTCCTTGGCTAACTATGGGATGCAGCAGCCTCTTTCAAAGACAAATGTAGTTCTATTAACCAACTGTGTGACAGGTTAACACAGTTACTATTTGTTATTCGGCTTGTGATGTATAAATAAAGCCATAATACACCCAGAAACTCTGAGCAAAGACTGAGAGATGAAAGCAGAAAATACAAAGGGCTCCATATTGTACGTCTGTTACTGTCTCTCTTTGTGAATGACTAAAGATCTGATCACATGCTGTTCTCAGTTCACTCTTGCTTTTGGCTCTTCCCATAGACCGGGGCCCCTCTCCACAGACCTAGGATATTGGGCTGCAGGCTGACGGGAAGAAACCCTTTCCAAATTCTTTAAATGTACAATGTTCAGTAAATTAGTGATGAATTTTAGATCTGCAATATTTCATATTTCATGGTCATGGTTAATCATGTATGTACTACAATGGAGTTAAAGGCATTTCTATTTCTGCTTTGTTGTCTTCAATAAATATGGAATATTGCACAGTTACTGCTCTGAGGAACCTTATAAATGGTTTAAAGTTTCACAGAATAATTGCATTATATGGAACTGCACAGTTTGGCCTTTGTTCAGATGGAATAATAGTACATTGTAACGTCATATTTTGGCTCATATTCAAATCAATTATTTAACATACTAAAAGACATCAACAGTTGCGAAATACTTATAAATTGTTCACTAAATGCAAGGATAATGTTTATTAAAGCAATGTTTCACATGAAGCAGATTTTTTGATCATGTTCTGGACTTCAGATCTGAGAAATAAAATAGTCAGTCTTCATTAATTCAGTTTGTGGCTTTTTTTTTTTTTTTTTACCTGCAGAGGAAATTCAATATCGATTTCATGCAAGAAAAATTCTCATAGAATAAAGGGGAAAAACAATTTCCATTTGCAAACCTGGATTTATTTATGTGTTGCTTAAGGCAAGATTTTGCTGTAATTTATTAAGGGCTCACAAGGATATTGACCCAATTGGTGAAAAGTGTCAGGTCCATGTCGATAAAATAAAGGTCACAGTGCAGTCATTACAGAAACTGAGCAGCAGAACACCTTTCTGGAAAGGGGGGACGTGTTTAATGGTTTGTTAATGGAAACCGGGCATGGTGTCTACACAGACACTCATACTTCATCAACAGCATCTCTATTTCTGTTAATTCAATCATTTTTATATACAATGACTCTTAGGACGGCAGCATCAAGTAAAAACACTAATGACATGCTAACGCGCATAATTAGGGCAGGGTTCAATGCTGCCTCCTACTGGCTGGTGTTTCTGCACTATAACATGCATTGTTAGGAGAAATGTCTGTAGACGTGCATGTGACCAGGGATACTCCCATCTTAAGTGTGTGTGTGTGCGTGCGTGTTTATTAAAGACCCTCCAGACCCTAGCAGAATGACCTGTATCCCTCATACCTGTATCTGTGTCCAGACACTTCGCCACCTGTGCTGCGGCCGTTTCCGCTGATGGGCATTTAGACCCATCTGCACTTTGGCTGCTATGGTTCTCTGTTGTCATGCCGGCTTGGACTAAAAGCACAGATAAATAAATAATGATTTAAATAAATAAACAGACACGTATCAATAGACCATTTCATGTAACAAGCCATTTTATTCATTATTAATCCCTTTCTTGGCCTCTCGCTTTTTGTTACTCTCTCTTCCATTTCTTTTAGTGAGGTGAGAAGTAGCAAGTCTAACTTCCAAATATTACCTTTATAAATGGAAGCTTTAAGACCTTTCTTGCCTTCTTTTTTCTCGCCATGCAGCAGAGAGCTCCGTCTGCAGACGGTGTAATCTGTCTTGGAGTTACACCAGCTGAGTCTCTGTTCTCAGCTCTAACACCCTGACTCCGCCAACATATGCCGCAGTCTTTGTTTAGTGTCATGCGTTCTGCAAATCCATTCACTTTAGTGTCACACTGCCAATTACTGATAACGGGAAAAAAGAGGGAGTTTGTTATCTTTTCTTCCTCTGCCTTGGTACACTCGTGTCATTCCTTGCCCTTCTTTATTTTTAAAGGGAAACAACACCATTTGTGGGGATAAAGGTATATTTGTATGACCTTTCCATTGTAAAAGGGACCTGGAAGGTTCAGGAGAAACCAAAGGTTGTAATTTAGCTGAAATGTAATTAAATGCTATTCAGGTAATTGGACATATAAACATATGAAGTCTTGCGGTTCCAATACTTCTAATGGCCCATTTAATTAAAGCTGCATTTTTTAGGCCAGGAGGTGAGTTTACTACAGCCTGACAATACCCCAGGGGGATTATTCCTCATTAAGGGCATGGTTGGTGAGTCTGAGCCCAGTTGGGGGGCAATGACTGCTGTAAACAGAGGACGATGCCAACGGGGCTGTCCAACCTGGAAGCCGTTCAGTGAATGGAAGCAACGTTTGCTAAGTGGGTTTTACCTGCAGTATCTGCAGCACAGTCCATGCCCTCCTCTTTGAGTTGCCCCCCCATTGGGTACTTCTCCTCCGACTTGCCTGGAGGTAGAGAGAACACGTGCACCGATGGTTCTGAAGTGAAACGAGTGGATATTACAGAACAGCGAGATTACGCTGATGTTTTTCTGAAGAAACACAATGGCTCCGCAGGCAGTTTATCTGAGCCTGTCCAAACCTTCAAATGCATACCAAGGTACACATACTGTATGGACAGGTGTCCATGCAAAATTGTTTCCAGGGTTGGTCTAAATGCTTATAATATAAGCTGTTTTTATTTGCATTCATAACTTCAAAGGGAGCTTTTTCGCTTTTGTTTAATTCCATTTTCATTAGTACAAAAAAACAGACCTCAAAGACCATGGCTTCCACTCAAATATGCTTGAAATCAGGAAAAACCAGGCAGCCGTAAGCTAAAAACTCCCAGTTCCTGGCCATCTTTCCCCAGTTTCCTGCCAAAGCAGGGTATTCTGGGTACAGAGACCATATCAGTATGTGCTAAGGATTAGGCCTTTCACCGTGGGATGGATTGCTTTGGTAAACTGGAGGGACACGTCTTGCTGTCATGCCACTGAGCACTCTGCTAGCTCACAACCCTACGCTATGCAATCTCATTTCACATTCTCCCATTTTATGAGATCACAGCATTCTTTTGAGTGGTTTATCATTGTTCAGGGAGGCTCTTGGAAATGTACAGTCTTCCTGCAAAAGCCCATTCAGCATGACATAATCAGACTACAAGGAGACCTGGCAGCAGACTGCAAACTCCTCATGGCTGCAGATCTCTGCCCGCTCGCAGGTCTTTTTGGGATCAAAGGTTCTTTCAACATAAAACACCTTCATTTTGAAGCCAGCGGAAATGTGGGCAACTAGAGTAATAAGTAGAGAAAACATTCATAAAGAAAGATATTTGCCAATACTCTTGTAACTTAAATCTGGCAAGGTTTTACTCCACAGCTGAACTTGGGAATGTAGAGAAAATCACATGAAGCTTTAATCTTTCTATGTTTGTGGGCAAACTGCGTGGCGGGTTGGACCTGGCTCCACATCCACAGTAGTTCTGTGATCTGCTCCATATGACATGGACATATTCTATATCAAAATCAATGCCAAAGTCGGATGTAAACTATTGATTTTGTGACAACAGAGGTGCTGATGAAGTGCGGGGCTTACTCCCTCACATCCATCATACTTGCCAGGATCAATCATTAAATTAGTGGCATTGGTTATTCACTGATTGGGGTACGGCTAGAGGGAGGGAGAGTGGATTGAGGCTTGGGTAGCCTTCAGGAATCATAAAGCAGAAATATGGTGCACAACAACATGTAGGAGATGTTAGGAAACTATACATAATGCAAGCTGTAGTTAATAGCATCGTAAACCTGACTCGGTGTAGGGAAAAACAGTTACCTGAGGTCATGACTTTGTCTTTCACATCCGTATTATCCATGCTGTACTCTGGACTCTTCTCTTGTTCATCTGAGGGAAAAATGACAACAGGATATAATGTCTGTCACTAGAAATTATTATAGTCCTTTATATGTTAATTGGCATGATATACTATTATGTTATTAGGTATTAAACCGGTACTGCTTATTTAAAAAAAAAAAAAAAATGTAGACGCTCCTCTACTTACAAACTTTCAACTTACGAACTTTCAGACATATGAATGAAGAGGACTGCAAGTCCAAATTGTATTCCTTGGGCTCCCGTTTCCTGTCCGCAACATATATATATATATATTTTTTCCCGAGTGCCAATTCCGGGTAGTATGACAGCAGCGTAGCGTGCGTACTCCCAGCATCCTAGTTCTTAGTACTTGTATATACCCTTAAAATGATGTTGAATAATGACTTATGGACATTTCAAGTTATGAACAGCCGTTCGGGACGTAACTCATTCGTAAGTAGAAGAGCGTCTGTATATGGTTGTTTGTGTGTGACTCAAGAGAGCTGGCGCTGGTTAAATGCTTGTTTTAGAAAACATACATTGTGATACACAGAAGGCCTGCTTGTAACATTTTGGGTTCTTTCTACATATTAAAATTAATCAGTGGGGGAAGGGCGGAGTTTAACAAAAAACATTGAGAACATCTGAGAAGCATTTCAAAGTGGGTGGATGAGCTTGGTAGTAAGCATATGTAAATGAGCATGCCTGCTCCCTAATTGCTCTCGCGCTCCCAGGGAGAATCGCTTAACATGCCGACCTGCGAGCTCTTCACCCTTTCTGTCTGCCTTTGGCTACCAGCGTGTCCTTGACATGCCATATCAATAGGTTGTATTTACAGAGGTCAAAGGACAGAGACTGTGTCATTATGAGATCGGGGGCTTTCTGTGTGCAGGCCGGCAGCAGATATCGGTGACATGCCTGCATGGCTGTTTGTGTTGCTCATCACCCGGGGCCACATTGCCACGCTTTAGCCAAACATAAGGCTGGAGACTTCCAGAACTGTTTTGGACAGACTGGCTGGCTGATTTGACAGAGGATTTTTTAGTTTAATTTGCCATGCTGCGGAGCATTTTAACGAGACGTTTTCCTATATTGCTAATATGACAGACTACGACTCGCACCACGGATGTGAAAAGTTCATTGTGCCTTTTTACTGCCAGTATGCGCCCGTGACACAAAGGAGAGGGACGTGCCCTGAATCATACCGTAAGCCTGACTCGACATCTCTACGTCCCCATCAAAGGTGCTGTCAGCGCATTCTTTGAGCAAGAAAACAACATGGTGCAGAAGGAAATATCACATTGTCATAAAACACAAGACATCAATGCACAATAAACATAAAGCAGTTTCAATATAATTTCAGGAAACTATCTGTAATTATACACATACATCATTATACATTCGTCTGCTTATCTAATACAAATACAACATATAAAATAATACAAATGGTACAGGCAGCCTTTTGTCTAAAATATAGCAGTGTTTCTGTATAGGGCTCATACAGAGGACAAGGAGATGCTGGTTTATAATCACGATACAACCATTTTGCTTTTAAACTACAAAGATAGTAAGGGACGCAATCTTTTTTCAGATCATGGAAAATTACCCTATTCTAGGATAACAGAAAAAAAATGTCTCTTGGAGATGAGAATTTTTCCGAATCCAAAATGAGAACAGCTGTACCTGTTTGGCTCTCCATCTGAATATCTTCAACCTCTCCTTTCTCCTGCTCCCTCTCTGGAAAAAAAAAACACACATTAAACAAAACTATCTGGGATATCAGACGCGTGCTACCCCGAGGGGCTAATTCCGGCCGTCCCGAGCTCATGAACTGGTGCGAATCCGAGCCAGTCGGGGATATACATAGAATGGAATAGGTGCAACAGTGTAGCAGTCTGTGAAGATTAGCCGTCCCTTCTTGGCAGCTCCAAAAAGTGCCAATGCTTAACTCCGTGGGGTAATGACCTGACCATCTACATTACTATACACTGCTTACCTTTGAATCACAATGGCCACCAGAAGCTTCTTCCAATTAATTCAGAGGATTAACACACTTACCTGTATAACAATCATCACTGTGCAACATGTGACCTTTTTAAGCCGTCAGGAAGGAATAATTCATTGCATTAATGTACTTTCACTTGCACTACATGTCGTTGCCATTTGGCATCTTGTATTTGAGCTTTTTCCAAATCCGTTAGCCCAGATGGATATAAGCATGCGGCTAAAGCTAATCCTTTACATGCTCTGGAGTGATTGATTTCCCTAATTTTGCTTAAAGGTTATGGTTTCAAGAGGCAACTTTTCTCCTTAATATAATGGGCAATCACTTAAGAGTCTCTCAGCTACGCGTCTGCTGCGTTTCGGAGGTGAGCTGACACGCACGAAATCCGCCCGGCGTCACAGGCATGGGCGGCGGACTCTGTCCGAAACTATTTATTTTCCACTCCGCAGAACAGAACGTGCCTCTTTGATCCTGCTCGTCTGTGAGATTATAATGGCCAATTGGATTACTGCTCGCTCAAGGCCTCCCTAAGGCCTGGGCAGAGGGCAGAAAGAACAGCATTATTCCTCCGTTTGTGTTATCAGAAAGAAGGGACATTAGAACAGGATGTATGAGTCCCTTCTTAGCAGTGAAAGGGGAAATTGAAAACGCTTACATTTGCCTGGTTGTGAGTAGTAAAAACATTTCAATTTAAAGTTTAAACGCTAGACGGAAACACTTGTCCACTTTCCGCACCAATGTCAGATCGATGTGAATTATAAGTGACCATGAGTACTTTGAGCAGCGTTTTATGGAAACAAGCCTATTCAGATGTCAGAAATAGATATGTAAAGAATTGCAATTCATTTGTACGCTTTTTGAAAAGAGCATCCAATTCGTAAAAATGAGTCTGAGAAATTACCCTACGCTAGCAGTCATACTGCGATATGCATTCCTTTATTCGTGTTGAGTGTCGAGCACTGCAGTTTTGTTGGTGTCTGAATGTCCCTGTAAAACGGTACGATGAGAGGGTAAGTACCATTTTTAAAACAGATCATTGTTTTATCAGAACACTGTCATAACTTTTTTTCCCCACAATGGGCCAAAACTGTTATTGAATGTGAGTGCATGCGAGACAAAGGGAGAAGCCATCATTTTAAAACCACAGCAGCAGACACCATTACACTCCACGTCCTTCGATACGAATGAAGAGCCCATGAATTTATAGCCAGAAGGTGGCGCCAACGTAACAGGGTTTCACAGCAAGCGCTCTAATTAACCATACTTACGGACTGATGCACTCCAGGTCACACAGAAACTATAGCTGTTCCGGTCATCGCAGGGATTGGGTTTGTTTAAGTCCTGCAGAGCTCCTTTCCAAACAGGCATCTAGCTATAACAGGCATCACTTTACTCGTTAAGTCAGAAACTACATAAAACAATTCCAGCCAGCTACCCGCGGCTTCCTAGCACGCTTAGCGGGGGGGGGGGGGGGGGGGGGGGGGGGGGGGGGGGGGG
>JAODUD010000062.1:6532993-6547881 GCA_026784285.1 Stomatorhinus walkeri | reverse complement strand
GACTGTGTGTATGTGTGTATATATACATACATATAGATATATATATCACACATGTGTTTGGGTATATATATATATATACACACAAACACACACACACACACACAAAGTGCTGCCAATTCATAAAGCAAAGCCTCCAAGCACAGGTTTAAAAGCCACAGGTTTCCAGTCACTGGCAAATGATAGCTTTGCATTTACAAGCCGCCACCTCTGTCAGACTTGGATGACTGGGATGGGCAACTGCAAAGATGGGCACCGGGCATCATGGCGGCTCCCTGCCTTTGAAACCGCCTCCCATTCCTCTTCTTATAAGCTCCACTTAATCTTGTGGTTGGAGGGAACGCTGTCAGTTCTGTGCACATGTATACAGAGCTGTGGCTGTGTTCACCGGCGGAGGCTTGCATGAGGTGCTAACCCTAACCCATTTGGATTTTCTGAGCTAGCCAGCATTCTTTTGTGTGCGGATTAACCATCGCCCTGGAAGCCACACACACACCACACACACACACTCTCAATCGATTCACAAAGGATATTGAATCATATCTAGAAAAGTGAATTATGTGCCTTGAAACCTCATTCAGAGATGCATTTCTGTTTAGTTCACTTGCAGGAAATGCATTTTCCCCATCAGACTCTATCTGTTCCCGCCTTTCCAGGCAGCGCTGTGATGGAGTGTATGTTAATGTCTGAGGGCTATTTCCCAGACGGCCTGTGGAACTTAAAAATCCCTCCCCCCAACCTTAAAGCCCAAAAGACAAATGGCAGGTGTGCGATGTTAATCGGCGGGTTTCACCTCCTGCACTGGAATCTAATTATCTTTGGTCCATCTTATTGGAGCACGGCATAATTGTTCCAGCATTACACATCAGAAGGGACTGAAATTGCAGAATGGCTATTTAATGGGCTCTCAGACAAGTGGAGCTCAGGCAAATTGTAGGAACCCCTGCTCCGCCGGCCCCCGTCTCAAGCCACCCCCACCAATGGAGGCCTGCGTTGAGCTTTTGAGGGTGCAGATGGAACCCAGACAGAAGCAACTGCTCACCTTCTACATTCTTCTCTTCATCACTTCCTTGTTTCTTGTTTTTGTACTTTTTAGACGGAGGTGTCTCCTTTTTACCTACCACACAAAAGGTACTATAGTTAAAGGTCTTTAATGAAAAAGGGCTGGAAAGATTAGGAAGCTGTTATTGCACACAGTCAATGTTCCGCAATAGAGACTAGGGGCATTTCCCCACCGCACCAGGTACCACACTTTTGGCAGGTTATTTGCATAACCAGTTGACAAAGTACAGCAGAATTGCCCAGGTGTACCATCTCCCATAAAACGGATGAAAGGTGAAATTTTATGTAAAATCATATCTACATAAAACCTACACAGTAGCCTGGACTTTGAAAAGATAAAAAAAAAACTGACACACTAATCTTGTGGCCAAACACAAGGTGCTGTATACTTGTGACCAAAAAGTATGTGTTTTTAAAATGAACGATTATTATTTTCATCAAATTTATGATAAACTACCAACCATGTTAAATATGCAACATGCAGTAGGAAAGCAATTTGTAATTGATATTTCTTCACTTACAAATTACTATATTAATCTAATCAGATTGTTTCTGTATTTTTCAGTATGGATGGCTCTTTTTATTATAAGCACTGTGAATAATAATGCGTATTTAGCTCTGTTATCAATTTGCAACTAATGCAGAAAAAGAGCAAATGGTACTTTTCGGAAATAACTAAAATGTCTCTGTATTTAATCTCAGATGAAATTCTATGACCTGTGACATTAGAATCCACTTTGATGAAGACAGTGAGCTGGTTTAAATGTATTTTAGTCTTTAAATACTTTAAGCAAGTTTTATTTTCCATAAAGCTTCACAGAGCTCTATTGAGTTCATCTGTATTCTTGGAAATAAAGAACAGAGAAGGTGTGGAATGTACCATTAACCATAAAAAAAAAATCATAAAAGCTTAATGGCATGCATCTGTGTTCCTGGAAAACAGAAGAGTCACAGCAAGAATGAAAGATAAATACACCTCTGGTTATTTGCTGAAGCCAGCAGCTTTAACTGCAGATGGACCGGGCATTTAGGAAACAGTCCATCAATTGTCCCAGCATGACAATAAGGCGCACTATTGTCTTACTGCACCTGGGTCAGCTGTGATATGGGGGATGAGCTATAGGCTGTTATAAGGAGATAAAGCCACTTAGATGGTCTAGGTGCAGTCAGAAATAGGATTTCCCTCTATGCTCCTCAAAATTACAGCTATTTTTGCTTCCAAACAAAAGCCCCTTGATTAAAGAAGTCTTTGAAGTGTGTCTTCATATGCCTGTTTGAAGTTCAGAATCAGGTATATATTAAAGTCTTTGTGTGCTTATTACATTTATTACTAATTCTGTTTATATATGCACATGCTCTTTAATGTTGGCAGACTGCTGGCATTTGCAGAAAGGTGAGGGCGGAACACCCTGTTCATCACTCACCTTCATCCACTGCTCCCTCCGCATCTATGTCCTCCTGCTTGTCTGCCAGGAGATAAAAACAAGATGGCCTGTTACTGCTCGCCTACGATAAGACTTTGGCGCTTGTCAAGCTGACCTGTTGTCCACTGGCCATCAGATAGACAGTGGATTTGGGCGGAACAGCATAATGTCTGGGTTTACTACATCCAGAGTAGTGGCAGATCCCTAAAGAAGGCTGATCGCTATGCTCCGTCTGGAATATCCTCCAGAGACCTCACCCATTAATTTATGTCCATTGCAGTGGACATTTTGTTTTTGCATCTATCTTTTCACTGATTTAAGGAAATATATTTATTCCTGTTGTACACTAAAGAGGACATGCTGTGAAATTAGAAATAAAAATAAATTTGAAAAAATCTAAATTGTAAGGTATCTTATTTCCTCCAAAGACAAAAAACCTAAAATTGAAGGACACTTTTTTCCCTTGGGTCTCAGGAGGATATTACAGTAACATAAGCTTCCAGGAAATTGAATGCAGAGGTGGTTTCTCCTATCATCGATGAGAATGACAGCTCTGCGGCTTCCCTTACATCCTGCGCCTAGCGCAACGATGTGCAGATGCAGGGCAGCCTGCGCAGCTGAGTGAACAGAACCGCGTGACACGTGAATTTTTGAATCGGACAGGAGTTAAGAAACAACGCATCAAGAATCCTGCATAAAGAAATGTGGAAGATGGATGGATGAATGGAGGTGAAACACTACAAGCAGTTCACTGCAGGGATGTTTGGGTCAGACAGAAAGAGGGATTTAGAACTTGGATTAATGTCCAAACAAAAGCAACAGTATAGAACAGAACAGTACAGAACAAGGTAACAGTGCAAACGTCTCCTGACTCCTGCCCAGACAGGCCATGTGCTGCCCCCCTCCACTGACATCATTTACATATAGACTTTTTATTATGTAGCAGAAGCTTTTGTCTAAACGTGACGCACACCTGAGCTAAGCATACCTGCTGTAAAGGAGTCAAGTGCCACTCAAGTGAATGGCCAGCTACAAGTGGAAGTAGTGTCGGAACAAGAGCTATGTTATCTTCGAAACAAGGAAGTCCAACATTTGAAGAGGTATTAGACTAGCAGCGGAACAGATGGGTCTCTCTGGAGGTGTTTCTTGAAGGCAGAGAGGGAATCTGATGACCAGATGTAATGAGGCAGCTCAATCCACCTCGCATGAGGACAGCCTAGAGTGACACTGCTCACGTGGTGGAGGGAGCTCCGAGCGGTGAGATGGGACATAGGTCTCAAGGAGCTGACGCATGTGCACTGCAGTCTGGGGCTTCTATCCATCCATCTTCTATAACCGCTTGTCCTATTCAAGGTCACAGAGGATCCTGAGCTTATCCTGCTGGCTGCGGGTAGAAGTCAGGGAACAACCCAGGATGGGGCACCGACCTATCGCAGGGCACACTCACACTCACACACCATCCACCCACACACACCATTCACTCTCACATACACACGTCTGGGCAATTTGGTAAATCCGATTAACCTCAGCATGTTTTTGGACTTTTGGGTGGGGGGGGGACCAGAGTACCCAGAGGAAACCCCACGACAACATGAGGAGAAAATACAAACTCCACACACATGGAACCCTGGTGGTGACTCGAATGAGGGTCCGAGAGGTGTGAGGCGACCGCGCTGACCGCCCAGCTGCCACTCTTAGGCTTGATGTCAATGGGAAATGCCTATTTGTTTATAACAAAATGGCTCAACAAACTGTAATTAATGGGGCCAATAAATAAATAAACAAAATGCAGAGCATAAAACTTCTCAACGTTGATGGCTGATCAGCAGTCTTACAGATGCAGGTCACATGGGGGTCCCCAGTCACATGGGGGAGCCCAGTCACATGGGAGAACCCAATCACATGGGGGACCCCAGTCACATGGGGGAGCCCAGTCACATTGGGAACCCAGTCACATGGAGGACCCCAGTCACATGGGAGAACCCAGTCACATGGGGGTCCCCAGTCACATGGGGGAACCCAATCACATGGAGGACCCCAGTCACATGGGAGAACCCAGTCACATGGAGGAGCCCAGTCACATGGGGGAACACAGTCACATTGGGGAGCCCAGTCACACGGGGGAGCCCAGTCACATGGGGGAGCCCAGTCACATGGGGGAGCCCAGTCCCAGTGGCTCACGCCAGCTGCCCCGAGCCACATGCCAGGCTCACCCCCAACCCCCACATGGAGTCTTCCTCACCGCCAGTCCATTAGCTGCCCTCTCATAGCTGTTCCTGACATTTTGAGGAATCACTGATGATTATGGAGGTCTGTAAGCATGGAGGTCTGTAAGCACGAGACATTCTTCACCTATTAGTCACGGTCTGGCAGTCCTGCCGCATATGAAATAAAATCTTCTGTTTTCACAAAGCATTTAAAATTTGACACAAGTTATTTCAGTTCCTTTTGGGGAAACTGTGTTTTTTTTTCTTTTGTAAAATAACAGGAATTAATTAAATTCAATTTTATTCTTGACTTTATTCTTGTTTTGGCATAGAAGGCAAGGTACAGCAGTGCAGAGTGTAAGTGTAACCCACACCGAGCGTTGTGCAAAGTGGAGTTTGAAGAACGGGAATCGGAGGAGCAGACGGTGGGCTAAGGCATGCACAGGCCCGGGGCCATCCGGCAGAAGGATGCGAGGAGTCACCCGCAGCCCCAAGCACCAGTTTGAGTCGAATGCATGTGGAAATGTGCTTGCCTCAGCACCCTTTAATGTCCATCCTGCCATTTGTGCCGCCGTGCAGGAGAGTTTACCTTTGATGAAGTGCTGTTGTCATCTATTCCGCAAAAGTCGCGCCACCAGAAACTCCCAGCGGGAAAGACAAGGCAGCCTGCTTTACACGTTAAAATAAATCTATGCAGCAAGGTGATACGAGCTGCTGGATGGAACTTGAGCGAAACTAGGAAGTCTCTCCGTGTGTTGGGCCATGTGAACATCACGCAAAGCACCAAAAAAACAAAGCTGTATTGCAGTGTTTTAGCCCTCGAGCCAGACGCACATTTCTGCACGTTTATGAATAGCAAACATTAAAGAGGAACCCGTCGGAAGCTTTGCCGAGTCCATGTTCTTAACACAATAACCTACCTTACTCTGTCCATCAAAGGTTCTCATCAGCCCTGCCAGCTCAGGAAGTTAGTGACCCAACAATCAGTAACCAAGTAACACGACGACCACCTGATATACCACATATCTTACATAGTTCAAGCATAGTTCGACCTACTTAATGTTTTAACTGATGAATTGCGCCGATATAGAATATGTAATGGAATATCTCATTTGTTATCTTATTCAGCATTTATGTGTTTAAGTCATACAGGTTATGAGCTCGTGGAATTAAGATGGAGAAAAGTAGACAAAAAAGCATAAGGCTTAACACAGAACATGTCCGTCTCCCAGAAATGTTATAAAACTTTATTAATCCTCCTGTCCCGACAGACTGAACAGTGTCTTGGCTTAATTAATTTCCCTTCCTACTGGGGCTTTTGGTGTCCTTACAGGTGTCTGAATGGCCATGATGACTCATAATAAACACAGCTAAGCAAATTACTACCTTTAAGTATCACAATGAGCAATGCCAGTAGAGATGGGCAAAGTCCCACAGCAAAGGCCCTTATCATTCAAAGTGGAAAGCGGCATTCGAGCCCCGCGTAATATAGCAGACGTGGGTAACCCTCTGAGCCCAGAACAAACGAGCGGACATGCAGCCCCCTAACATCCAGATCTCGCTACCTGCACGTATCTTGCCACGCATATGGGCTTCGTCACAAACCAGAGCGGCACGTTGCTGCGTACAGTACGGACCGACGGCAGGCTAATCCTGCTTAACCGAAGCCATTCCTCCTGGACAGGAACCGGAGCGGTGATGTTTCGACACCGCAAACTGTGAAGTGCCAGTCAGAGAAATTTCACGAGGTACGTATCATTAAAAGCCGATCTCAAGAGTGCTGCGATGTCTAATGAATCCCCAGTGTTCCTTTTTAAAGACACGTTGCTAGAAGAGGATTTTACAACCACTACATGGCGGCAATGAAGGCTTCGCTGCTGCTAAATGGAGTCGACAGGTTCATAAATCCGGCAGTATGTTTAAAGGCTTCGCTTCCCTCGTTGAGCCCTTATCCATATTGACAAAGCAGGCTGTGTATGAACCTTCCTGGAGTACCGTCACATGTCCCTTGCATTCAGATCTATCCAGCCCACCCCCACCCCCTGGGTGGGGTGAGCATGCACTCCTCTGTCTATAATTCTCACAGCATGAGGGGTGGAACGTGTGGAGGGAAAACAGGAAATGCTGCATGCAAATACCCTGTTTGACATTGGCCCGATGGATTCTGTTCTGTGCATGCTTACATGAATTACATATGCCCCACCCAGCCCCCCATCACCTCAGCCTGAAATGTTACATTAACAGCAGGGACTGAGTAATTAAAACAGAGAAATTGAGCATAATTACATCTGTGTAATGTGTAGAAACATTTAGCTTTGAGGCATTCGGCTCCCTGTAAAGAAACCAGCAAAAAGTACAGAAGCAGCTGTCTCTGAAATGAATGTCTGCTATATGTACTGCAAGTATACAATATGAAGAAAAAAAATATGGAAATGAACCAACCCAAGGAATTTCAAGAGAACAAGAACAAATTATAATGATTACATTTATTAATAACTGACAACACGTGTTTTTGTCATTCTTCAGTGTGATAAAATAATTCGAAGTCACAACCAAAAAAAAGGTAAACATTATAGCATTTTATAAAGAATTTAGAGGCCGTTAGAGAAGTTATATGTACATGGCCTATAAGTTATATGATGCAGTCTTCTATATTATGCTTTGACATTCCAGCTTAGAGCCCAGTTCATTGGTTTCTAATACTATATTTGAGGATATATGTGAAATTACAGCTAACTCCAGCAAGAGATGTTTTTCCACCATACAGAATAATGTCAGGCTGAGACTTTCACACTACAGCTTGGGAGAGAAACACTGCTTCTATAGAGAGGTTCAAAATGCCAAGAATGAACAACGAAATAACTCAGGACCTTTTTGTAACCAAATTAATTCGGGTGTACTTTCGTGGTCTGTGAAATGTATTGAAAATCCCACTTCAAACATAGGAGGCCGATGGAACAATCAAGTCCTGTTACTGGCCAGCATTTACAGTGTGAGTCATGACCAGAACACAGACATATTCTGAAGGTGAATAGACAGTTTCCCATAAGTCCAACGACTTGCCAAAGGCAAAGATAAGAACGACTGCTATCAAATGGTACAAGTAATTCCACAGTTCATTTGAGAAAAAAAAAAACAAATTTTGTTGAATCCACAAAATCAGAATCCTTATCTGAATAGTTTCAGGAAAATTTTCAATGTGCCAAACCTGTACACGTTCTCTTTTATTTTATAGCTTTTTTTTTTATAGACGAAAACAAACAAAAACCTATAAAACCTGCAGCAGCCCATGAAATGATTTTTTTATTTTTTATATATGCAATAAACTGCCTCATGGTCACAATGACTTCAGTGAAGAGCCAGGGGGCATATAGGGTGCAGATCATGAGCCAATGGCAAAGGCAGAAGTTAAACTCTGTCACACAGTACAGCCAAGGGTACAGAATCTCTACAAGTCTGTCTTTGCACCTGGATGTGAGAATGCTACCTTCCCAGCAAATGACCATCCGGGCCCTTTCGTATTTTTAGTTTTAAAAGCTTGGGAGAATCTGACATGAATAGCCTTGACCTGATAGGTCAAAAAGCAAATTTAACTTCTGTAATAAAAACAAGGCATGGCGTAGCGACAATGCAAATGTCGCTAGCTCCCGCTAGCTCTTGCTAGCCTTCGTAGCCTTGTAATGACACCCCCTCGAGACTACACCTGCAACAACACCTGTACCACACACTGCCTGGGATGTTCTAAAACTTTTGATTAATGTTTTAATGCCAGAAAAGAGACTAAGAACTATAAAATACTTGCTCCTGTGCAATGGATGTAATGGTGAACTGCGCATGTAGGTAAATATTAGAAGCGACTGTGAAAACAGCGCCAACAGAAGCTCTTCTAACAGCACAAGCACAGAACAAAATAGTGGCACGAACAATTTGTTGGCAGTGCACAGAGGCCTGCAAACAGAACGCCTGCAACATAATTAGAGGTCTTACAGTCAGGACCATCCTTTACTAAGACAGTGGGCCGACAGGGGCTGGGGGCGGGTGGAGAGATAAAAGAGTCCCACATGGGAAAAGAAGGTTCAACGGTTTGTTATCCACTGCAGCGTGATGTTAAGTGGATGCAGTGCCCTACCAGCATTGGCAGTAATACCTCCTTTCCAGGTCTGGTCCCTATTACCACTTTGTCAGGAGACGCTGCCCTCACCAATGCATTACAATTAAGTTCAGTTCTTCCACACTTGAACTTGTTAGAGCAGGAAGATCACTGAGAAAGTGATTACCACTGCCGTTTCCAAAGATAGTTACTTCAGAAGGCTGGTAGTTGACTTCAATATATAACAAAACAACATTATATATGCAAACTCTTCCATCTTCCACATCTACAGTTTCTTCCATTCTCAAAATACTGCAATCATCAATCATCAGCACTAATCCTCTGCACTTTTTGGTGACCTCATTACAGCATTCTCCCAGTCTTCACAAATCGCTGTTTTTCAGGTGATGCGTTCACTGAAACGTTGCCAGACACTATCTGGTATTTCGATACATTTGTGTTGGGGTCAGCGGTATAACTGATTTTTTTTCTAGCCATGAATGCATAGTTCTTCTCACCTCTTACTTAATGGAGGACCTTCACTTAACACCTTTCCTAGCTGGTAGCTCTGCCAATGTGGATGCCTTTCTGGAGAGGAGCTAAATGAACCGCAGACAGCTGTTTAAGCCTCATCCAGGCTGGCATGACAGGTACAGACTCAGCAGTTAGCAGCTGAAACAAGCCCACAACCTTCATTTTGGGGTCAGACTGCAGCAACTCTGAAACTGATGAGAGTGCCTTCTCGCAGTGAACGGGCGGTCCCTCCTTAACCTTAAATCTATTACACCCCAGGAGATGAGCAGCCAATCAGCACTGTTCAAGCACCAGGCTGAGAAACAGCAGAAAGCAAGTACCTTTCGAGAAGACACGAGTCATCTTTTCTTTGTAGATCTTGAAGTCGGTCTCCAGGAAGACACAGAAAATGATGCGATCGATCTGCAAACACACAAGAGAGAACCCTGCATCATCACAGTTGCACTATCATCAGGTGACGAATAATTTAGTTAACACCTCATTATTTGTGGCTAAATTGGATTCAGGTTGCTCAACTCAGCTTATGTCATACTCACAATAGACATTCAATATTAGTTTAATACAAATAGTAACTGAATGAGTGGTATTAGGGCAGATCATTCCGCTGTAAAGGAAAAAAGTAGTGCCTCAGACATGATATCACTTAACATGCATGTGAGAAGCTAAACCTGAGCCCATGTAAGTACATTACAAGGTACGTGGCGCAGTCTGGGTCACATGAACCTCATCATCCTCCTTAATAATTTTATGACTTGTGGTTTCTCTGGCCCGGTCTGATTTAATTGTCCTATTTCCTGCTTGTTAGGGGAAGATTCCTTTTAATTATACCAGGTCAGGTGCTGGACGAGGACCATTACAAATGAGACTCAATGGTATCTCTGAAGACCTAGGAGCGGGCGAATTAAGAAGGCCAAAGGGACAGCTCAAAGAGGGGTATTGGTACAACTGGAAAGTCTGTGTTTTCAGCTGGCATTAGGATGGAGGATGATGACGTTCAGTGTTTGTTTTCTCCTTCCAGGGAATAACAAACGTACCAAAACTTAATCTAATAATTGGGCACAGTGATGATTCCCTCACATAGGACCACCCAAAACACGCTCACTTGAACTCACTTCTTTGGACACTGCAGTATCACAACGTTACACAACATTCTTTTTTAAGCTGCAGCGTATTAAAGTCAGCAATATTTTTAGGTCCTTTGTTGCCACCATAATACCCCAATAATATGATAACCAGTCAAACGGCTATTAACTGAGACTGAGGCATCTGTGCTTCTGAAAGAATACCCAGCAGTTTGATCGGAATGTGAAGGGGGTGCTCTCTCTTTTCCTCGCTTGTGACTATCTTTACTCGTGTGTTAGTGTCCTTCCCTCTCCACAGCCCTAGGTATACGTGCCCAAACCACACAGCGGATGATATTTTACACAGCGGGACAAAAGAAAATTGCCCCCCGTATATTGCAATTTCATGAGACAGGCAAGCGATGCCCACCTCCGCAATCTGCAATGGAAGTTACGCACTTGCAGACAAAAGCAGAACCTTTGAAAATGGCTACTGCATGGCTGATTAGCACATACACACATTTAAATCTAACGCAGAATCTCTGGTGGGTAAACAGACAAACATTGTCGGGTTTCTGCAGTTCAGCTTGGCTGAGTTTGTCCCCTGGCTTTTATCCAAAACACGTGGCATCTCTCACTGCTGTAATAAAACTACATATTCTGTATAAGGAGCCACATGAAGAACCCCCACCACTGGGAGAATGCTTAAACTTTGGATCCACTGAGAGATGAGAGAAGTATGAAATTCAAGTTCCGCCTTTAGAGTATGGTAGATTTTCATATGGGGATGGGGGGGAGGGGTGGGCGGGTGATTTCGTGTCCATCACAGAATGGTAACTTCCCTCCAACCCAGCAGAAAGGGAGGGGGGGGAGGGTCACTGTGGGGCTCAGCTTATCAGGAGATGACATTGTGACATGTGTCTGGGCCTAGCAGAATCAAGATAGAAACCTCCGGTCTGCAGGAGGGGGGAGTTCATAACGGTGTGGATGTTTTAAACAGGCCCATAAATATGACAGGCGGCAAATGGGCACACATCTGTGGCTCATTGCGAATTCCGTTGTGGACCTGAGCACCGATACGTCTGGCAAAAGCTCAACACTAGCAGCACAGCAAAGCTGGAGAGAGAGACCGGCCATCTGTGTTACTACAGGCACCGTGAATCATAACCCTTAATCAGTGCAAATCTGGTGGATGCCTTGCCATTAGAATAGCGCTTTTAGCAGAAATATCTAAAGAGTTTTGTTGACATTGATTCCATGCCTCTTGCCTCCCAAGCCTTCACTCCCACTAAATGGCCCCATACATTTTTTTTAGTGCCGTTAAGTAGAGCATGTTTATATTATCTACATGTAGAATATACATTCCCATATTTCTTCGAAATGTAATGTTGTCTATAGTGATAAATAAACAGTGAATTGGAGAGATTTGTGTGCTCCCCTCCTCCAGTGAGACAAATGGTACCTCCAACCCACACTTATAAACAAATCGATGGGCTGGCGCTGCTCAGTGGTGGGTCCGAGCACCAGTGTTACTCTCCTGTGATGAATGGATGTTGAGCTGATCCTGACCCTCCTCTTAAATCCATGATATAAGTGCAGCAGCCCACTCTAGAAACCTCAAACACTCCCAGGAGCTCCATAGGCTAAACCTGTCTTCTGACCCATACAAATGTCACTGGACAGAGACAACGGCAGTTTCCTGCTCACAGAGCAGAGCTCAGATTCTCCTCGCAAGGATTCGTAGGGAAAGCAGACAGAAACTGTCAAGCCAGGAACTACTTAAGCGCAGTTATGCTTGGAGTGAGAAAGTGCACACTGTGGAGTAGCCGTTACACACAAGATATGGACAGACACCTACTGATACGACACACTTACTGCCCACGCAGCCCTCACCGGGGACAGGATCTTTCGGAGCAGCTGCTCCTGTCCGTTTGACGCTGCTGCCACTATGGCCATATTGTGTGTGCGATTCGGAGAGGAGCACACGAAAAACGAGCAAAGAGACTTCGTTCCTCATGTTAATTATCATGCTTATTTGCATATTAAATATTTACGCTCGGGGATGTAACTGTTCGGTGCTGTGTTTCACGTTCATTTTCTCTCTCATTAAACATCCCACCTCAGACATTAATTACTATAATGGCATGCAGCTGTCCTGTATTCCTGTGTTTATTCTCATCTGGAGATTTCAATGTGAGGCCATTCTGATATTTTTTCCACAGAAATGGAATAATCTCACAGGTGCCTCATCCCTGTCAGCTTTGAAGATTTGAACATCACATGTTTGAAGATTGAGGTTTTTGAACATCACAGTGCTGTAAACATTCTATGTTATGTCCAACTTGGGACATGGAACCATGGCCTTGAATACATTTAAAAAAAAAAAATACTATGACTATAATTATTGCTGCATGTGTCATCGGGCTTTTATGTTCGAATAAGTGCAATGAAGGGGATTCATATTTTTCTTGGACATCACTACAGCATCACACAGTCTCCAAAGGCTCCGGAGGACGGCAGATGTCGGTTATCATGCCGACGGTAAGGAACTGTGGGTGATGACTGCGCGTTTTATGAGAGCCAAGGATGGGGAAGTTAATGGAAGAATAATTAGAAAGCTGGAATCGCTGTGTGTTGGGCATCATGGTCATTACTCATCCCTGATTGGAGGGGAGGTTGCCAAAGAGAAGGTGCTAGACTGTGCGGTCTTTCAGCACAGGCGGGTGGGGTCAAAGGGAGCCAGAGAAACCGGAGGCGGCAGAGGCTGCACAGTGATGAAAGGTAGGCATGCGATTGAGAGTTCACTCTGCGGCTCGCTGGGGTTCATTTAAAGCAGAGCTGACTGCCATGAGGCAGAAAAGACTGGTTTTCAGCAGCTCTGTAAGCCTGCAGCGAGATAGATCGCTGTTAACGCAGACAAACCTCCAGCTGAGTATAACAAGTAGCCCAAAGTGCAAGCAGACGCCGTTTTTATTATTTTTCTTGACTTGGTTGAGAAGACGGTGAAGCTGGACCCCAGAAAGCGTGTCCTGCTAATCTGAGAGTGGTTTGGCACAGTAACCCACGGCCGCATATGTGACATGATTGCATCTTGAACCCGAATTATCAGCAGAGTGCTCACCAGCCGGAGAAGTGGAGCATCCACAATGAACAGAGAGGTCTGGTAACAGATGATCCATCATCACTGGGCACCCAAGCTTGTAATTACATTCAGGGCACTGCCAGAACTCTGACACAGTGGAGCCATGCACACACACACAGGTTTGTAATTATATCTTTGTGGGGACTCTCCATTAATTTCTATGGGGAAAGCTTTAATCCCAGCATCGCAACCGTATCCACTACCCAGGATTTTATTACATTGCGGGGTAGATTTGCTCCTCAATATGTAATGTAAACATAATCCATTCACACACACAATCACACAACGGCTGACACATTACCTTGAATCAGAAAAATATCACAATACGCTGCATTTGCACACGTCTGATTGCTTTTATGGGTCTGTCAACCATAGATAGTCCGATGAGGACACACTCAAGAAAGATGCTATTTCACTTACTGCCTAAATGGAAATGCAGGACAAAAGCAAAATTGTGTTAAAAAAAAATCTGATCGGTGTTATGATGAACGAAACGCTTGAAAATGTAAATGATCACACAATGGAAAGTAGGAATAAGCCAGCTGAGAATGGATTTTTTAAATGTATGTTATCCTAAGTGAGCTTTAAAAATACATAATGCAGATAATGCAGCATTATATAGGAAAATAAAACAGAAGATGACCCAGAAAGATTAGCAGTTAATTTGATGAAAAGTATTCACTATAGAGCTCATTTAAAATTCATGCCAAGCACTGCAGCTGTAATAAAGGGCACACGAACTCCAGTCTGATGTGCTTTCAGAAACCATCAGGCCTAAATAACAGAGAAAGGCTGCATTCTCCCAGGCGCTCAGCAAAGCCGAGGCAGAGCAACGGTGCCTGCAGGGCCCCCGCCGAGAGTCAGGCGGCCCTTTTCCAGCTCTGATTATGGGCGTAATTACACACACCTGAGCCTTCACCACATGAGCGGAGAGTAATTAAAAGGCCCTGAACGTGGGGGGGGGGGCACAGAACTCATGGAGAGCGGGGGAGAGGGATGGCACGCCTAGCAGAGGTACGTGAGGCATTGCTGATGGCGAGGACACCGACTGGAAGAGGATGGCATACAAGCGGGAGCTGATTTTTCGGAGGACAACAACGTGATGCCCCTAGTGCCGCAATAATGGATTGGCTTAAACGGAAGAGACAGCACTAAATATATCCTACATGCATCTCCATGAGTTTTTGTGCTTCGTCTTTGTGGCCTGTCCGCACTTTTATGTTGCACAGTACATAGCATGTGAAGTATTTCATCTAATGCAGGGGTCTCCAACTCCGGTCCTGGAGAGCTACTGTCCAGTAGGTTTTCTATCCTACCCGGCTTCTGATGAGCCACACCTGTTCTCAGGTAAATACCAGGAACAGGTGTGGC
>JAODUD010000062.1:6512224-6524264 GCA_026784285.1 Stomatorhinus walkeri | reverse complement strand
GTGTTGGTTCGGGGGCCTTTTTGAGAGCAGAGCCATTTTCCTTCTGAATCCCTAACACCCTTCATATCTATCGATGGACTAATCTGCAAACTTCAGCTGCTAACCAATATTCCTGCTGGAGCGATTTGTGTGGCCCGGAAATGGCGGCGAGAAGAGCGATGCTGATAAGTGGGGCAGGCAAACAGGGAGCGCCATAAAGAATGAGGCATGTTAAAATAGGGAGATAAGACGGGAGAGAAGTGCACAAAGCGCGACCCATACAGCACACAACAGACTCCCGCAGTCCAGCTCCTTTTAAGAAGTAAAACTCATGAACATATTTTTACTTCCACGGGCACATCTGAGAACAAACACGTTGCCTCAGTTTACTGCATTAAGGCCTTTGCAGCCTTGCATGCAAAAAGAGGCTATTGCTGAAATGAAACCTCTCTGTCAGATCCAGAATTTCCCAGACCGTCGCATTACTGGTTGCAGTGTTGAGGACATAGATTGTTGGCAGTAAACCTTGTTTGGCCACCAGTTTTCTTCAGACATCACAGCTTCCTTTTCATTCGAAGAAGTCACCCTTGCGTGGATGACTGTATTCACCTTTGACATATTCTGGCCCAAAACGCCATGGCAGGAACGACTGGTGGAAAATGGAAAAACAGGGAATTTCCATTTTCAACTTGGCTGAATAGTGTTGTTTTGTGTTGTATCTAAGCAAGGGATCCCGCAGAGTGAAGATTACACACACCTACACGTTTTGCATTACCTTGCCGCTTTGCATGCTGGGAGTGTCCCAAGACCCTGCTTTCCATGGCTCAAATCAGAACAAATCAGAACTGCATAAGTAACTTCTTCCCTGCACTTTGCTTCCCATCATGCACCTTGTCTTCAAGGTGCCCCCAATGAGCCGGCCAATCAGAAGGAATTCCCAGGGTCCCACTACCAAGAGCAGGGACTATAAACAGGGGTGCTGCTAGACATTTTGGGCCCCATTAATGCTTAGCACATTGGACCCCCACTCTAGACCAATCTAATCATGATTCAGTTCTTTTTGGGTATCTGTCACTCTTGGAATCAGCCCAAAGCCCCCCCCCCCATCCTTTACAACACCCTTGCTTGTATGACTAATTAATGATGGGGTAAAATAGAGCTCTATGCAGCTGTTTAAGTGCACCATCACAGGACAGCTTAATAAAGTTTATCAGACTTTCGCTGTGCCACAACGCTGATGAAATGCTAGCTTTTTCTGTACTGCAGTTGTTAAAACTACGGTAAACAGGGTCATCCGCTATTTTCAAAGTGATTCATATACTCAGGGCGTTAATTAACGTTCCTAATAAATACGCAGTCTTAGAGGAGTATCGTGAGACTAATTACAGCAGCGTCGGAGAGCGGGCCCAGCAAGGCGTCCCTACACGGGGGGACAGGAAGAGAAACGCTAGAGCACACATGCAGCAGAGCGTGGACGAATGGAAATATGTGGAAACCCACAGAGGGAAAACCACAGACTTACTCAATACCTTGAGTATCCATAAGTGGGACCCCTGTTCATATATCAGTGGTGATATCATTTAGTGCAATTTATCTTTACCTGGCAATTTGCCAGTGAAAACAGTGTCTGGATATCTGAGGAGAGTGGAAGAACAACAGGGTGATAGCTCAGGTTCAGGATAGCCTTCTGACACAGTGCCCCGGAGCTGATGATCATCCCCAGGACCAAACACAGGCTCAGGCACACACTGTCAACACACTGTCAACACACTGATCTCAAAGTACTTCCTGTCAGCCATACTGATGTATGTTCAATCAAGATCTACTGTAAATACACTCAAAGGGTGTATTTATATTAATTCACACTGTCACATTGCCTTTATAACATACCCTTATCCCTTTGACTTTCAGCATAATTTAGTTGGAATTTTTCGTTATTTACTGCTATGAGCTACTAGAACCAATTGCACCACGTTAAATCCGTTGCATGCATTCATACCTGGCTAAGAAAACTGGCCACTTGGTACAAACAGCGTATCACTTAAAAACACGGACACAAACACACACACACACACGTTGGTGTACCTATCTAAATGGGGACCGTCCATTCATTTCTATGAGAAAAACCCTAATCCCAATCACGACACCCTGAACCCCTACTCATCCCTAACCTTAACCATAAGTAACCAACCCAAACACAAAACTTGACATTTTTAGTTTTTTACCAGCAGTCACACACAGTCCCCAGGCATCAAAACAACAGGTTTGTATCACATTTCAGAGTAATATGTGCATAACCCCCCCCCCCCACCACACACACACACACACACATATATACACCTTTACACAGCCAAAGGCACACATAACAGTCATAACAACAAACAAAGCAAAAATGACCTCAGTACAGGTGGAACAGCACTCAACATGGAGGGGAAAATGCCGTTTGATCCCGTTCACTTCTGGAAATGTATTCCTTCATTACGCTTCTGAGATGTGGTGATTTGACCTTTCAGAATCACTTTAAAGGCTGCATATTTAGACCTCTGTGGCTTGTTGGAGCACTCCAAGAAAAACGTCCAAGAATTAGCTTATTTTTCCCTGCAGAAAAATAAACCACACAGCTATTGTTGAAAGGGCCAGGATAATGTGTATTTACATCTGAAATTCATGGCTATTTCAGCCTTTAGTTTTACATCCCTTTCGCCTCCTTTTAAGGTCTAAATATTTCTCTTTAACCTTGGGGCCTCCTAGCATTATGTACTCCCCACTGGATCAAAACATTTAGCTTAATCAGTCATTTGAAAAAAAGGAAACAAAACAGCTGTTAATCACAGAGTGGCAAAGCTCTGAATACATGGCTAATAGCATTAAATTAAAGTACGGTTGTCCTGAGGTAGGGCGCGGGCAGGTGACTAGCCCATTAATTCACTTCGCCGGTGGCTTAACTCCAAATACCTGAGACCTGGTTCTGTTTGAACGCCCAGGCCCTGAACCCAAACCCCCATTTCAGGACCGACACCCATTTTCCTTCCCTGTGTTGCTGTTGTGTTGAAGCCAAAATGGGCTGTCATTTATCATCACTCTTCATCACTCTTCTCCACTGTCTGGTCAACATATCTGCCTTTCCAGTCGCTCCTTCCTCCCATCTGCACTGTTCCTTACATCATCCCACCTGGCATCTGTAGTTTGTCATGCGTCCTTGGGATGTTAGAGAAAATATATCTATACCCACAGGAATCATCAAGACAGCAAGAATTCAGTCTGAGAACATTCCCAGAAAGCAACCCATAAAGGATGCATATCCAAAAATCATTGGTATGATAAGGACTTACTCAGGGTGGGGTCACTGAAAGGCTTAGAGCCTCACCTCAAAAACAGAGGGTGCATTGAAGGGGAAGGATGTGAATCTGCAGGGCACACACTTACAATCAAATGATTCAATTCGCAGGGCACAATTCAATAGGATTCATACACCAATCCTGCTCGTGTGAAGCCACAGCGCTCACTACAGAACCACCATGTTGTGCATTAATTGCACCACAAAAACTATTATACCCAAAATTTCCATTCTCCCTCAGGTCAAGTATTTGCCCTTCTTGCCTGATATTTGGCTTCTGTAGCACCCTCAGGATTTCAAGAAGGAAACTCCATCTTTTCACTAGTGCTAATAAAATCCCTCCCTCTGTCTCATGCCGACAAGTGTCAAAGATTAAAAAACACTAATTACACCAGGTCGAGGCAGACCCATTTGCTGGGTAATATTTCCTCACGATTAACTTGGGTGCAGGAGCCAGATCTGGGCAGATGTGCATTCAGGCCCCCGTGTTTCATTCTCGGGGGCCATGGGTCATGCCAATATGGTTACCAAGGCTGATGTAACTAGGGACCCAGGCACAAGAATCTCAAGGCTTCTACTGACAGCTTACGCAATGCTGCGGCACTCCGAGCCCCATAGACCCTGCTCTTAGATGACTTCTGGGTCTTGCTTTTAATGGCTTGGTTCTTCAGAAGAGGAGGATCATGGCTCCAAGTCATCATCCTGTGGTGTGTGCCTGAAGGTGAAGACGGCACGGCACGGCACAAACGCAAGTGTTCCAGAGAGCAAACGCGAGCCGCTTGGATGTGAAAGGTCTCCACTGTGACGCGGCAAGCTGTCTGTTACACTCACGCCCCCTTCCACCGTGTGTCATTTATCAGACGCCGGCGAGGCGTTGGGCTTGTCGGCGTTCCCCTACTCTCCACCTCGCTTTTATCTCAGCATGCAGCAAACCTGCAACTTTTTACACAAACGAATGATCGCTCAGTTGGCAATACAGACATATTTTGCTCTCATTCATCTATCTCCTCTGGCAATCTTGCGCAAAATATATTTTTGATGGGATAACAATGCCAATTTCACAAAAAAATAAAGCTTGTGGAAATATTAATACAAGCAGCTGGATATCACAGAATGATGACTCAGACATCGCTAACTTCCGAGTTTCCACCGAATTAGACAGAACTGAACTGAGAACAAACCAAAAAATGGCTCTGCTCCTCTATTCTCCTCCTTCGTGGCCCGATTTCTGGCCCCCGGTCAGACTCCACGGCCCGCAACATCCGCCTCGTCTACCTGAAGACCTTCAAAGCACGACGCGCACTTCCTCGGGGTGCTCTCTGCCAAACCATCTGCTTCCTTTACACATGGCAGGTCACGCACTGTCGTGCAGCAAGGGCCGGGGGCAGATTAAAAACGCAGCAAGGGGCCCGTCGTTGGCAAACAGGAATCGGCATGCTTCGATCTTTCCCTGCAATGTTCAGTCGCCGTGCTCAGTCACAGTTGATGGATGACACGCCTCAGACTATCGCGGTTTAAACTGCTGTACTGAGCGAAGACAGCGTCTATCAGCTGACCCAATTGGGAGCCCATCTGCTCATCCTTTGACCCAAATTGCCCCCCCTGGACCGCACTCTGTTACGGAGTCCTACTGGCATTTCATGCTGCCGAAACGGCCGCCTCCGGATGGCTGGCAAACCTGTGCCCAGCACACCGCCAGCCGGATGCTTCTCCTCCATTCAGGCACCCCCACCCTCACCCCCTACTCCGCCCACGGCATCATTCTGAATGAGCGATGCCAGACCACGACAACAGAATCGGAAGGCGTGCGGTGGGGTCAGAGGCAGGTGGTGGGAGATGCCTCCGGACCCGTTTTCCTCCCACCCCTCTTTACCCTAGTCGCTTCAGCTCAAACACTATTTCCACCTGTCAGACTAAACACGTCCCTCCTTGATCTTTCAGGGCCGCACCGGACTTCAGCCTATCACGCTCCATCCAGATATTTTCCAGCCACTTACAGTAAGCCGGATAACACAGGGATCCTGCAGAGAATACATTAAGCTACTCGTAAGTGACATCATAAAGAAATTCAAACAAAAGGAATGCAGAAAAACATTGAAGGCTGAATCAGTCCAAGCACATGCACATGCGTTGGTCACTGCTTTAAAGTATGGGAAATTTTTGGGAATCCTGTTTGGGTTACCAGCAGACGCCATCATCATTTCTGAGAGCTATGATCCCTTCGGGATTTTAATTAGACACTGGATAAACATTGATACAGCACCTTTATGGGAAAGAAACATACCCACTCTCATTTTAATTACATGGTTTATGATCAAATAAAGCGCAGACCTACTTTAATGGCAAATGATGAAAACGTGTGGTGACCACGCCCCTCACAGACGGTGAGGTGTGAGCTCGCGCTGCCCTTTCTCTGCGGAAACGGCAAAGCGTTTCAGGTGTCTGGCAGCCGCAGCAAGCCCTCATCGCTGGCCGCGCTCTGAGACGGATCGCTGGGCTGCATCTGAAAAGAATTTGCCAGCCGCTCTGCTGATGTCATGGACATAGTCGCTAAAACATCCAGGGTTACGGCGGCGCGCGAAAAATCAGCGGCCTGCCAGCTGTCAGGAGACATTTACTGTGGTCCCTGGGGCACCGTGGAGGAAAAAACTAGGGTTTGGAAACCATATGAAAATGATGACGAAACTGCATTATGTGAAGGACTCAGGAACAAGGATTAAGGTTCAAGCTCCACATGTGTGCAAGACTTCAGGCAGGGCAACTTAGCAGGCAATTAAAATCCCTTAAAAACCTTATAAAAATGCCATCACGTCGCAGCTTTTGCTTAACCTCTTCCAGAACGAGCTGACGGAATCTGTCTGGATAAAAGCCGAAATCGACACAAAATCCACCGAAAATCCAAGAAATCCACCCAGTTGATTCAGATTTATTTCCTTATGACCCACAGTTCTTAGTTTGACCCTAGACTAATCAGTTTTGGCAGGTAACCATACAGAAGTGCTTCAGTCTACGATCTTTTCCTTATTTTGCCCAGACTGATGAGATAAACAGGTACATTTTTTAATTCCTGAGACATATTACTTTAAAACTTAGCCCTGGCATATTTTCACTCTAATATTTTCTTTAATGCTGAAACAGGCATTAATAAAGCGTATCTTTAAATTCATCAGGGTACAGTAGGACAAGATTTTTAGCCCAGGATGGCCCCCGATCTGTGACTCTCACCAGACCAGCAACACGACACCAGGGACCTTATTAAGAGATGTTCTCATGTTTTACTGGAGCTGGAGATTGCTGCACTGCGCTAAGAGGTGTCTTGCCATCCGGTGACCCTGGACGCCTTGACCGCAGTGGCTGGGCACTAAGTACCTGGAGACAATCCTCTTTTGCAGATCAGAGACCAAGAGATGGCGCCGCTCCAGGACATACCGGCGGCTCTCAGTTTATCAGAAAGAACTATGACTTATTTTTACATTTATCACAAGGTGGACATAGTGTTCAGCTCCCTTCTGGGCATCCAAGGAAGACAAAGGTGACACGTGTGAATTTAAAACTGTTGCGATCAGCAGGGTTGACACTGCCAAGGATGAGAGAGAGGCAAAGTTTTACAGAAAAGCATCATTTATGCTTTAGATCTGCTGAAGGACACGGGGACAAGGCAGCAGGCAGTCAAAGGGACACCTAACCGGATGGACACCACGGGCGATGGCTCACTGACGGAAAACTAAGAAAAATGACAGGCCCCTGCCCCCCCAACACTGGGACAGCTGTCTTTAAGGGAGAATCACTGTCAAAAGGCACCTGTAAAAAGAAAAGGAAACAAACGAAACAGAACGAACGCAGCTGGTCTGTCATGTGTTTCCACTCACGCAGTGGCGCCCTGTAGGGGCTCTCCGAGTGGCGCTGTTAGTTAGCGCTCCAGTGCAAGTAAATCCCGCCTGTTTCACGTGGCTCATTCGGTGGGTGGTGGAAAGGGGGGGGGTTCAATCAGGCTCCATCAACTGGCATGGATTAGAAGTGAAGATGAGGGGACAGGGGAGAACTTTGTCTCTATTCTTTTCGCTGCCGTTCACAGCCAGAGTTTAGCAGGGAATCCATGACAGACAAGCACCCATGTGGCGAAGAAAATCCCAACATGCCCCCCTCCACATTTAACCACCTGCTACTTTACACTTTAAAGCCATATTTCCACCTGTCTTATAATTATTATGATCCCCCTTTTAACTGTAAACCGCAAACAAATATATGCATTACTAAAATTATCTTGGAAGTTTCCCCACTGTGTTCTTATAAATCTGATACAAAGTATAGAAATTAGCACCCATGCAATTTTGCTATGCGATTTAAAATGTCAAAAATGGCTTGGTGACAAAGTCACAAAGACCGGTGTGTCCGGGCTCCATGTATTTACAGATTTAGAATCAACAGGTTGACTTAATCACCCAAAGCTCTTCAGTTATCTGCAACAGAAAAATAAAGTGCTTAGCTTCACAGATTAACTTTGAGCGCCAACTCTGGCAATATTTCTCCTCTGCTGTTTGGGGACTCACTTCAACTTGCAATAGACCTTAATGCATTAAATATGCTCTTTAATATATTCCATAATTCCAGCACTTATAATTACCTTAAAAGCCTACAAATAAAGCAGAGGATGTGCAGTTTGTGGAGAAAAACAATTTTACAAGGGACATTCTGCAGAAAAGAGCAAGGCGGACTGATATACAGTAACTGAAGATTTGAGACGCCATTAAAGTATATTCTCATTAAACCAGGTGCTTAAGAACTTGTCATAAAAGGCCCACTAGGATTTTTGACTACCCAGAAAAATAAGTGTAAGTTTAATCATGAATATTCCCATTTTCTGAGCCAACACAAGCACCGGTCTCACTGGCATGCTTATACGCAGAAGACAATTACAAACTCATTCACTTCCTCTAACCAACTGCTTTCAATATTTCATTAACATCAAAGGCCACAATTTCTGATAGACGTCTGAAGGTAGATAAGTATGACGTCCTTAATTGCCTGCAGCTTAGTAGAGTAAATGCAGTGGAAAATAACAAGACCATTTGATCTCAAAGGTCAGAGGCGACTGCAAAAACAACCAAAAAAGGAAAACAGCCCCACTTCAAATAAATAAATAAATAAATAGAAACCATGCATGGCATCTAAATCATGCCACACAAAGACCTTTAGAATAAAACAGTTCAACAAGTTGACAGACACCTGAACACGCTGCTTGGTTACACGTTACCCCTATTTATTATTCTGTATATCACATATTTACAGAAAACTTATTCATCATTGCCTGTATCCCTTGCATGGGTGACTGTATATGTGTGCACGCACATAACTTCAAAGGCTGATTACAGACTTTGAATAATTGCTGACACGAATTGTCCTAGACCTAGAATCTGAAGCCAAATACAATGATCATGCTTCATTTACTGTAAACATTTTAAATTCAATAAATCCTGTTTAAATAACAGGAAAGGCCAGAGGCTTAAATAACATTGTTTCTTCCCTTTTGCAGAGCCCCTAATATCATATTTCCAAATTTCAGACGTTTTTTAAATATTGTCACCCCCTCCGGGAGCAAATCTACGTTTCACCCAGATTTGCGCTCCAAGGACTGACTGCGCTAACACACACCACATGGGCCTTGGCTGCACAGAAAGACACATTATGATACTTAAGGTAAAAAAAGAAAAAATGTATTTGCATCAGTTATCTTGCAGATCAATTTCACACTGTTATTTACCAAAAGAACACATTAAAAATCAATTCACGGATAAGATTGTTATCCTCAAGATAAATATACACTATTCATGAAATTACCGAACAACTTCTGATGGCTGACGATACTGGCGTACTTAGTAGATCGATATCCTTGTACATGGCTTCACAGTTTACAATTGTATGCTCTACCAGCTCTTCGGATAGAGAGAAAAATAATAATAAAAATATATCCCTGTCACGCCACACACACATGTCCCAATTACACACTGTTTCAAAATCCATCTAGAATATAATCTTTTCCATGGCTATATCCTCACAACACACTATCAGTATACTGTAAGAATTAACTGCTGAGCAGCTTTATGAAAGGATTGCAGTAAAACACTGCACTGGAGTCAACAAAATTATATTTGCTGGGTAGGGCATTAACAGCCAGCGCAAATGAAAAATGCGAAGGCATTCGGCATTGCTCGCTGCACGCCATAGGAAGAAGCGGCACGCGATCAGGCAGACTCGGAAATGATTCCGTCACGCGGCGCTGGCTGCTAAATCGCAGGGCACGTTAAATGGGGCTCGCGGCGGGTCGCCCTCTCCGTGTCTGCCGGCTCGCTCTCCGCTCTGACGACACGCGAAGGGAGCGCAGCGAGAACGCGCTAATTAGCAGCAAAACGCGGGGGACGCGCTACGCCAAGAGTGCCGGCTGATGCGGCAACGGCTGCATTCCTCCCAGGCAGGCAGGCAGGCAGGCAGCAAGCTGCGCGGGTAAACCGATCCCCCTTCCCGGCGATGGTGACGATCAGGGGCGCCGGATGCGATTCGGTCGATAAAATGCCAAAACGTCCGGATAAATGAGGGAAAATGAAACGACATCCGCATCTGCTGCACTCCTCCTTACTGACTCTGCCCCTGTCATGAAAATTTGTGTCTTGGACAACTGTAACAACTTTCCCCCTCCATTTTTACTGTCAGCTCGCCTGTTTTGCCTTCAGCTTGATGGCAGGTTCCTTGCTTAACCCACGTTAACCTCTGACTCAGCTGTGACCGCATCCTTCCAGAAGCAGAACATCGCGGGTACCGGTGCAATTCTAATTTCGCTTGCAATCTGCCAGCCCTTTATGTCTGATGGGTCATTATCATTGTTTAACATCCTGCTTTGCATATCGTCCCTCATTAATTCATCCCAAATCCCAGAGTAATGCTATAAATACTATTCCCAGAGCTGTTTTCACTGTTTAAAGTTGCAGAATTCTAACGTGGGGCTGTAGCAGTCTAAGCACAGGTCAGAGGCATGATCAAAGGCAAAATTTGATCAACTAGTCAGCGGGGCGGTTTATTTCAGCAGTATAGTGGCCAAGTTTAACCACTGTTTCACAACACAAAGCTACAGCTGTAATAAACTCTGCCAGTATGCTGCCATGCCAGACAATTACTGAAACAGCTTATAGTTTAGGTCCCATTCCCCGTTGGAGTCTCGCTGCCGGCGTTTCCACCCTTCCCCAGCAGTTGGTCCGCTTTAAAGCGGGCCTGCCCTCCAGCTCGGCGCTCGGCACACACTGCAGAGATCAGAGCCCTGACACGGGACTTCGTTTAACACATTGTGGTGTATGGAGCCCAAAACCACGCTGCAAGTTAACAAGGTTAACTTACATTATTGATAGCACTTTATTACTTAAAGATGTATTTCCTGGAGGAAGGTACATTTGATCCGTGTCCCCCCTGCCCCCCCCCCCTTTCCCCCAACTGTTTCCAGGACAACAATGAGAGCGGCTACATGGCGTGTGCACACTCCAGCTCTGCCGGGGGGAGGGGTGCCGCTTCTCTTCCCAGTTCTCGTGCGTTTGCTGCGCTGGTACTAAATCACACGGCTGTTAGAAACAGCAGATTTGTGAAACAGGGTTTGGTTAAGGTGTAATTCGGGGATGAAATGTCTGTCTAATGCTCTCCCAATTGCTAACATCTGCAGCTGTTCTACAGACATAGGGTTTGTTATTATAGAACAGTAGGTGGGAGGATCTGACAGTAAATGGCTACTCTGATTTCGGAGGCAGACACGAAACTCAGAGAAAGTAGTACAAACTCAGTATGAATCTCATTCCCCTTCAAACTGACATCTATTTGCAAAGAAATAAATATGACAGGTATTAAGGTGTTTGCACTGTGATAATCCATCTGAGGAACTCCACAGTACACTGAAGACATATGGTGTCTTGAGCTTGTAGAATTCATAGTGTGTTCTGTTTATTTGTCATCGACGAACTTTCTGTTCCTTCTATTTTCATCCTGCGTCACATTTTCAACGTCCGTTTGGTCTCAGCATGTGATTCCAGATGAAAAGAAAGCCTGTCGCAGTCTGCACCGGCCGTTTACAAGCAGATATAGCTCATCAACTGAAAGTTAGGAGTCATAGCCCAGGAATTACACCTCTCGATGCCAACCTTCATCAGAAGCAGGAGCAGGTCTACAGATGAGGTCCGGATGTCAAGCTGTGCACAAGTGGATGCCTAAACCTTCTGTGAAAACCACACCAAATGGCTGGGTCCTGAAGATTAGAGATTCCCAGGGCAGACAGCACTGATCTATCCACGAACGTATTTAAAGGGCCGAGAGATTCAATCTTCAACCAGAGAATCTATTTCCACAAGGAGAGATGAAGATGGGAACCTTCAAAGACAGGGCAGCTGGTATGCGTGAGGGCATTTAGCATGGCGCATCCGTGTGCGATCACTAAGGGCCGCACACATGCATCACACACCACACACATCATAACCTCCCTTTGCAGAATCGACGGTTCCGCACGCCATTTTTTTTTTTTTTTGTTCGAGCTACATCAATTCGAACTCAGCTGAAGGGGAAGCTTTCATTTGCTTGGCTCAGGTGGAAAGTCTGTGCTGAGAATGCCCACACGGAGTCCAGCTTATTTTTCTTCCCTGTAATTTGCATACAGTGCGACATAATACTTTAGACCATTGTTTAGTGTAGGGTATT
>JAODUD010000062.1:6492065-6502217 GCA_026784285.1 Stomatorhinus walkeri | reverse complement strand
CCCCAGTCCCCTCCAACCCTGAAATTCACGCAGACCTGACAAGGGGGAATGAACAAGATGAACACCTCTGACCCATCTCCTTATCTTAAGACTTAAGCAGCTTGCAGCTTGCTCAGTCAGCCATAATGAAACGGCAGATTAAAAGGCAAATGCATTAAATACAGGAACACGAGGAACATAAACACAGAAAATGATACAGTCTGAAAAACTGAAACGCGTCAGCCTGAGGCACTTTGATACACTGAGTCTTTGAATCTTTGAAAAAAAATCTCTGAGCTTTGATTACTGATCTGTATCACTGGAAAAAAAATCAACATTACAATAACCAATTAAAAAAACACATTACCATATACTGTTACTGCCAGTGCTCTCGCCTAATCATAATTATTGCAGGACACAGTAATGAATGTTTTAGAAATATGAGCTACTGTAAACCCTTAAGCAGTTCACCATTTTGTGATTGCAGTGTTAGGCTCTTTTATACAATGTTGTCCTAAAAATCTTAAATTTAAAGCCATTAGAAAAACCAAACACTCTTGTTTATAAGAGGGCCTCAAGTGGAGTATGCAAAGATGCAAAGACTAAATCCATATGAAATCTACCAGCAGGCTATTACAGAGCAACACACACAAGATGAATGAATCGCTGATCTAATGAAATGGCCCTTTCACCCGATGCCTTCTGATAGATACTAGTATGTGATGAGTCATAGGACTTTGTTCCCACGGGCCGCTACATTAGCGAGGCCCACTAAGAGGTTCTTCTTTTTAAAATCACATAAGGACAATCTAATTGCGAGGTCAGTGTGTTCTGAGCCGGTTCCTGAGATTCAGCAGGGGCTTCTGCTTGAATCGGAAACAAATCTGACGGCGACTCTGCATAACGGCGTCGCCCCACATATGAAATACCCCACGTGTGACACGCGGTATGAGAGGAGGCCCTCAGTTAGCCACAAGAGGTCCGGCTTACTGACGTTTGGATGCTTCCGCACCGCATACTGACATGGCAAACGGTCCCAAAATGGCCCTCCAGCCCATTTAACAGAACGCCGGCCATGGGTATTACGGTCTGTACAACTCGATTTAACACATGCACTGGCTCATGAAGGAACCTCAATAAATAAATGAATAAATAAATAAATGTACAATTCCCCACCCAACTCCCCCACCCCCCACATGCGCACTGCCAGTTCCGCTGAGCGCCGTGTGACCCCCCCCCATTGGCCACACATCACGTCAGCCACGGCCTGGCACCTGAGAGGCTATTAGCCAGAGATATGGTGTCTGACAGTGCTAAGTGGATCTGCGAGCCCATCGCCACTGGGCAGCCGGGCTCTCCGCGTGCCGCCAGGACCCCGGCCGCTGCCCCCTGCTCAGACAACCGTGGCCTCTGAACTTTCCCTCTGTCAGTCTCCCCTCAGGCAGGAGGGACGGGGGGGGGGCTGGAAGTAGGTACCAGAAAGCCACACAGGTCCAGCACAGCCTGTGCTGTTCACAGTGTTCTCACCTCGTACGGGGAAGTGTTGGGGTCACAGACTCAGTTGTGCCTAATTAAATAATCGGAGACCATCCACATGGCATTTCATGTCGAGCTTTACAAAAAATTCACAGTTAAATCCTCAAGATTATGTATCTGATGCGAAAGAAAACAATGGTTAAGAACACATTAGCCTTCAGATTGGGATTTGTTCTCTGAACACACATCTACAGGTACATATTCAAAAAAGAAAAAAAACAAAAAAAAGCAGACAGACAAGTTTTGGGTAAACATCAAACCCAAAATGAGATGCACATGGCAAACCTCGAGAATGTCCTGCCGGTCGGGACGTTGATTTAGGCGGGCAGAGACCCGGAAGCATCAGCATGGGATTGTAACGTGACAGTAACAGTCCTGACAACATAATGGCTCTATTGTCACCCATTGATACAAAGAGCAGGCTCAGAGACATCCCACCTAAATTACTGATGCAGACTAATATGGTCCCTCTTATACTTTGGCTGATAAACACAGTCTGCAAATGCGTTGAATGAGCGACATTACAGGGCCTTTGTGGTTATACTGCACCTAATACGGCTGTAATGAAAGCCCACGTCTGAGACCTCTGCAGGATCCGTGGCACAATATTCCATCTGCATTTCTCCTGATTTGCATCTAGATTGCTTTAATTATTAGTGAGAGACTACCTTTCTGATGACAATTTGTCAATAGTGGGAGAGAAAATGATGATAAAAGGCAGAGGTACCTGGTTATCGCAGCATCCTAAAAACGTCGCAGGAGAATATTGACTTGTCATGAGCTCATCACACAGAATGGAAAGAACAAATCCATGTTTCAAGATACAGAACTTAAATCACAGCTGAAACTTTGAAAAAACATTAATGATAATGATACTGATCAAATGGTTGTTCTGTTCAGCATATTGAGGGGGCTTGGAATCTAAACCAGGCCGCATAGGGCATAAGGCATAGGTACACCCTTGATGGGACTCCCGTCTATTGCAGGACACACTCACGCACACCCACATACCCACCCTATGAGCAGTTCAGAAATACTAGTTAGCCTAACTGCGGGGGGGGGGGAGAGATACCATAGCAACCATAAGAAACCTGTGACACATGGGGAAAACATACAAACTGTACACACACAGAGCAGAGGTGTCATTCGAACCCCGGTCCCTGGGGGTGTCCGTCGGGTCACCATGCTGCCTTTAGCCAGCATGAGCTAATTCCCAATATGCTGCAAAAACAAATATCCCCAATCTTGCCTTTACCGGCCGAGAGCTGAGAGTGAGGGTTACAGTCCTGCTTAGCTAGTCTCAAAACACGAAGCATGTGGAAGCTGAATGATACCGCAGAAAATATGAAGCAGGAAGCTTAATGCAATCTTGTGAAGTTTCTGTCTGACCCTGTCTAGGCAAGGTCAGGTGGAAATAATGGCCAGTGAACATCCATGCTCACGGTCACGCTCGCGCGCCGTCTCCTCACTCCTCGGCTTCTCTTTGCTTTGTTTAAGGTCACGTCTGTCACAAAATGCTGTCATTTTTGCCCCAGAAGCCCTGGGAATTTTATACTGCCAGTAATCATGGGGGGAACCACAGCTACACCTTCACAAATAATAACAAACACGATGACAGGTGAGCTATTTCCCCCCTAACAGACTTTGACTGCCTGAGCTGTAATGGAGATGGTGGTAATGACGATGATGATGATGACGATGATGAAGAAAGACACCTTGTCTGCCAGGAGCACTAGGGGTAAAAGAAAAATGCACTGCACTTTCCAAACCTGCATCCATGTCAAGATTTTTACTCAGACTCAGCGGACTGGCAGAGGAACATGCCTGAGTAGAGCTTGACTACACACAACCACGTGGTTTTCAACGAAGGCTGATGAGCAACACTGAGTCATATAAGGTTTATGTGTTAAACCGAAGCACTTTGAAAAGCTCGCCAGCAAACGTGTGCTCATACAAGACCAATATTCCATGACATCAGTGACACAAAAACAAAACAGAGGATCAAAACTTTACAACAGTTAAAGGATTACAACAGTGAGAGAACCTCATAACAAAGTGCCCAGCTTTTATAAAACAAAATGCTAATGCCACACATACCAGGAGCCCTGCCTTTCTTCAGATGTCATTAGGATAGCCTTTCAAATCGGGCAGCTGCACTGGACACCAGCCCAGTAGCTGGAGGACGTCACACAAGCACATGGACAGAAGTGCTAAGGTACAAACCTACACAGCTGCCGTGAAACGATCAACCTAAGCTTGTATTGCAAAGAACAAACCATCACAAAGTCTGTTTTTTGACAGATCTATCACACAATACTGTCACTCGTCCAGGTAAAAGAAAGAAAAACACCTGTGGTTTAATTGGACACCATTCCCCACTGTCTTAATGAGCCATACTTCCAGCTCCACGATCGCCCATTCTTACAAGCTCTGCACCTTGCTTACACAATGGATTAAATGCGTCTGTGATTTTAAAGTGCTGTAAGTCATATTTCAAACAAGAATCATTTCAATGACCGTATAATGAGACTTTGACCATTTAAATCAGCATTTCCCAATCCAGTCCTAAGGGACCTGCAGACAGTCTACATTTTTGCTCCCTACTTAACCGGGAGGGAGCAAAAACGTGGACTGTCTGCAGGCCCCCAGGAGCGGCTTGGGAAACACTGATTTAACCGGGTTACTTTGGCTTTCAGGGCACCTGAAGTAAAATACACCACCTGCTAAATCACATCGCACATGTTGAAGGTTTGCATCCCAGGAGAAGAATTTGCTCTCATAAAAAAACTTTAATATTTGTATGAATTTCCAATGAGGTTATTAGATTAAAAGATTAGAAGGCCTTTACTGTCATTCTAAAAATTACACCAAAATTATGAAAGCAAAGAGCTGCTGCACCCATGCGCACTGCCATCATATATTTGAGTAAGGCAACACATTTTGACATCTAGGAAAGACGGCAGTGAAATCAGCTCAAATTCTCTCTAAAAGTTTGCATACAATAGAGCTATATGTCATATGAGTGAGTGAAGCACAACTAAGTCACCAGTGACATACTTTCCAGTGACATACTTTCACAGGATGTTTTTTTGTTCATCACATCACATTATGATTTGACTATTAACTGGAAAAGATCGGTACACTTTATACAAATATGAATTTAAGTACCCAGATACAAAGGTCTGCATGAACAATGATAAAAAGGAAATTCGGTGTAAATACAATTATGAGAGGAATGCACTGGCATGTTATCCAGCAAGAATCACACTGATCTGCATTATACTTCCAACTCTCTATAGATATACTGGATGTTTATAATCTATCATAGACTAATTTGAGTTGAGCAAATTCAATTTAAACTTTTAAATGTGACAGATAAACAACACCTATGCTGTCTTTTTGTAAGTGGTGCCCAATTATTCCATTAAATTTTAAAATGTTAAAGGCCATAATTTTTCCGCCTTGGCAGTAGTTATACACTGCTGTTCCACTTATTATAATCAATACTTGACATAGACAATCCAACAGGAATCAGAATACAGAATCCTCTACTTACAAACTTTCAACTTATGAACGTTCAGAGATACAAATGAAGAGGACTGTAAATTGTGTTTGTTGGGCTGCTGTTTCGTCCGCAACATAATTTTTTTTTTCTGAGCGCCAATTCCACTTTGTACAACTTCTGGCCGCTAAGACCGCCGCGCAGCAGCGTAGCGTGCGTACTCCAAGCATCCTAGTTCTTAGTACTTGCATATACCCTTAAAATGATGTTGAATAATGACTTACGAACATTTCATATACTGTTTATCACAAGATCTCACACATCCAGCCTCCTGATGATCTCCTCGTACCGCCGCATGATCTCCCCACGCCACCACATGATCTCCCCACGGCTCTGCACGATCTCCCTGTACCATGTGGGTTTCCTCTGGGAATTCCTGATTTTCTCCGATGCAGTCAGGCTAACTGGCTTCTTTAAACTGTCCTTTGTGTGCGTGTGCATGTATGCATAAAATTTTACAAGTAAACAAATGAAAGAATGGCCGTCTTCACATCGTGGAAAAAAATAACTTAGACGTAAAAGTTATGAATTGAATAAACCATTAGAAGGGTACAAGGAAGTTCAAACGAATAGGCAGATGGCATAACAATGTCAATCAATAATAATATAATTATATGCCATCCCCAGACTCAACTAATATTTACAGGTGACGATATCTCTAGATGGGATTTCACTTTTAAGGTAGCTGGGCTTTTTTATTTGCTTCAAGTCCAAACAGCACACTGGAAAAATGCCTTTAATAACCTCAGGAGGCGACGGTCCTGCAGAAATGACAAATGGCACATACAGCAGGACATCGTCACCTGCTGCAAGGATCCGGGCCTTTAGGCAGCATACAGAATATGGTGGGTGGGGGGGGGCAGAGGAGCGGACACTAGGAAATGCCAAACATGGACAGTTAATAAGCACGAGAGCCAGGTACCATTCGGGTTCTTCACACGTCAACCCTCAGCAAGAAGCGGGAGTATGACAGGGCATTAACAAGTACACACATCCCAGAAAATCTGTGAAAACCAAGCAAACTACAATTGAAAATCAGGGACTGTTTGTGAAAGTTAGGCTTAGAATGATAGCTTAACAGGGTCACGGTTACAGCCCGAGGGTTACAAGGTTTGGCTAAACGGATAATCCCCGGGTAAAATGTCAGTTTACCACCAGGTTGCACTGCATTACAAAGTGACATTTGATAGACTTTCTCCATGCCGACATCACACCTTCTGGCGCGAAAGCGGGCACTTGTTTCAATGCCTTGATTTTTAGAAAACAGTTTTTTTTTTTTAGCCATAATCCTCCTCAGGCTTCTGAACTCCCTGGAAAGATGACGTAAATGCCAGGGGCAAAAATGCTGGAGCTGATGGGCTCTCTGCTGGACGGCCCGGCTTTCTTTGCGTGCTTTCATATCTCCCCACAGCTTTGGTCCTCCGAGCCAGACCTCGCCGCTGGACGCCGAGGATGAAAATGGATCCCCCACGTGAGGACGGGCAGAGACGGCGGCCGTCCCAGGGGGGCTTAAATGTCATCTTAAACACTTCTGCCACAAGCCCAACCTCTGGCCTCTTAGGGCTTTTGAATTTCTTTCTTCTCCACCACACAAAGGAACACGATACATCCCTGGCAACACAGCACCGCATGAGGTGTTACAGTAGGGATGGTTTGTGTTTGATCCTACAGGGAAGACCCCAGTCCAAAGGCATGTGTCAGCAAAAGCCACAAGTCAGATAAACTTCAATCTAACCTCCTACATCCATGCAATTAGCACTAAATTCACGCCAGGTGAGATGAAACCAGCCTTGAATTGATTTTATATCCCCCTAATCAAAATCAATTGCCTTGAGGAACGCGATAATGTACACTCCGCCCATACCTTACACGCATGTATATCGAACAGCCGCGCTGTGATGCAGAAACTCATATATTGCTTTTGATATTACAGGATATCCTCCTCCAGTAACATCCATCTACACATGCAATTCTTATCCTTCTATATTTCCCAGATAACATCTCGTCACAAGCGCTATGCAGTATGACAGGCTGCATTTGTCAAGTCGCACCTTCCTGCATATCGAAGTCTTTTTGGGTCTCAATAAAGGGCCGTGGGAGAATCTTATCTGGTGCTTCAACGTGCACGAGTCAAAGCAAGAGACGCTGCAGATTTAAAGGGCATAATCAGTATCTCATACTGCAGCTAAATGTGCCGGGCCAAAAACAAGCGGGGCGACGCGATCAAGCAGCTACCGTGCGTCGATATCAGCCGAGCGTAGCCTTGATAAAGCAGACCAATCCCATCACCAGATGCACTTAGGCTACAGGAGCACGTCTGCTGTTTTTTATAGGCTGAGTGCTTTCTGTATGTACGAGCAAAGCCACTGACAGCTTCAGCACGTACCAAAATGCATGAGTGTGTAGGTGAATAGCTGGCTTCTCTGAAGATCTTTGGATTCTTTCTTAGTCCAAACAAGGCAAGGGTTTCTTGTTAAACTATTGCATTTAAAACCAAATTTTACCAAAAATTTCCATAAGGAACCATGAAAGCAGAAGAAAATGGACCTCTTCTACCTTCGCAGATGAGCATCATTCATTCTCAGAACTTCATAAGTCTGAGAACACGCGGTACCTGCAGGACACGAGGCCCAGATTTATACGGCTACCACTGTTCCCTCACTTAAGTCCAACTGGGATGTATCACTTCCCACAACACATTAAGTGAAGGTGATCCTTTTTAAGGGACATATCTAAACCACAAGCCTTAATGGAGAAACTAAGGAAACGCACTTGTTGTCACAAGTGTGTTGTGGACACTGCTTCCTTTCCCATGAGTGGACACAGCATTGTAAGATACCTCGGTAACAGGCCAACGCCCAGCTGTCTGGTATATAAGCCTCAAATCAAACGTCAGTTGTCAGAGTCTCGTTCTCTGACGACACGAAGCCATCTGACATATCGCATGGTGAGAATAACAAACTGCGACATGACATATTTTTAAGCATATCTTTCAAACACTGCGTGTATAGACAACAGGAACCACAGAAAACGCAACATGACACATTGCACTCAAGTCTTGTTTGACACACAAACAGCACTGAGTAATTTCAAGTTTTCCCTCCTTGTGATATGTTACGTTAAGAAAGATGCTGCAATGCGGAGTCTGGACCTTCTACCTCCTAAGTAAATCTCAATAGACTAGGGCGTCCCTGCAGTATTAGAAGGAAACATCCAGCAATAGCATCACTAATTGCCTAAACAACTACACAATGTAAATGAAAAGTGTCCTTCTTATAAATAAAGTTTTACTAAAACATCATCGTAAAGACTTTTAATGGTAGTGTTACAATAAACTGGCTATTTTCTGCGGCGTATAAATGAAAGTAACTAGATTTAACAAAAAAAAATACACAAAACCATCACATTTTTAGTGGCTCATTTTTTGTTCACTGTAGAAAAATCCTATAAATAAAGCATGAAGCACTTAAAAATAGGGAAATATATATATATAAGATATTCAAGGCATAGTGTTTATGCTGTGGGAACTGCGGCATACTGAACATACAATATTAATCGGCAGGAGTCTGCTGGACGATATGAGGGGCTCTGCTATCGATCGGTTTGGCAGACGTCTTTATCTGAAGCAAATTACCCAGCTCGCACTCTCACCCCTCCTTACAGCTAAATATTTCACTAAAGCAAATCAGCTTTGTTTTCCATCTAAGCTGCATGCATTCCATAAGACTAAATCCCGAATTCTGCTGACATTTTGCTTCTGAACTTCTGCTGCATGCTAGTTTGTTTCGCATCTTCAGACCAACATGTACATGTCATCCGATGAACTCTTGTGTTATTCCAGACGTCCCAAGGTGAAACATGGGAGGCAACTAAGATTTCAAAGCACTTCCTTCCAACAACCCCACGGTGTAATAGCTGGCCTCATATCACCAGCCTTCCTCCTAGCACGCCGTGTGACAACAACCTCCGTCTAATCCCAGGAAAGGACTCAGAGAGGCTGCAGATGTCTTCCTGGCACCTGTGCATGGAGATGTTAGATGATAAGATGAGATTTTGGTGAGGGGGGGCAACAGTGAAGGCTAAGCAGAGACAGTGTGGGGTGTCAAAATGTCACCATGTAACTACACACTCTCTTAGAAAAACAAAACAAAAGAAAACTGCCCTCAGTCCTACTGATTAATAGCTGGAGTGTGTCGGATGCTTATAACCCATTCAAATAACTCGTGTTTCCAAGTTATTTTTAAGTGCTGTTAACATCCAGGTCGTTTAAAAGATCTCTGGCCTCTTGAACACATGATTGGCTCAGTGAGCCGAACAAAACAGCCATGATTTTCATTGCTGTTCCTTTAAACGGGTGAAAAATCCAGTTATCTGTCAAAGCGCACTCCCAACAAGGACGGAGACAACACTAATATACATACAGGAAAAAAAGCAAGTCACGAACAAAGAAAACACTGTCTGTGGAGGCGTCCCATGACAGTCACAAAGGGAGCCTGCGCAGTGGCTAATGTGCAAAGCCTATTCCTGTCACAGTCTCCCCTTTGCGTGACAAAATGGCAGAAACGCAGCGCTGGCAGTGAGAGATCAGCCCTACGTGGGTCTGATAAATGCAATGGGCAACCGGGTCGGAGAGGTTCCGGTGCCAGCGAAGTCCCACATGCCCCCACAAATTGATGGCACCATGTACAGGGGGTTCTAGAGGTGGAGGGAGGTGAGATTCAGCCTGGAGAAAACACTGGCCCGCTGTTGCCATTCAGACGGAAACCGTTAGAAAAGTGCAAACAACACCTGACAGGTTAATTCCCCAAATCTGTCGTTTCTCATTGGCTTGCACACACGGGCTGGATGAGAACATGCGCCGCTGATCGTCGATTCACCAGGGAAAGCTGTGTGATGCCTCATGGTTGAGTTGAAAACAAGGTCAAGGAGAAAACGGGCACCTCAATAGAAGAGGAACACCCGCCGCCCCCTGCGGCGCCCCCGCCGCCAGCTGCCTGCTGTCTCCTGTCCAGCCCAGCCCCTGGACAAGGCTGTGCTATCGCCCCCCCCCCAGATTTACATATTTCACATTCGCA
>JAODUD010000062.1:6481144-6491965 GCA_026784285.1 Stomatorhinus walkeri | reverse complement strand
CCCCCCCCCCCCCGATTCTCTTGGCCACATCCCCTGTGACAAAAGGCCGTTGGGTGCATGTTTCCGGACACGGTTCGGTGTAAAATTGAGATGATAAATTACACACCTTAAGCAGGGGCCAGTCATATGTCATGCTGCAAAGTTACCATCAACATTCAGAAATGCAAACAGTCTCAGGCGAAATGAGGACAGCAACACCCCCCTCCTGAAATCCACAGGGTGCACTTTCACAATATAAATACGCTTTTCACCTCAAGCTGCAACAACAAGGATGAAGGAAGCTGCAGCTGGGGCAGGGGGGGCGGGGGGGGTCACTCTTTCAAACTACCCCACAAATACCTCATAAATTATTTTAGTCTGTAACCTCTGATCAATTTTGCAATTTTTTAGAATTTCCTTGTTTATATCTAATTAATAACAACATGGGAATTTCTCTGGGACACATTTTCCACAGTCCCATAATTCAGCACCTCATCATCTTAATTCATCCAGAGTACTGGTACTGTCACGGATGATCTCAGACTCATTTGTGCTTGTACTGTGGAAACCGATCAAACTCAGTTAGTTTTGGTCCAGCTGACATTCAGTTAAGACTGCAATGCCAAAGAAAAACCAGTGAAAATCCAATGTACGCGACGTATTTTCAGCAAAGCGTGTATACGTGTTTCTGAATGGTTGTACAAAACAAGAAAGATACAGAGCCAGGCTGGGGTATGAAATTGTTTTCTTTAAACAATAGCTGTCAAAACAGCTAGGACATTCCTTTCTATGAAAGTCCACTCTGAAGTGTCAAGACTGCCTGATGGATGCCACCTCAGAAGGCGGGACAGCGAAAGCCGTATACGGAGACAACGGCATTGTAGAGGAAGCCAGGGCAGAATTAGATTAAGCTCCAGAGCAGTGAAACACATCCAGACCAAACACAGGAAAACTCTTCATCAGTGTCTCATATTGCAGCTAAATGTGCCGGGCCACTTCTATTTCATCCTGATACTACAAAGTTGGGGGAAAAAATGTTGCAGAACTACTTCAAGAACTCTGGCTGACTAGAGCCTATTGAGAAGAGGACACGCCGGACGCCTTCTCATCCTGTGCCTGCTGTTCTGTAGCTCTTAACATCCTCTTTAATCACGTTTGCTTTCCGCGGATACAATGACTTCCCCGAATGCATCAATCTCAATGAGGAGAAGCTCGCCTGCAGCTAGCCAGGCAGGAAGCCGCGTGGGATATATGGGCAGCGCATTAGCATCCTCGCTGTGTGGCAAAGCCCCACTCTTCACGGGGATGGCCCACCTGTCAATCACTGCCACAGAGCTTGAAGAGTCTGCCATTAAGGCTACGGTATGGATTATAGCGCTGGGGGCAGGTGGGGCAGGTAGAGTGGGTGCAGGACAAGCCCATGTTGTGCTGCTCTTGACTACACAAAAAGGAAGCCCAGATACTACAGCCCAAAGCAGCTGACTGGCATGGAAGGGGGGGTTTTAAACGACGAACCAAGTCTTGTGTGAGGCAGACTGCACGAACTATCAGACCGTAAAACTGGAAAAACAAGCTCCAGGACGACATTGTGTGGCATTGCAGCTGTACCCTTGATTAAGGAATTGCGCCTGTTTCAGCAAATATCACAGCTGTGTAAAGAGTGATATTAGCAAAAGACGCCAGTGCATATAGTGAGTCATTTAATACGTCCCATAGCCAGGCTTCCCCTGAAAACGATTTCACTGCTGCTCACATGCCGTTTAGATGGCAGATTTTGAGAAATCAGGCTCTGCGGGATCTTGGCTCTGCGAATACGCTACTTAAAAATCCCCAGATCCAGTGCGCTTTGTTACAAGGCGCCAGTGGCGACTCGTACCCTTGGCGAAATTAAAAAGCTGAGCTGGGGCCGGGGCGAGCCTGGCAGAAAAGTGGCAGAAAGCGTAGTGTGGCCTAGCCGGTTTAACACTCCAGCTGATCCCATTTTTACTGTGCACACACACCGAGCAGCTCAGGGGGGACCTCTGCGAAAGGCAGGCCGACTGGGACGTCCACAGAGACGGAGTTACACGCTCTCTTCCGCCCGCAATGACTGGAAAGGCCGCGGCAGATTAAATAAGCACAGAGAGGAAGGCAGGCCTCTCTCTCTCTTACACCCCGCTGCATCAAAGGCAAGCTAATGATCCACCCACTCACTCAGGCACAGTGGGAGTCCTCCTGACCCGGAGCTCCAGAGCAGTGTTAGTCAGACTGAATTAGGTCCGCGGTGACTGCCGGGCTTGGAGCAGGAGGGGTACACTTTTTAACAAAGCTTTGTTAGTCCACACATCGTTGACCTTTGGAGCTCACGCTGAATGCTAATGACAGAGGAGCAGTGGTAAACAGGCAGCGAGTCTCTCCAAACTCTGGGAGTCAGGAAGAGGCCTATAGCATCCAGGCCCTGCTAGCATCTCACACGAGGAGCTGGCACATATAACACTGAAAGTCTTAGCAGGGCAGCTGCAGTTAGCAGATCAATGGGGGGGGGGGGCGTGGGAGAAACCTGAAGGGAGGTTCACACCAGGAGAGGGTAGGACTCCTGGTACAGAGAGTCAGAGTGCTGAGGCCGAGCAATGAGTCCCAGGAAGCTGCTTTCTGGACATTTGGGATTTCAGACGGTTTCAGACAAGTCTACACTCAAAGCAAACATGGCATCTGTCCAGATGCACCCTATCCATCTGCCAAGCACCTTCTTAACTGCCAAATTAGTATTTGCGAAATATTTGTTAGTAAATAGTGAGTAATGTTTATTAGTTATCAGTGTGAAAGGTCATTCAAATGTTTCACTTTCTCAGAATGATATCAGCAGAAAGTCATTCACAGGAACACCAAAATACTTTGTCACTATGACTGCTTTAGAGGTCTGGCTAGACATAACTCGTTATGTAGAGCGTGCAAAAGACACGCGGCCGCATACCTGTCATCAGCCACATCCAACATGTATGGCTTCTCAGAGAGGATTTCGTTCTCACCTACTGAGGTCGGCGATGCCATGAAAATTATTTTTTTGCATGGAGAAGAGACTATAAGCCAGCGAGGTCAACAAGCTGATCGGTGCTGATCCAACCTCATTTTCAAAAGGTTAATAACGCGTGTTACAATAACGTAAATATCCAAACTATTAAAGATAATATGGATGTCTTCTAGACAAATTCAAATAAGATCTATTTTTATATCATCCCAGTCACCGAGATACACAACAGTGCCTGAATAATGATGGTCCAGTTTTACGGGTAAGAACTGCTGACGGCTTAATCCATATTAATATGAGAATCTCAAGGAAAAAAAGGCAAAGTGGTTATTACAATTTTCATAATCTCCATGTTCCTGCAAGCCATAGATAGTGCACATAATTAATACCCCTGATAAATGGCCAAATGACGGACAGGCCCTCTGCTCTGACTTTATATATATATATATATATTTTTTAAAATTTCTTTTCAGTCTTGTCCTTTTGTTTTAAATGAGCTTATGTGAGAGCCGTAGCACTACGCCCATCTTCCTGATAATGGGATTGAGTATCTCAGAGTGGGAAAGTCCAGAGGCATTTTGCTTGAGATTTGTGGCAATATGACATAGTGGGTGCACACGTCTACCACCGTCTCACTTCCTGTCTAAACTTGGACCCTCTTTCGCTCTGGCTTTATCACAGAACACCAGCCAGCCCGCTGATTAGACGCTGCCTAATTAATTAGCAGGCAGCTACAGATAGTTTGGTGCCACATAATTCCCCCAAATCCCCACGAATGAAAATATTTGGTAGACAGAAGGCAGCGGGAACGGCATTCAGATTTTTTTTTTTTTTTTTTTTTTATCTACAGCAAAGACCCATCCACACATCTTCTCATATCTTGTGAAGGCATATGGAAATACAAAACAACTAAAAAAAAAAAAATCCAAAAATAGACTGGAAAAATAAATCTAGCAACGCATGGATCTACTCGAATGGCAAACCGTTTTCTCCAAACTTTGCTTGCTTTAAATAAAGTAAAAGACTTGAATCGAGGAATTATAAGGCCTGCCTTTGTGGTTGTTTCCATTAGGAAGGAGATACTTCAGGCAACAGGAAGGTTGACAAGATAATCTCAATTATGTGTTTCTCCGCAGACTTAAACGCTGCTAGTCAGAAACCCTTAGAAGTTTGTTTGTTTCAAGTTAGCTCAGCACGCTTCGCTGGAGTATTTCCTGGTGAGATTTATTTAATTCAAACCTATTGTGGACAGAACTCTTGTAAGATTTACATCTTTGACTTATTGATAGAGGGGGGAGGACAGTAAAATCAACACTTTCACTTCAAAAAACAGTATAAGGAGAGATGAGGATCAATCTGTTTTTTCTTCGGAGCAGACAGCCTATCGTCCCATTCAGTTGTTTTTCTTTTTAGAAGTGATTCCACTGACAAGTTACACTACTTACATAACTGTTATGTCGCAATAGGGTTGCAAACCCCTCACTGAGACACTGACCTGTCGCTTCAGCCACATACTTCAGTCTTTATCATTCCTTGGTGGTCAGAGCGTTTTATTATTGATAAATAATATAATATTGATAAATATTTAATTTCTTTTATTTACAGTCAGCCTGTCAGGCACGCACAACATCCCTAGCTCCAGTTTAGGGTTACAGGTATTTTATGAATAAGGTATTTAAATTATTTATGGACGATTCAGCTGTTGTGTCATTGTTACACTTAAAAAACAAATGAATGTTGATGTTGTGTAATGGTGTGTGAACATTCAGTGGCCAGTTTGTTAGGCAAAAGTGCTTCACGATACAAACATCCCGCTTCTCCAAACAATAAATTGAGGGGCCGCGGCTAAATATACTATTCCGCACGCAGACAGGATCAAAAGGTTCGCTTGCTGTGCGGCAAAGCACTGAACGGCTAAGATTTGCGATCTAAGTGATTTGAAACGTGGTCTGGATTGCTATCGCCTGATGAGGCAGCTCCTGCATCACAGAAACAGCTTCACTCCTAAACCCTACTGTTTACAAGGATGTAGTGATAAACAGAAAAGTACATACAGGTATAATCCGCAGCAGTCCTTCTGCTGAAAAACCTTATGAGAGAGTTCAGAGAATGATGGCCGCAGGTACAAAAACAACATGTGCAGAAATCGCTAAGTGTACAACTTGTCAACTTGTGATGTAGCTCTGGAGAAAGAAGGGGTCCTACCCGCTACTACATAGGAGTAACTAATGTATTGGCGACTGAGTGTACTACCAACAATAAATTGATAAAACTGCACTGCGCCATTTGTTTTTCTGCTTTGTGTCCTTTGATTTCAAGAGCAACAAACGCACAACAATAATATCAATAATTAGAAGTTTACTGATATCAAGACCAGGATGCTTGATTGCCAGAGTCTGATGATACCATGCTCCGCTCCTCTCCAGTCCCCTTGATCGTACTGGCAAGCGCACTGTGACCCACGCTCTGGTGCGTTTAGTCATGCCTAGAGCTCCAGGTCAACTTTGTCTGCCTGATGATCATCCTCAGTTCATTTCATTCATAGGATGAACACTATCGGAAGAAAAATATCAGACTTTTGTGTTGCTTGTCAAACCACACGACGAGGAGTTTTACCACGAGATACGGTGGGTCTCCAGCTGCTCCCAGAGGAATCTGTTCTTCAAGCAGCCAGTTTCACTTTCCCCGTTTTTCGGGATGATGAACATTAGTTATTTTGGCCACGTAGGCATTTTCTGCGCTCCCGGGAGCTGTCAGCATGTGCTTATGATGTGCTTGCTCACTTATTGCATGTTGCGTGGCCGAAGCTACAAACCCTACTGCCGTTTTTAATCTATCATAAATCAGAGGAAACCGGTGCAAGCGCTAGCAATTTATAAGCATAATAAAGCGGGGACTGCAAAGTGCGGAATTCAGCATTCAAATAAACAAATATTACAGGCCATTGCCAAAATCATTACTCATTTTCATTATAACAAAAATGTGTTTCAGTATGGAGCTGTTTCAAGAACAGATCATGACTGATGGAAAAAATGCACTAAAATTAAAGGAAAGCATGCATGGATCCTAGTGAAATAGCAGAGAACAGTCAGCTTCTATAGTTCCGGACACCCTTAAATAACGGTGTCCCTTCCCCCATCTGAACAGGGCACTTATTACAGACCTCCAATTTGTTTGATGTATTCAAACTCAGCACCGAATCTGGCCTGTCGGAGTTGGTTCGAAACACTTTATTAAAACGTCCCCGAACCACAAACAGATCCCGTGGCCGTTAAATAAACTGTCACGCTGAGTTTTTCATCAATAGATTAAACCGGCACAAGCCCAAATTAAACAAAATTAGATGTGAAGTGGAAAAAACACACAGGATGAAGGAAAAGTTTCCCAGGGAGGAGCGATATGTCAATAACATATTGGAGGTGGAATGACTTCTTAATCTAATTCTTTCCATGAAAGAAATTCCTGTGTATGAGGTTATTCATACCAAGTCATAACTGTAGCTGCAATTCCTTTATCCCACAGCTACCTGCAGACAAAAAAGAAACAATTTGTGCACTTTGATGGTGTTTGGATCACAACGGTGGCGAATGAACGGAAGGTAAATTCCAGCGACGCCTTTTTTTTATAAACGACGTCCACGTTGGTTACTGGGAGTTTTCGGGTCAGCCTAACCAGTACCAGGCTGTAGCACACTGGCTCAGGAGACGGGGATCCATAAATCAGTCACAGCCACCTTGGCATACTGGGCATGGATGTTCTTTGTTTTTTTTTCATTTTAAATCTAACAATAGCCACCAGATCTCTGCCACCTTAAGACTGCTTTTGTCTGCGCTCAGTGCGACGGCACATGTCACAGAAGCGCAGGTTAAGAAAAAGGGGCGGATGCATGGGAGGGGCTTGGCAGGCGGTGACACCTGTCACGGGGAAAGCTCGCGACGCCCCCCACTACACTGTGTGCCCCCCCCCCCCCAATAAAACAGCCCTATGTCAGATCCTCCGCCAGGCCATTGTGTGCTATGATTTATCACGCTCGCACCTGAATAGCACAATGGAACAATATCACCTCCGCAGCGGCTCGCTTATCGAGTCCATGAAATGACTTGTCTGCTGGGGACGCCGGCTTTGCCGAGCCTTTGGGGCTCTTTGTCAGCGCCGCGAGGCTGCCACGGAGGGAGAACTCGGACCAATTTATTCACACTGAATTGCATTACATGGGTCGCATAAATAGCCTTTACGCTCCCCAGAACGCAGAGCGATAAGGGAGTTATTACAAACTTGTGTGACGTATAAGAACTTAGTATCATTCTGCCCAATCTATCCATTCATTCTTCGAAGTGCCTGCCTCACTCAGACATTTTTTTCTGAGAAAAGGGTAATAAGACAGAATCTCCTGGACTAGATGTGCCTATGACTGCATGTTCCACTAGAAATATAATGATGAATTACTTTTACACATCAAATTAGTTCTTTCTGAGCTTTTTTCATGAGACACGAGCAGCACATGGACGTCACAATAAGGCAAGTTTTGCTAACCTTTTCAGGCAATAAACCATCACTTCTGACACTGCAGTGGAGTTTCAAGAAGTCCATTTCTGGCCTTTGGGCAGTGAGTGGACTCCTATGAAAATCACACATGCTAGGCATGACCCCTACACCCCTCGTGACAGCCAAACATTAACTCTCCTTTGGGGACCCATTCTCTTGACATTTGCCACTATTCTGCTTTCAAACACATGCTACAGGGTTTAGGGCTTAGGGCTTGACCCTTTCCTCTCAGCACACTGTTTAAGTGGAAACCTCAACATGACAAGCTTCCTACCTCATTACGTTATATACATAGCTCAGCCGGGGGACGGTGAACATCAGTCATCCCTCACAGACGTGGCTGTGATCACCGCTGGCCACAAGCTTTACCCACTGTCACATGCCAGCTTTAGCGTGTCACGTTTTGTAAGAACTGCGCCCAGTCTCAATATTTAAAAATATATATACTTCAACAATTCTTTCAAATTATTAAGTTTATATATAATTTAATTGGAAAGAATTGTAAAAGTAAGCTATTCCACTTTTACTCTCATTTATTTTCTTATCATGTAGCACATTGGGCGTGAGAAATGCATGTTACAAATACAATTTTTAATATCATGATTATTATTTACGGCATCTCACAGTTTCTGCCGGCTGACACTCATGATGGGAGAAATGAATCCTCAAACCTCAAATTGGGATTAGCCTGATATTCTGATGGCTGGTTTAGTGTTGCTTAATTTACTGGTGAGTGACGGGGTGCATATGCACACATGCACACACACACAAACACACACACACGCACACACACACATTGGTGTACCTATCTAAATGGGCACCATCCATTCATTTCTATGGTAAAAACCCTAATCCCAATCACCACACCCTTAACCCATCCCTAAATAAACCATAAGTAACCAAGCAAAATACATGAGTTTTTTTTTTTAGTTTTTTCATTGTGGATTTTACATGTCTAATCATTCAGATTTTTATTAAATTGACGGGTATTCATAACGCTGTAGAGACATTGTGTCCCCATAAGGTAAGGTATACCCGCTCACACACACGCACACACAATCATTCATTGGTAAACACAGCCCTGGGCCTCCATCAGCTTCAGTGGCTTATAGTGCTGAGCAGCCATCGCACTGCTCTGTGTCACCCTTTCTAAAGGACACACCAACGGCCACCCGGCTACTTTCTGCCGTGACAAGGAAACCATCTGCATCCAGCGAGATCAGGGAGTTACAACGTTAAACCTTTAAAAGAATAATGTCATTGAATTCTGTTTAAGTTATATTACAACTATTAAAACGAATGCAAAGCGGACAGCTGATAGCAAATCCTGAGGACCAATATTACTTCTGATACAACAAATCCAAGGCTGCCCGCAGACACTCCCATCATTTCAGAGGTGAGGCTGAAGCTGAAGGTGACACTGCCTGTCAGATAAATGGCACTTTAATTAAGGCTAAAGTAACAATGTAACTAATTAATGAAGCAGTCCATGGCACAGGCCACCTCAGTCATGTCAGGTCTTTCACATAGAAACACCCAAATCCCTCCAAATCCTTCTCTATAACTTTTAAACACTCAGTTACACCTTTAATTGCGTGGAGATTCATTTCGGAATGATGACAGCCAACATGGAGGCGGGGCGATGTGTGTGATTCCCAAAACTGCAAAAGAATTTTGAACATCCCGATTCACTTTGTTTTAACGAGCTGAAAAGCAGATCGCCATCCTCTTTAACAAGCACCCTGGGAATAGCTGTCTTCTCAGCCTTGATCATGTCCAGAAATGACTTTCATTTGATGGGGGTTTCGAAAACAAACATTCTAAATGCCAGCTATTTATTTTTCTAATCTCTCCTTCATGAATAGGTTGTCACAGCAGAGTCCCCAAGGTTGCTACATAATATCCTGGCCTATCAGGTAAACAGATAAGAGAGCGTGTCTAATTAAATCATGCATTGCACTGCTCCTTTTGCACAGTCAAAGGTGCAAAAAGAAAATGAAGAGCAAGCAGAGATATCTATTATGATTCAAGCAATTCAGGTAATGGCATTTTACACCTTTGAGAGGGTCTTGCTCATGCAATGCTATGATACTGCATAGCCAATGGAAGGCTAACACAAGTGCCACACGTGTTCTCCAGCTTTAAGTATACAGGGTTACCATTAGGTTTTAGGTCAAAGTGATGGCCCCCTCTGTGACGTCTCCCCTTCCTGCACTGACACCAGCTTTCTACCTCCATCGCTCCCAATTTATTCCGCTCATCTCCGTCGTCGGACTGACCTTGTGACGGCACCGTGAGCCTCCGCCATCAGAAGGGGCGTTTCGTTTGTTTAGTGGATCGAAAGGGTGGAATCTATCAAATGTCCAACAAGCCGGGTCAGCTTCTGGGGCTGACATATGACGACCTTCACATTACCCAGAAGAGCCGACACTCCAGGTTAATATCACTCTTGATAATACTGCCTGCTAGCTTTCGACAAATAGTGCCGCTCCGGGAAAAACAACGTGAAAGTGCCGTGATAAAAATGTGCTGTAAGTGGACGCAACTCAAGCCTTCATTTCAGCATTTGTTAAACAGAACGTAATAAACGCAAGACAAACAGTACTCAACAAATGGTGGGTTCTCCCCAGAACATTAAATTTAAAGGATGATGGAACATGATTTCGGAGCTCTTGCTGCAGCAGATTAACAAAGTAAAGAGAAGCAACAATGTTATAAAATGTTGGCTGGTCACATGTAGGTTAATGCTAACAGAGTCCAGACCCACAATGACCCAACTCTGCATTTACGGAATCTCATGTTCTGTATCAGGAGGTAAATAGAAGCAGAAACCACAATGCGAGAGCCTGAGCGAGGGTGTCCAGCCACACCAGGACGCCACGCTTTAGGGGACACACCTTATCGCAGCTCAATTCCTGGCCTAGGGGCCCAATGCATCCCCATGTCTTAAAGCGCCTGGGGTCAATTAATCACAGCCGCCTGACTTCCTGGCCCGTGGCACTGCCTGCTCAGACCCATAACCGACGTGCAAAAAGACCCAACTTCTGCACTCTGAAAGTTTCTCAGCTGCCCACTGAGGAAAATGAAAAATAACCATGCTGCATTTAGAAAGTCTGGGAATTTACTGTTTTATCTTCTGAGAAAAACCTTTTAACTTTCAACTAAAATTATTTGACACACACACATATATATATATATATATATATATATATATACAGGGAGTGCAGAATTATTAGGCAAGTTGTATTTTTGAGGAATAATTTTATTATTGAACAACAACCATGTTCTCA
>JAODUD010000062.1:6440598-6455207 GCA_026784285.1 Stomatorhinus walkeri | reverse complement strand
CCCCCACCCATTCCCCCCACCCCATTCCATCCACCATCCAAAAGCAGCCATAATTAAATCGACTAACCTTGTTAGGACCCAGCTAAAGCTGTGTTCACATGCCAAGTTGATGGTCACTCTCACAAATGCAGGCCTGAGAATGACAACAGTCCCCACCCCTTAGCACTGTACATGACCAAAGCATACATCTCCATTGCCAGAAGAGATTCAGAACTCCCAAAGTGACCTACTCGATGCTGACCTTTGCAACAGTGGCAAAGGGTTAGAAGAAGCTAACTCAGTCCTCATTTTTCCTGACAACCATCTGGGTTGATCCTGAAGTTTAACTGACACCAACACTCCAAACCAAGCAGCTGCAAAAGTTTATTTTTTTGTTGTATTCAGTTTTCAATTATCCATTAAGAGTCCTGTGGCAGGAAGGATAGGAGAGAGGTTCAAGGGTTAGTTCTCCAAATCTAACAGAAAACATGCTTTGCGTTTTTAAGGTTTTGTGGAAAATATTGCTTTTTTACTATAAGGTATATTAATATTTAGCAATGAACAGAACAGGCGTGTATAGAAAATGGATGTATGGATAGTATTTGGTATGAACTTATTGGCGGCAGTGGTGCATTAAAGCAGACAGAAACCAGCGTTTCTCTCAAATGTGCACTGAAGCATATCTAACTTTAATGTCCCTCAAGACCCGAACATGACAGTCACAGGGTGACTTGAAATATGCCTGGGGTTCTCGGAAACTTTCACTGCACAAGCAATTAAGAGCATTTGGTGATTATAGGCTGTCATATTACCATACTGCCATAACATCACCAAATAAGTACTGAATTTAACAACAGAAATAATTAAAGTGTCAAGACAGGTGTAAATCTAAGTTAGAAACAGATGCAAAAAAAAGCTTTGCTCCTTTCATAACAGTGTTCTGGCACCCAGCAGAGAAGGACACGACTGCTTCTGCTTAGCAATCTGAGCACTGTCCTCCGCAAGCACAAGACCACCAACACAGAGTGGAAATATTTTAAATACTGAAAGGAATAACCCAAGGGGACATGGTGACGTCCAGAAAATTCCAGACCTTACAGCACAGTGTGGAAAAAGTGTTTGATGGTCACGTTCTTCAAGAAATACAAGAACAATGACTAGATCTATTCAATGGTAACAGATACCTGCATTATGTAAAAACCCATAGCTATGTGACTGTCAGCAGACTTGTCATTTTAATTGACTCCAAGGTAAAACAAAAGAAACAGAAAAAAACGATGGTATAAAGAGCACTAAACGTTTGCAAATTCTTCAGGAATGGTTGGCTATGAGAACAGTCTCCCTGGGCATATAACATATAACAGGAACAATACCATATTCACTTGACTGAAATTTGTATTACCGCCAAGCACAATTAATGTCAGCCCCATCTTCTTTATGAGTTGGTGATTGCTGGGGCTCTCTGGATCGGAACGGGACAAACACGTTTCGCATGCTCGCTGGAATTCCAAAATGGGCTTGGGGATCTCGTTATCACGAGCTAGGCACAGGTGCAGCCCCAAATGAGAAACGCTGAGAAGAATGAGGGAATTACAAGCTCACTTCACTCAAGGTCACAGTCAATAATTTTCGCGCCACAGTCTGATTGATTGGCTGCATGGCCGAAAGCTGGCAGAGCAAAGTGGCAAGCGCCAGGGGAATCAACAAATCGGGGCACTTCGACGGTGGTCCGGTCCACGTCCGGTTCTGACTGGTGCCTGGAGTGACCACATACATCCACATACCTCCCTGGGGTGTGTTGAGTGACACTGTCTCTCGAAAATCTAAGTACATCTGTGAACTGCCTGATACAACACAAGGCAGCACATACTCTGTAAATGTTCACATGTAGTTCAGTTTTATTATATATAAAGTACAAATAAGCCTCACAACATTATAGACACTGTATGTTTGCTGCTAATGAATGTTGTAATTAGTTTCTACTGTAATGTGAATTTCATGTGTTGAGGCCCTAGGATTTTCTCTTTATCTTCATGAATATTGATCACGTATTAATTAGCTTCTAAATTTACCAACTGCCTTTCTAATTGCAGTGCTTATTTTGCATGGCAGCCAACACATACGGTAATGTGCTGTAAAAATGTCCTGTTTTCATTTTACACCACTGCACTGTGCAGTTGTGCCTTGCAAGTCAGGAGAAAGGTATTCCTGTTACAGCCACAGGAGGACTAGCGTCGCCTTTACAGGTTATCCTGAACAGCAGCCTCTGTCCAGTGTGAATAGTGCGACTGTGTTGCTTGACTGCATACTCTATTGTATTGCAGTATGATTTGTGTCTCTTCTCAACACAAAAATATTGCCCCTCATATATCCTTAATGAATGTAATGCCAAGCTAGTTAACTATTACCTATACTGTAGCGAACGACAGAGGATTGTCTTGAATCCGTTTCATGCAAATTCCTAGTGTTGCTCAAAAGAAGCCATTCACCTTCTGACAAACAAGAAAAGGGCTTTAGACTAACCAATAACACAATAATATCCAACCATCAACTGGCAGAAATTCTTTGACAAGGTAAACCCAGCATGAAACCTTTGTGCCCCAGAATTATTTTTTTTTAGGTATTTATTTCAGAATGATGGACCAGCTTCCAGCAAATTTCCAAAGGGTACATCTGCTAATAAGGCAGCTCTCACAACCAGCCGCTGCAGCATCACTGAGGAAGCCCCGTCAGCATCACAACAAGGACTCTCTATAAAGCATCCAAGTGGGTGTGGTCACAGCGAAGCCGAGCTAAAATTAGCCTACCAGCGCTCAGCTCGCATCTGCGGCCTGGGTCTCTTTGCTAACCGCAGAATCAAACTCGCCTGGCATGCAAGCTGACCTCAGAAACCTTTCAGCTCCATTACGGCACATAATGAAGGCATTTGGAAGTTGAAAGCTTCGCCGTTGGGAGTACGGCACACGGAACGCCATGCTGATTTTCCTTACGTGCGTGAAGGGCTTTGTTTGCACAAGGCTTGGAGTACAACTCCCCCCCCCCCCTGCCATGGCCAATACTGTGTTAGAAATCCCGTGGTAATCTTTTTTACATTACATCCAAATCTAGCTGACAGGTGAGTAGACCGACAGGCACTGACATAAACACAGATTTGTGTGTGCAGAAACACACCTTACGATTCCCAAAGTCCTGCATTTCTTTTGACTGTTTCACGCCACCTGCCACAATGTTTTTTATTGACATGCTTGTGGTTGAATTAGTTTTGCAATATTTGAAGTTATTCAAAATTAATTAATTTTGCATCAGTCTAGGATGTGTCACAGGTTTAAAAATAAAACTGAATTAAAATTTCAATACGAAATAAGTTAAATACTTTGCGCTGCACTCTGAGCTACATCCATAAAGACCTAGATAATGGTGTCATGCTTGATTAAATCAAACATGAAATTATAATTGTTATTAAGCTCATACTATTAGCAAAAACAATTATTGGAAGCAGCAAAGTGGTGGAAAAAAATAATAAGAGTTCACCTCTGAGCTGATCTCAAGTTGGAGCAAAAGTCACTAACGATGATTCAGCATTAAACTCTCTACTACAAGACAGGAAGGACTTAAATGCTGAACAGTCAGATGCTGAGCTGAGCTCTTCTCGCTGTGAACTGCCATTAATAGCTGCTTTACCAGAGAGGAGGGACAGTGCGCAGGACACAAAGTTGGTGAAGCATCCCATTCCCTCCCCACCTAGTTTTATTACAGTTTTATTTCAGATGTAGGGTTATGTGTTTATCTGAATGTGTTTCCGTGGCACGTAAATTGTATGGTTGTATGTAGTGCATTTGTTAAACTGTCTGTTTTAGTTTTTAGTACTAAAAAATCCATGCATTTTATGAATCAATAAAACATGTGACTTTACAACCCATACAGTTACATCATTATACTAAACATCTGTTCAGTGGATGCGTCCCATTTAAAGGGAACCACACAGCTTCCAGTTACATTCTGATTCATTCCTGATATGCGTATTTATACAGCTGACCAAGTTTGATATTCAAGCCAACAACAGCAAGACCTGTTCTGGGATTTGTGCTTGCAGCAGAACCTTAACCACTACTCCATCTTCTGGCCCTTTTGGGATGGGACTCTTTGTGTATATGAATTAGCCATTTGTGAAAGTTGACACAGCTTATCACACATGGCAGTCTGATTTTCTATTATTCTCTTGACAGAATTTATTTAGTGCAAAGACGACGTGCAGTCAAGTGAATTCCAGTATGGCAGAGAGCAGGAGATCAGAGGGAAAATGGGAAAACACCAGGCGTTTTCCACACGGACCAGAACATACTTCTGCCACGTATGTTTCACACCCAGTCTCAGCGCTCAATACCTGAGGTCTCCTGACATCAATGAAGCCAAGGTCATCATGTAACAACCTGAAGCACGTACTTAAGTCATAAATTTACTCCTGAAAATAATTACTCAAGGACTTAATAATGATTTCATGCTAACATGCCACATCATTTTTAATTACCTCTAAAAAATATATATGGAGGTGAAAGGAATATGGCACCTCAAGGACCAGCAGTCCATTAAGTGGAAGCTACTGCTAGGAACAAGCTCTCAAATCAATGTTTGTCATTTCCAGAAAGAAAAATATAACTAATCACCAGAGTAATGGATGTGCCTGACTGTAAGTGCATAAGGAGGCTAAACTGAAATTAAAGCTTTAAACACGTGTGTAAATAGATACGGAAATGACTCCATCAGTGCCATATCAGGTTGTGAACATCTGCAGCACTGAGCCAAGCCCACACCATCAGCCAGTCTGGGGGGGGTGGGTGGGGTGTCAGCTAGCTGCTGTTTCCACAGCACTCCAGGAATCTGCACTGGAGGCTCGGTCATTAATTATGACACAGACAGCAAGATGTAGACTGGTCTTCAAGATGTGTGTGGATGCCCATGTCAGTTTCCATGCTAGCGTCTCTGAGGAAATCTGGAGGCAGGGGCCGGTACAGCTACTGGGGCCAACTACTTCCAAATGGCTGATAAGAAACAGTACGTGAAAATTCACCTTTTTAGTTATTCATTTATGTAGCAGCCTGGCATGGTGACTCACTGGGCGGCACAGCTCTAGGGCGAAGGCTCCGAATCCCACCTTCACCCAATGTGTGGAGGGATCTTCTCCTCTCTGGGTTGTGTGGGTTTTCCTCTAGCAATCTGAATACATGCAGTAAGGCTACCTGGTATATCTGAACTTCCCATAGTGTGTAAGTATGCGCCCTGCGATGGATTGGCATCCCATCCTGGGTGTATCCCAGCCGGGGAGCGTTCCTGCTCTACCTAGAATGACGCCTCATGCTGTATGTGGCAGACAAACATCAGCGCTACACATGATCGTTGGCGACCTGTTCTGGCAGAATGATGGCAGTCTCACTCTGCTCATTAAATGAAGCATTGATATCACTGTCTTACCAGGAATGGAGAGGACTCTGCGTTGGGCATCGCGGGCTGAGCGTGCGAGAGACAGCTTTCGTTTGCAGTAACCTTGAGATGCAATCATGGCGCCGGAAATGGGCCGGGGGGGCGGAACGGGCCCCTGATTAGAGAATCACGCAGGGATGTGTTAACATGCTTCGCCTCCCGACGAACAGCTTCTCCGGCAAATGTTCATTTTTCACCCTGATGGTCTTACGGCACACTGGTGTCGTAACGAGGAATTTAACCAACAATATGTGGAGAGTGAATGCGGAGTGTAAAATAATGACCAAGCTGGGAGCAGATCTCATCACCCTCAAACAGGTTGCTGAGGAAGAAAAGGAAAAAAAAACATAAGCTGTTCCTGGCTGACTCTCTGAATAATTGGCTGGAAAAGATACAACCGTCAGAGATGGCAGCTAGTCCTGGCATCTGTAATTATACGCGATTAATAATCATCCGTCTCTAATGAAATTAAGTGACGCTCGTTTACAACTTGCACAAGGTGTTTTGTGTAAACGGAAAGCTACCCCCACCCCACCTTGACGCACCAGAAACTCAAAGCAGCAGGAAATACAGGAAACAATGAACTACTTGTGAAGGCGAGATGAGAAAGTCCCCCCCCCCCGGAGAGTAAGGATGCTTCTGCGCGGTTGAGAGGAGCCCCAGCATGACTTCAGAATCACGGATTATAAGATACCACCTGGCTAAACACGTTCAGAGTCTATCAGAAGATAAAGCACAAACTTTTCTAATGGAATTATTAGAGAAGAAATTTTAAATATTGCCCGTTCAATAGGGAAAACATGCAGGGAAGTGAATTTCCAAACCAAATGAACCCATTTCCTGAATTTAAAATTCAATGAAGTTCCATAAATAATAAATACTCTTAACAAGATGATTGTCCTTAAAAAACTGATAAGCTGATCCAGTCCAAGGGAGCACAGGTTGCATGAAAACATGTTTCATCAAGCATTAACAGACAGTGGATTCATATCCACGTAAATGCCAGAGAATTCGCTGCACGAGTTCAAGTACGAAAGACAATGGAGCTCCATTCTTCTCCAGAAGCCTATCCCTCATCTCCTCATTCCCAAGATCACCAGTGCCACAAAATGGTGGGTCAAAATGCAGCAGAGCAACGCTGAGCCCCCAACCCAGCTGTCACCCACCCTAAATAAATAATATGCTGCTAATTGTATCGAGCAGTTGCAATTACCTGGCTGTTATTGAATATGATTAACATTTTATTTCTTTACAGCATAGGGAAATTTAATACTGGAGCAGTTTCCGCTGTGACTCATTTCGTGCACCTGTGCCATGTGCATACATTACTCTGACACTGGGGGTATAACAAACCAGTTAATGCACCCAAAATGGCTACCAGTGGGTGGCACTATCACCTGAGCCTGCTACACCTTTCCAGTATTCAGTATTCTACACCTTTGCACACCCAGGGTATTGCGAAAGAGGTTAAATCATCAGGACAGAACAGAGATGCTCTTAGGTGAGATATCTTGCAAAATAAACGTCAATCAATACTCTCGTAATGTCACGGATATACATTTTAGAGGATTTATTACTTCCAGCTTCAAACAGGTCAAGTGAAAGATATGTAGGGTGTTTTTTGGATGAAAGCAATGCGTTATCAGCAATCCCCAGATCATCAGACAAAACTTTGCCAAACTGATATTGTCATTTCAAAACACAGAGCCCTCAAAAACATTCTTTAGGCAGCCTAAGCTGTTTATCGCAGAGCTCTCCTGTAAAGGTGGAAAGGCATTCATTATGAACTGGTGTCTGGCTTGGCTGAACTAATATCTTTTCTGTTCTGGTCTGGGACAAGATGTGAACAGAATATAAAATGAAAAGGTCACAGATGTATCCAGTTTATTATACAGGCAACTGAAAGAGTAAAATATCCACTGCCACACAGATGAGATTTTAGAAAGTGGAGATAATTAATCACAGAGTTGCAGATATTAATGCTCAGTCCAGCCAGGTCATCTTGCTTCCAATGGGTGGGACCCTGCCAGTCGCAATGCTTGGGTCACTGCACCTGCTCACACCAACAAGCAGATTTTAAGCAGCTCTCCCCAGTCTCCAGGTCCCTATTTATTTGACCAATACTTAGAGCAGTAATTGGATCTTTAGGTGCCATGTGCCCCCAAGAGCTTTGCATTATGGTGAAAAAACAGAAACCCTGGTCCCTCCAGAACAAGAGAAACGCTCTTGCCAAGATGATCCTGCATAGTTTATCTATTGGGCTCCGCCTCTCATGTCTGCTCACTGCTGCGTCACAGCCTGAAAGGCTGCAGGCCAGCATTAGGCTAAAATCTGCACCCCCCGTGGATAAAAAGACCTTATGTTGGAAACGAGAAGTGTGGCCTTTCGTCACACGACACCAATTTCCATCTACAAACTGAGAACACGTGAAAACCCTGCTAATAATTTTGAAAAATGCGACATAATAAAATAGCATGAATTAGGAAAAGACCCCATCAAAAAAGAAACTGCCAATTTGCATAATTGCATAATTATTTATTCAGCGGCAATTAAAAAAAATTACAAGCAGTATACTGTTAACACAGCTATGCACAGTAAATGATGACAACCTGTGACAGAGGAACCAACAGCCAAAAAACAGATCGTCCTGGCTCTCGGCACAGCTATTGGCAGGCGAATGACGCGGGGTGTTGTCCTACAAGCATGTTGGAGACATGACGCAGCACTTCCTGGCACCGTGGCAATCACGTACGATTTATAATGAAACACCCAAATGACAGCACTGTCCGGCACTGTCCGTGGAAAAACTCCCCGCTGCACACATCTTGCACGTTAATTAACGGTAATGATGTAAACACAATCTCAGCCGGAGGAATCCAACTGCCATGAGAAATCAATCTGCTGGAACAATCACTGTGGAAGCATGCAACAAATGCATGTCCTCTGCTGACATTACAAAGTAACACTATGGATGTTATTAACAACAACAACAGACAGATGAGATTTACTATTATAGTTGTTGCATTAAAACTTCAAAGCAGCTGCTGTTAATTCGTTCTGAATAAAAGATGCCGAATGAGAATTAAAGGACAAGAATAAAATGCATCAATATAATGTCCCAAGATGAATCATCTTCCATAGGTCTACAGTGATAACATCAAATGGGAATAATGTGATCGTGTGTGACCCATGACATACGACACATGGAACCTGGCATCTCACGTTAGCAGAGTGGCACTAGGTGTAGTTTTCTGTGCGGTCTTGAAAAGTATGGCCTGTTGGGCTCTTTTGGTAGCTTTAACCTCTTCATTCTCAGCTGGCCAGGCCAGATATTCACAGACTAAATCTACTTGTTGTAAACAACAGCTCAGACTAACTGTGCACATCAGCAGCAATCAAGTGACCACAGAGACTCTTCAAAAATCCACATCTGAAACAAGGACTTTCTGACTCCTGCTGATTTGGAGTTGTGGCAGCAGAGACCTTCTGGAAATGCATTGGCTCAATTGCCTACACAACTTTCAGTGCTTGATTTTTCCTTTACAGAAGATATGGCAGTTCAGAAAGCCTTATTTTGTACCGTGTACTTAAATATATGAATATAACAATCAAAATTCTTGTTAACTTAATTTCATTATTCAAAAGGAGGAAAAGCTACTACTCTGGGAAATGGTACCTTTTTCTCTCACAGAGAAAACTTTCATACTCATTGGTGTTCATTTGCTAAAATTCTGTATTCACCACATTTTATAAATAAGCGTCTAACTGCCTCCCCTGAAGACAAGCAATTTCAAGGTTGGTCTGCAAGGCAAACACATTATTCACACACTGAGGCACAGGGCCATTTCCTGTACCACCCTCAGGATCTGCAACTGCCCCTGCTCCCTGCCCCCCGCCCCCCCATGACTTAATTATAAATCACTTTAAAGGAATCTGCATATTTCCACAAAAGGCACAGTTGCAGTAACAAGCACAGCACTGTTGTAATTTGATTGGATAAAAAGGAGCCAATCATGACTAATTATCACAGACAAAAAGTCACCCTGAAGAGTCTGGCAGGAATATTTCTTTGCTTTTCACTTACCCCCCCCGTCTGACCCCCACCACTCATTTTTTATTCTGTAATCGTCAGTTCAAGTCAATAGTTCAAGTGCTGAGAACTGAATTTAAAAGGAAGCCATCTACTACTGCCCCCCGCCTCCCCAAAAGGTCAGTCCAGATTTCTAACCATGGAAAGCGATACTTTTGTCGTAGAATGCTCTCCATTTTCCAGGCAGGTTTAATTGATGCTCATCCATGTCAGGAAGGGCTTGGTTCAGTTGGCCCAGCTAAGCCTGTCATTGGATAAATCAACAGCTTTCAGCAGACGCCTGTCTACAGCTTCTATAGCTGGTGCCGCAGAGAAAAACCGACATAATTAAAATTCACTTGCCTCAACCCATTTCCAACCCAATGGCTCATTTCCTTAAAGAAAGAAAGGAGAGAGAGAGAGAAACTTGAGAGGAATTCACAAACGAGTGTGGGACATCGGGAGATCTTATTAACGGCTACACCTACACCAGCTCACCAACACTCCTCCATCTCACTGGTACTGTGGCTTTAAGTCGGCCCAAATGTCACACTTTACATACACTAATATTTCACACGACAGATAAATTTGAACGTAGTTCATGAAAATGTCAAGAGGTGCGAAACCAACATCCCAATTTACTGCCTTACATTTCTGTTTCTTCAAAAAAAATTTTAAAATAACGGAGTGGATAATTAGTGTCTTTTCCTCATTACTTAGTAAAAAGTGCCACATCGCCGCATTCCTAATTGGTGTTAATTGACCACTGGTGCCCATGCTCCAAATCAAACAAACAAGAGTGGCGAGAGTGGCGAGGTGACCTTTCAAAAGCATTAGACTAATTAACCTTTGGGGGTGCCCTCGCAGGCACCTGAAAGTGGGCCACAGACAGAGAGCTTTGCAAGGCCTCCGTGACAAAAGGCACAAGCACGCCGTTTATCGGGAGGTTAGAGCTGGCCATGATGAGATGGGGAAACTGGAACACCTTCATCAGACTCAGCTGCAGAGAAAACCAACGAAACACGCGCACTCGAAAATGCACTCGGAAAACAGAGAATATAAAACTCAATTAATTACACATATAATCATGGAGCAATGCGGCAGATACTGAAGTTTCTACAAAAACGCCCATTATAACGGACACCATGGTTATCCTCTCTACAAGCGCCCAACCTCAGAGTAGCACGCCACATTACAAGCGCCTCAAAATCTGGGCGCATGTTTATCAGTCACATCTATTTCAGGCACAGCATTTTTGTGGGTAAGCCTGAAACTCCACTGAGAATAAAAAAAAAGTTTAGACTTGGAGCTTAATGAAGCAGGGAAGTGATGTTACTGAGAAGCAACCCTATGGCTAACAAAATAAGGCAGGGGAAACGATTTAATGACAGTTCGGAAAAGGTGCTACTAGAAAGGCTGTTTGTCTTTGTGTACAAGGGGTAAGTTATCAGTGTTCAGACAAAAGAAAAAACTGCAACTGAGAGGTTAACCAGTATGACCAGCATAGCTGCCTGCTACCTTGTATCATTCCCAGGATTAACAATCCAGAACTATCCCATGCTGGACATGGCAGACTAATACTAGTCTACGAGACTCAACTGAACCACAAGCATCCAATTTAGCAACCAAACAGCAGTGTCCTTTTGACTGTGGCCACTTCCAAGAAGCATGTGAGAAAACACAAGTATTCTCTTTTTCATGCATAGCTTTGAAACTCCTATATTCTTATTCTTCTGTATGAATGCATGATAGTATTAATGCTGAAGCTTCCCCTTAGGCCAACATGAATAAATATCAGCAAATTGAAAACTGGCAAATAATGCATAAAAGAATAAGAATAAGGAAAGGCATATTACAAATCTCTTAATAAAAAAAATAATATTTGCTTGTAAAATGTTCAGAAGCCAAACCTTTTCTCAGTCAACATATTTATACTCATTTTATGTAATCTTTGTAATTAAAGTGGGGATGCATACATATTAAAATAAAGGCATTATGTTTTTTCACAGCCGTTAAATTAATGAATTTGTGCCTCTCACTTTCAGAGCCACAAGTTAATGAGCAAGAAAAATGGCAAAAAAAGTGCGTGAAGTGTTAAGCATATAAATGTAAATTAATTGGTCACATGGGAAATTAACAATCTTTAGAAAACAGAGGCTAAAGCAACCATGTCATAAAATTTTCGCGCAGCAGTGTTTAAACATACAAATAATGATGCAGTGTGAAGCATATAACAGGAGTGTTAAACTGCTGACAGACTTTTCAGCTGCATTTAGTATTTGTTATTATGATTTCTTAAATGCTAAATTACCATATTAAAACATCTCCTAACAACTCAAATTCAATTATGTACGACACATATCTTTGCTCTGCCTCTTATATTTAGTTATATTTCGTTATTGTTTTATCTGTACGAGGGCTAGACCGTGACAGTTTAAAAACAGGCCTTCAAATACCCAGAAAGAAAATCTCCTTTTCCCAAAAAAACTATTTTGCTTTCTGAATACACACAGCTGAACACACCACAAGTCTTTTATCAAGGATTGTTTTATCCTGCCACTCTATAGTGAACAGGCTTAAATTTAAACGGAAGTGTTTTTTAAACTATTCTTTAGGCTCTACTTTTTGGTGTCTTCTGTCCATGTCTCAGTATGTGATGTTTAAATTGTCAGATTGTCAGTGTTTAAATGTCATTCAGATTCATATTTATGTTCTATTTATGTTTTTCTTGCACTGTGACAAACAAGATTGTAATTTCATATTAGTGAAGCTGAAGATGACAGTAACGGTACTCTGAAGTGCGGGGAAACAGAGCAGAGTAAGATTACAGTACTTCAAGATACTCGCAAGATACTTGCTCACCGTTTAATCATCAACTAGCACCATCCTTGACTATATCCAACAGCAGCATTCTGTGCATAGAAACATCTATTTCAGGGTTTCCACATGTGACTTGCAGTGTTTGACTGACCTTCACAGGCGATGCTCTTGCATAGTGCCGAGGCTGGCCACAAGCCGACAGGCCCTTCGTCCTTCCTCGTGGCCACTATGTTATTGAGTGTTAGCACTCAGCTAACTGTATGGTATTAAAATGCCAAGTTTTCTCCTGGGTGACATTGGGTTGTTCTGCACTTGAGCAGCACAGTCACTTCTGGTTAAACGAATAATCTGTTAGGACCTCCTGTCTGTCACACGTAGTGGCCTTTTCAGCAAATGGGTTTCAGACTCTGACTGAACGTCAGCAGCATGACCAATGAGCGGCCGGCCGCATGTTTCGCGGCTCAAATTGGGAGGCCCACGTCTCTTATTGCGCTCATCTGCCACAACTCCCTCTGTGCCAATGAGTCCAGAGGCAGAGGTGATAACCCACAAACCTGTGTCTCCTGCCTATTTGCTCCAGCAGGACATTGGGTCCAGACAAGGATGCTCTGAGGGTATTCTAAGTGTCAGCTAGACAGACTTATCTGAAGAAACAAGAACAAAACCAAGATGGACATGGTTCCTGCGAGCTGCTATGGAGGACATAGACGTTCAGATCATGCACATCCTAAAATGCCATGTTTCCATTTCTTTCACCCAAGTGAGAACTGTTTCCTGCTTCTACCCGAACAAACTGACAAAAAAATAAATAATAAAAAAAACAGCATCACTTAAAATGTAATTGGTTAGGTCAACCATGGGTGCAAGGAAGTAAATGATGTTGATGCCTGTTTGCAAGACAAATTTCTACGTCCAGACAGAAGAGCCTGATTTGGCAACAAAACAAAGCCAGCCTAGATTCAGACTTCAGTTCAAAGCCAGATGGGCCCAGCGTCACCATGCATACAGTCCTGACAGTGCTCCCTCATATGTGGGAGAACAAAGTGAGGTTTTCAATCAGCCAATTAGATAAAGCCTGCTTTGGAGATGTATCAACAGTACTGTCTTGTTTTGAATGCATGAATCCATGAATTATCGCTTTCATACAATTTCTTCATCGGTGAATAATACTTGGGCACCCCTTACCTCAACCCATAACAGTCCGTTAGTCTGAATGAAAACATAAAAAACAGCACTGTACTGTAAAATTTGCATGTCAAATTACTTCGTCATTTCATAGAGACCTTTTTATATAATGTACAGACATCGAAAATATGTATAAAGTTACTACTGTATGCTGAGGCGTATGAGTAGTAACTACTAAAAATGTAAAAGTAACAGCACTGAAAAATTAAATTTTTTATTGATTCAAAGGCATTTAATATAGCGATTACTTGGAGAATGTATACAATATAGGCTTAGTAACTATGACACATGCACATGCTGTTCAAGCAGTGATTCCCATTTAGTTGCATCAATTACTAATAGGAAAAAATAGGCGATAAAATCTTTGATAAGTAGATAAATGTCAAACTGGAACCATGATGGAGACTTCAGACTTGACTCAGACTTCAGTCTTGTGACTCATGAACATCTCTGGTCTGGGCTTCACGCCTATACATGCATGGCCTGGTGGCTCACCTTCACCGATTGCACATTTCTTCAGTAACAGCAGAATGTGAAGGCTGAATTAGCAGAGCAAAAGCCCAGCTGTTCAAAAAATATTGCAATGCACACAACATAATTGGAGACATGTCAAAGTTCAAAAGAGGGCAAATTGTTGGTGTGTGTGTCATTGGCACATCAGTGACCGGGACAGCAAGTCTTTGTATCGAGAGCCACTGTATCCATGGTAGTGTCAGCATACCACCACAAAGGACAGACCACATCCAACAGGAGTAACCGTAGATACAAGAGGAAGCTGTCTGAATGGGATGTCCGGACACTAACCCGGATTGTATCTAAAAAACATAAAACCACAGCTGCCCAAGTCACTGCAGAATTACGTTATACCTCAAATATCCTATTTCCACAAAATCTGTTCATCAGGAGCTCCACAGGCTCAATATTTACAATCAGGCTGCTATACTCGAACCTTTGGTCACTAGTGCCAATGCCAAACATCGGTTTCAATGGGGCCAGCAGTGCAAATCTTGGCTATGGGCAATGTGAATCATGTATTATTCTCTGATGAGTCCACCTTCACTGACTTCCCCACATCCAG
>JAODUD010000062.1:6400866-6432256 GCA_026784285.1 Stomatorhinus walkeri | reverse complement strand
ACCCCCCCCCCCCCCCCCCCACACACACACACACACAAAATCCTGCATGTGCAGCCTGAAATCCCCGTCAAGCTCACTTATCCAGTTTAATGTCAGAAGTTAGAAGGCTGTAAATATCGTTAGTAAAGGGAACAGCATTTGGGACACGTGGTTAATTCTGTTCCATAAAAGAACCCGATCACGACCACTGCCTGTATGCTGTCAGTGAAGGGAAAAAAACACATTACTTTTCAGGCCTCTAATACTATTCATAAAGGCCCTCTTTCCAAAATGGTTGCACCTGAAAAATAATAGATAATTCTGCTCAATCCTTTTTATATTGCTATTACCTCATAATGCACCGGGAATCTGAATTTTTCATTATAATTTTATTTTATTTTAAAAAAGAGTTTACAATAGCAGAGACTTCCAGCTCAGAGAAAGAAATATTATCGAGGAAAACAAACAAGATTTGTGTTTGTTATGACAATGGGGGTGCTTTTAATAACCCTATTGCCCAAAATGAACACATTAGTCCTGTTAATGAAATGGTAACCCTGATAGAAAATCAATTACAACATTCTTTTATCATATCTGCTCAAGAATTCATATCTCCCATTCAGCTCTCGCTCGCCTTGCATAGTAATGCGACCGCCTGCCAATCACAGCTTTCCTTGTTTGAGCTGGCCAGACTGAAAAATGCGATGCTCTTTAATTGAATCATAAGTGCGATGACAAGAAAATAAGAGAATGCGAGGATGGATTTGACAGAAAAATAATGCAACTATCTGACACAGCTTCTCCAGGCTGTGTATGGGCGTAGCTCTGGTATGATAATGACAAAGATTATTTATTGCACACATCTCTGTCCACTGATGCATACTGTCAGTCCTGTTAACGTGCTGCACCGCTGCCTCTGTTCATTTGCCAGCATCTGTTTGGCAACACAACACTACTGCTGCATCAAAACTGACCAATGCTTTTGCACATTCTCACGAAAAGTAAGAAACAGACGCTCTGACTTTACCAGGTGGATTAAGCAAAGAAGCACTTGTGTTAATTAGGGAGCAATAAATAAAGCAGCATGTTTGCAGTACTTGTAATTGCAGCAGTTTTACCAATAAAACAATTGCATCAATAAGTGTAAAAGCAGCTAAAACAACAGAAATAAAAGAATATCATGCAGCATCAGAAAGACACACAGGGTGTGGATTATAGCTGCGTTTTCAACAGGAAGAGAGTGTGTGAGGGCCTGGACCCAAGGCTCTGAGCCAGGCCCTATGCATCCACGCACACATTATGAAAATGACCAGCTGCTGACTCGCTTTAGAGGAGGGTGTATTTTTCAGCTGCTCAGCTGGTGGTAAAAGCTTCACTACAGCAACCAGTTAATGACCCTTCGGGTCCATCTGGCTCCTGCAGAGCACAGTCTATACAGAGGCTGTCAGATCATATGACTCTCCCTGCGTCTGATTTGCAAACTCAGCCCCTGGGACACAACCTGCCATCCGTTCTCCAGTGGGATTAAATTAGGATGTTTATTTATGATTAAGTTAGACAGGAAAAAAATAGATTAACGATAAATGGATCAGAGAAACAAAATCAATATGCCTTGTAATTATTTAGTTTCGGTATAAAGTTACTGACCAGTCAATATACGCTGCTATGACACAACAGAATTACTCTAGTTCAGCTATAGACATCAAAAGTACATCAGTAAATGCTAACATATGCAAGTAATACAAAGGAAATGTTGCTCGCATACAGAGGTTTATATCTGCCAAAAAGCTGTTGTTTTTCCTTTGGAATTCAAAAGCTGGCATCCATTTGAGACATTATTCCAGGAGTTCTGCAGTTAGTATCTGAATACAACCTTAAGTAGCATCTTTGCTACAGGACATGCATGTGAATTGTGATATACATTCAGAATGACTGTCTTTTTAAAGTTTTCAAATTCAATTTTATTTTACACCAGTTCAACCCTGAAAGTCTACATATAAAGAAAAAAAAAACAATATTATGACAAGCTCAATTATAACATTAAAGATCTTTTTCTTTGACAACAAACTGCAGTCCAAAATTTTCTACAAATTTTGAAAAGGTGTTATCTGCAGTCCAAATGGATATTAAGCAGCTTATTTGTTTCGAAAAAGGTTTATAATATTTTAGGAATGTTACACATTAGTTATTACAATTCACTTTGCTTTACAGTGTATGAAAGATAAACCCATGATTCAAAATGAAGTAACTTTCTACATTATAAAACAGGAACCATTTCTTAATTTGTCAAGCAATGGGGAATGGGACACAGACAGCTCCAACTCTTATTCATGTTCCTCAAACTATACCACAACAATTTTTGCAGTGTGACAGGGAGCATTATCCTGCTAAAAGAGGCCATGAAGGGATGTATATAGTCTGCAACGAAGTTTAGGTAGGTGGTACGTGTCAAAATAACACACACATGAATAGTAAGACCCAGTGTTTCTGAGCGGATCACTGCCCAGAGCGTCACATTGCCCCGCCGGCTCATCCCATAGCACATCCTGCCGCCATCTCTCCCCAGGTAAATGACACGCAGGCACCTGGCCATCCACAGGATGCAACAGCTCTCAGTCAGTCACCTAACCATCACGATTTAGCCCTTGTCAAAGTCGCTCAGATCCATCTACTTGCCCATTTTTCTTGAATCCAACACATCAGCTTCAGGTTGTGACTGCTCAATTGCCTCATATATAATGGCACCATTGACATGTGCCATTGTAACTAGATAATCAGTGCCATTCACTTCACCTGTCAGTGGTTTTAATGTTGAGACTGATCAGTGTATAAAGCAGCTATAAAGCTACCTATAAACAAATTAACAGAGGACAATTCAAAATATTCGTTTTTCAAGTTTTTGTCCTTGCAGCATGTTGGCTGTCAAGTAAGCGGTGTTGCCAAACAAATATAGGGTTATTCTAGTGCCCCACCTGATACTGGGAGTTATTGTGTTGCTGATTTATTGGACTGCAATCTTTACCCAGAAAAACTGTATTATAAGCATCCCACAATGTGGCAATAATGGGCCATCTGTTAAAATGTTTGTCATGTATTATTCATGGTGAACAGTACACGTAGAGCAGCGCCATGCTAAATTACGCCTGGACCTGCACCAAGCAGAGCCACTGGTAAATACACGCTACTCACACCCAGTCGCCCCCAAAGTTCCTTGTTGTGATTTCAATACCTCCATGGCAATAAATATTTAATCACCTTGTTTATTTGAAATATGTGAAATAAGAGCAGCACTGCTCATTCGATAGAATGCTGACTTCCATAACACACACACATGCTAAAGTGAAAGACAGTTTGTACTGGCATGTCATACAATAATATAATAATCTAAACAAAACACTTTTTTGATACTGAGTTTGTGTACAATCGATGTCTTGTGACTGCAGGACATGAATGGCAAACCTCCTACCTTATTAGTTTATTTTCTTGCTATATTCAATTTAAAATGGTGCTTCCTAATTACCAGTCTTAAACACAGTAATTCAGACATTTAGATTAAAATATTGGTTTACAGCGAACAGATCTCCTTTACTACAGTTCCGTGCCCTTGTTCAGTGCTCGTCAAGCTCAGGGTTGGGGTTAGCAAGCGGAACGTCTGAAGGACATTATGAACATTGAAAGAATGATCCTCTTCCATTTGTAATGGTTTCAGTAGAGGCACTGAGGCAGTCCGCTAAACTCCACACCTCATTTATCTACCTTCACGCTTAGGGGAGATCATAACATGCAAGCAAGTGCTGCGTGCCTTAGCTACTATGGGATACCTTAAGCCATCAGGTCATTTTGCATTAGCAAGAGAAAAATCACATGTACTGTAAAAAGGTCTTCACTTATGCTCTTAATCACCGTGTTGCACTGTTTACATTTGTTGTACTGTGTGTAGTGTTCAGCTGACACTCATCAAGAAATTTTTATCCAGTGACTGATCACTCTGTTTGCACATAATGTGAGATAAGTACAAAACAACGGACTGGATTCTGCTACAAGAGAATGGACATGCTGGCAGTAGCGGTTTCTTGTCTTTTCCCAGATGCACAGATGTTGCCCTAAATTTCAACATGTCTGGGAGGGGCCTCCTAGTCTGAAGTCACACCACAATAACCTGAAGCTCGACCTCTCCCTGTCGGAACTCGCCTACATTCCCGCCAGACAATCAGTCCCACCTTGACTTTCCAACCCCAGTAAATGATACGCTTGTCTCTGCCGCAGGGACTGCCAACAAACCTAGATGTCGCTCTTGTATCACCTTGTCCTGCCACAAAACCCAGTTATCATGAGAGAAGGCTCTTCCTTCACCCCCATCTCAGAGCTAATGGCTTAAGGTTTCTCCTACATGAACTAACCTCGTATTCCTTTTATATGAATGTTACAAAATCACTTCAACTGATTTTAAAAAAAGAAGAGTATCTGCAAAATGTTATCAGTTAGTCAGCATTGGTGTCAGCGTGCTCTACTCGCCAACAAGAAAGCATCCATTAGCCCCCAGCACACTGAATCACCTCTCCAGAACTTGCTCGTTCAGTAGCGTCACCCCTCTCACTGACACAAGCTCCCAGCATCTGGCATAATCGCTGAATCACTTCCCCTATTTTGGTGCTGCTAAAGTGCCGCTTTTCCAAACCTTAGTTATCCGAATCAAGCCCACATTTCAGAAAAAGCATTAACTATCTGGCTGTGCTAAGTAACTTGAATAATACCAATAATCTTATTAATCTACTTGTGATATTACATATTTGCCATTTTGGAAATATAATGCTCTTGCAGGGCACATGACGCAAAACTGAGTTCCCAATACATAAGGGAAATTATAAACAAGGGAATGTTTACTTCAAGATGATTAGCAAATGCTAACTCATAACAGTACAGCTTGTAACTCTGCATGCTTTAATAAACAATATGTTTGTGCGCATTAAGTTTCCAATATAATCTGAAATACCCAAGAGTTTGTTATGTTTCATAATTATTGACTAATAATCTCTCACATTCAATCCATTTGTGAAGCAGGAAATCAAACCGATTTCCTCTTTCCTAGCATCTGATTGTAAGCATACAATGGTAAGTTCATCTCTTACCACAGGTCTACCCAGGGGACACAGCACAAATCAAAGTGGGATGAGTCAACTCATATGCAGGCATTTTCTACAGTATAATTAAGTCACGATTTGCAATTGTTTTTGGAGTAATGTTTGAATACAACACAAACTTAGACAAAATAACTAGCTAGCAAAGGTAAAAATATAAATAAATCCAACATAATGAGATTACCAAGTGAGTCAAATTTAAAAGGGATCTCTCATCAGTCAGAGTTTCTAATACTTGCTCAAGAACCATAGGGTTTAAGGACATATGTCATCAAAATGTTATGCCATATCATGACATAATTTCATACCATTAAGCACCGTGATTCATTTCAGCTGGCCTTAAAGGTTTCAAACACAATTTCAATGGGTGCATTCATCATGTTGCGGCGTCAACAGACACGCAAGAACCCCTTACATCAAATGGCAATAAAATAGGTCATCATTTAAAGCTGTGCTTGGAGTCAATAAGAGAAACTATGACCCAAAACAAGATTAGTGAAGAGTATCAGTCTGTGAGATCGACATTCCACTTTCCTGGCCACGGCTGAAAGGCGAACAGCAGCCAGATTGTTTAGCAAGAAATGAAAAATGAGAACAAGTATACTCAAGGTTCTTAGCGACACCATAAGTACTTCTGATTTGGCTTGTTAAAGCCATAGTTTTTACTAAGGCACTACATTTGAAAACTATTCCGAGCCTGGTTAACGCTGGCCAAGGATTCCTGGAAGCAATACGTTCACATGGCCGGATTGACGTACAGCTGTAAATAGAGGATTGATTACCATTTATGGGTTAACTGCTCGTTGATTCCCACCCTGAGAAGTAACCATATGATTTGATAATAGACCAAATGAGGGGAGGGATATTAAAATAACATGCTGGTAAACAGTTCAATGAAATCAATAAAAAAAATCTTCATATTGTTTTAGGGACATAAACTGCCAAAGTCTCGAGCCCGATGTGAGAACAGTTCTAGGAAGGCGCGTATAAAATCCCATCCATGCCACAAATAAAAGACCAACAATGTTCAAACCTAGTAACCATCTCAAAATGCTTATATATCACTTTAAAAAGGTTACATAACAATAAATTAACCACAGATATCTTTGCCTTGGCAAAGTGCTAGCTCCAAGTTGCTATATTTATCATAAATAAATATCCATATTTGGCCATTTTTATTTGCAGCAATTCATATTCAAAGCATTTTGTTGTATCTCCAGTCTCCAGCATCAATAGCAAGTGCATACATGAAAGCTGAAAATAAAATTTGCTAAAGATCATTGATCATCTTGGTACAGTTCTCTCTTCCTTTGAAGTCTCCTTTATAATTTTTCAGTCATTAAAGTTATGCTTGCATAAAATTCTGTCAATACTCAATAAAAAATATACACACCTTTTTCTGATTTAATAGCTTATGGTAATACAGAACATACTTTTGTGAGGCTCCACAATTATTTTTCCTAAAATTAGGTCATATAAAAAACCCAACTGGATATTAATTACAAAAATGAATAATGTATAAGTTGTTTTTTTTTTTGCTTTCTATCACCATTTGTTTATATGCTGTTAAAATGGCATACGCTAAAATACAGCAGATATGTAAAGTACTAGTTAAGCAAGGAAAAACAAGCTTGATGCCTTGAATGTGTCATTTTTCATCAACCAGAATCATCTGAATAATTAGGATTTGTAATATAAGCATTTATAACATCATCAATGCTAGTTGGTTTTTTAAGTGGCCGTGCACAGGGATCAGAAGTCCTGACACCCTATTGATTACTTATGATTCCCCACAAGCAAACAAGGATGCCCTTGGACTCTTAGCATTATCAAGCCTGTGGTACAAAACGTATGTTTATCCATATAATTAATACATACTCATATATACACTTACTGTAAATGTCCTTAGAACCACATTCTGCAGGTACAGTTTCCTTTAACAGCGCTTTATATTTCTCACCTTTAATGGGTCTGAATTATCCTGATAAGTCTTAATAAAATATTCCCACATTTGTGCTCATCATGTCAGTACTTTGATGCCCGTTCTTGTTGACTTAGTGGTATTTTGGGCCATCTATGCTCTGCTAGTACTGATCCTAATTTGCCCTCAGAAGACAACTGTTAATTGTGTCCCGAAGCACTGATTATGACGGGGTTTGACTTGAAGCTGTGTTTGGTTTAATTCACCTCAAGCCATGACACTTTTTAACTGGTTTTATGGGATATTTGATCCGTACGTAACCATTTCATGCGTATTGTCAGGATACAGGCATCAAGTGCAACTTGTAAGCTCTACCAATCAATTGTTTACGTAAACTGTAATTCAGCAAATCAGTAGAATGGAGAAGCATGTACTGGGCATACACAGGCACAAAAAGAGCGACAACATGGCCTCCTTCCATTAGAGGTCACACTTTTTCTTGACCTCTGGCAGTTTGGGCACACAGTCGGGGAAAGTATCAGGTACTGACGACTGACACACCTGCACAGCTTATGATGTCGTTTGTTTTTATCAGTCACCATATGGGAACACAAGCAGAGGAGGAGGGCTAAAAAAAAAAAAAAGAAAAAGAAAAAGCCCTACTCCCCCACATTGTTTTTCTCGATTCCAGGCAGGGTGTACAGTCAGTGGTCAGTTCTCACTCACTTACAGGGAGCGTATTAATTCAGCCTTGTCCAGCATACCTCTCATTAAAGTGTCACTGGGTGCAGAAGTAAATGACTGGGGGAAGATGGATAGACATACCGTAGATGTGCAGCTTGGCAGGTTGAGAGGTAGGTTCATATACTCAAGTGCTTCTGGGACTGTCTTTGACTCTGATATCATTACTTCGCTCTGAAAGTCTCACTGAGAAGCGCCTTCTCTTTTTCACTTTGACAGCTATTCTGTACATCTGGTTGATGGAAGAACTAGTCTAGTCACTGTAATAGCATGAACTTGTCATGCACATTCTGCAGAGAGCAGCAGAACTCCTCGCCGAATCGCAGTGCCTGCGAATCGCAAGGCCATCATACATTCATGTTTACACCTGGGGTTCCAGATGCAGTTCTTCTTACAAAACTCCACAGATATCCATCTATGCTTCTATCCACCGTCCAACTGATTATCCAACATGGAGCTGTGGAGAAGCCTGGAGTCTGCTCAGGATACAGTGTGAAGGAACACCTTGGATGGGATGCACTTTAGATACTGTATATTAGATCATAAAGAAAGGTCTCGGGAATGTGATGTACAGCCTATGTCATGTGATAAAATGGAATGGGGAGATCAGGTAGATAGAGGAAATAGCTATGGCCAAATTGATTTCTCAGCCTTCACATCTTCATGTGGATGCTGACACAGCTTAGTGCATATGACAGGTGATCCTGCTGTAATGAGCTTATCTAAAAGCAAGGCAAAATCAGAGACAGTAAACTGCTGACATTATTAAGACGATTACAAGCTCCATGTTAACAAAGGACTGAAAACACTGCAATGCTGCCAATTTGCCTGTGGTCAACATTATGATTTAAAGAATGGGTGTGTAAACATTTTAAGTAAGAGAAATGAGAAAAGTAATCAGTCATAGAGAATCAATGACTCTGTTCTTTGTCACAAAGTTGACAAGCGTCAAGCAAAATTAGTCATGATGTTACTGCCCATCTGTGAGATTTCCCTCCCCACTGGAAAGCATGCTGATAGGAATCTGCACCTAATAATTTTGCCGGTACCAGCCTGAACCAGTCAGGCAACTTTCATGCCACAAGCTCAGTTTCAACCTGATTAATACCATCTGATATTCTGATATCTCATAATTTCATTCCTCTCATAAAATCTTTCATGAACCAAGATCTTCATACAGTGATAAGTGATAATACTGGCAACACCAACCACCAAAAACATACACACACAACTTTCCCAGAACAGAAGTTTGTTGGTTTGTGTTTGTTGAGACTTGGGCCTACGATACAACCTTCTTTTGACATAATCAATCCAGTGTTCAGCCTATAACTTTAACATTTACATGAGTACAGGACTCATACGAATACACAATGGCATACAGAATGCCTTACCAGATATACAGCAGTAACCCCACTGCCCTCCAAAGACACCCCCAGCCTCGCAAACGTGCACCTATCCTGCCTTATATGAATTGATATTAGAGGGGAAAAACTGGCATTCGATTCAAAGCTATGGTTGCAGACAAACAATTCCCCAAGACTGTCAGGAATCCTGGCTTGCAAAGAGCGTCGGCAGCAAACTACCAGCTCAATCATCTTGAATAATGTATGGTTTCACATCCAAATGAAGCAGCCAAGGGCACTTACAAGGCGGAACAAGTGCAGGGAAGATGTATGCAGGTGGTGAATATGCATGTGATACTGCAACTGCTTTGCTGAATTGTCTTATATGGCCACACAGTGTCAGAATTGTTTTGAATATCCACAACGGTTAAGAGGAATAACTGGCAATTTAAAATTGCTTGGTCGAGTGGGTCTTCAAAATGGCACTAGCACTGAATCATATTCCTTGGTAGGCATAAACATCCTCCGAGATGGGAAATATAGAGGGATAAAACATTCAGGGGAGGCAGAAAACTAGGATACGCATTCAGACAAGGTTGCCGATGGTGTGCAGGGTTACTGTAACACATGTATTTTATTTTATTTTCTTCCCCTGGAGAACTGCATCTTCCTCCAAACTTAGAAAAGAGAATGGCTGACTAAATTCTATGACTGCACACCTGTACGTGAACCCACAGCAGGTGAAAAGGACCTGGCAACGGGATGATGTGATCCTGCGCAGGGCTCCGACTTCCCCCCATGTCACCGTCCAGGTCCTCCCCAGGCCACGTCTGCATTTCTCGGGGCTGCATTTGCACCCGATAGCTGATATACATGAATAATTTGTGCCAAGCCCTGCCGGTTTGACTGGCATGAGACAGGAGACGTATGACAGGCCAAGTGATAATGGGGACGAACCAGTGCAATCACTAAAGGGAGAGATAGAGAGCGAGCTTGAAAATAGTGACCATTCACATCTGTTCTGAGGGCAGAGACCCTTCAAGCAGAGGCTGGCCGGTAACAGACAGCGGTTGCGTAGCTACAGGCAAGTCTGCTGACATTTAGCTTGGGCTACAGTTTTGGGCAGGGAAAAAAACATCCCAAATCATCCCTATTAGCATATCTGCTTTGAGCACTGCTGGCTCCGTAGTACAGAGATAAAGACTAGTTCCTTTTCAAATCTACACTGATTGGAAAGACCATGAGACACCACCTTCAGAAACTGCCCTGGGTTCTGCTCAGCAGCATGACAGACATAAGCCAGGGCCTAGGGTGAGGAATGACAAAGAGTAAGGGGGAGATAAGCTCTTTAAACAATCCATCCAATCTACAATAGCACCCTCCTGACTGTGCAGAATTATTCTTGCCACACATGCACAGAATGACGCACATATCATTCGGTACTATAGAGGCCTGGCAACAAACTGTAAAGCGAGTTTATTATTCTAATTAGAACTATGATTCTTTGATAATTTTGCGCGGCCAAAGAAGGGCTTCGTGTAAGGACCTCTCTGCTCACTAAGATTTGTGCTTCTATGCTGTTTACAGTACGACAGACCCTAATACTGACAAAATTCATCGTGGAGAGATTAAACGTATACAGACACCAACCACGCACTGCCATCCCTATAGACAAACAGGGAAATGCGAATATTTGATACAGCACCTTTAGGAGCAATAGGGCATCAGTAGAACAAGATGACAAAATCTACAAAAGGCATTGGGGGAAACAGGGAAAAAAAACGAAGAAATACGAAAAAAGACTTCAAAGGATATTGCAACATATATCCCGACGGCCATGAAATGTGTTGAGTAAATGGCGGCGTTGACACGTTGGGAGACAAGTAACAGATATGGGTGCATGTGAAATGGCCCACAAAAAACCACAATGAGAAATATACTGAGATCGGTATTACACTGCAGCCAGTGCTAATTCATCTACCGCTTCTAAATATACTAAGCCAAAAACCAAAATACATTCTGATTGCTATGAAATTAGAACTAAATGAGTCATACCATCATAACAAGCACCATTCAAATACTACTAGTGCTACAAGTTACACTGCTCTACCCCTGATAGAACCACTACATCTTCAACAAAAGAATTACCACATGAGAAGAGCTACAATTATTACAGCAATGAGAACTAATACCTTAGCTATGTTGAACTGGCAACGTCAATTAAAAGACAGCTGAATACAGTACTGAATATTTTCATTAGATATAATTGTCAAATCCCAAGACAAGCAGTTGGGAGATGGATAGACGTATGGATGATTGTCAAATTCCATATAAGGATATTGGAAACCAATCTTAATAACATATTTAAATACGAATGAAAATGTGACTTTTAACTTCGGTTCTTCCAAGTGGGTCTGCAAAAGGCAGTTAGCCGGAATTAAAAGGAGGCTTTACAATTGTTTTACTATCCACTATGTACTGTAGATGTTATGCACATGAATAGAATGATTAAACATCACAAAGTTAGATTTTGACAGTCGATGATCAATTATCTTCTGGCTGCGAGCCGCGTTTTGCATCCTATTAAAAATGAATGCTACGGTATGGTACGGCTGATGCTTCCGTTGTCCGATGGGCTGTTGAGGCTTCATGAGGAAGCCCACTCACCGTACCCAGACAATCCATCACCACCGAGGGATTAACCCCCTTTGCTTCCCCTCCCTTTTACAGGGTATATTACAGATGGGCTAAAGAGAAAAATAAGTGATGTTTGGGTGATGAACTGGAGAAATGCAATTAGGTCCATTAGAATTCACAGGAGTCGGCAGACAATAATCAAACAGCTTTCAAGCTGCCCATCGCAATTATCTTCACACTTAAGGATCAACAAAGCACATAATGACTTACAGTCCATTAAGGAATTCTGGAGAAATCAAATTTTAATGCAAGTTGTGTGGATTAGCTGGACACTGGGTAACAGTAAATTTGTATATAAATCTACTTAACAGATCTGACCAGTGGCAGCTGAGAATAAAGCGCCAGGGCTTTTCAGCGTTTTGTAAACCCGCCTTTTGTAATCCCTGTTATTTAACTAAGCATATTTCCCAAAAGAACTATAAAGAAAGAGTTTTTTTAAGGTCATCCTATTGAAGTTGACTTCTTGGGTCTTACCAGAACTTGTTAATCACTGTGGTTGAAGATGTTACCCTAACAGATCAGATGTTATCCTAAATCCAAGATTGGACTGAGGCCCTGTGATTAGACTGCAAGCGCTTTCAGTCATGAATTAAAGGGGCTGAGGCAATGCCGAAAGATACCATTTCATGGTGCTTGGCAGACAGATTTTGTGGGATATAATCACAGGCTTCGCTTAATCACAATTAATAACCCACATGTTGTAAGTGAGTCTCAAATTTCAATTTGCCTCCTCTGTGTTTCATGGAGAAGAGCTACTCAGTGATTATTTATTTATTTATTTTACCAACCATGGTCCACAATTTAATAATCCTCCATGTCACAGAGATAACATTAGTGATTGCTTCTAAAACGTGGAGCACTTCATGAAAAAAAATTCTTAATACTGTCTAGAACATAACAATATGGGACACATTGTGAGTAGCACTGCCCCAAAACTGTGAAAGTATATTTCTAATTTGTGAAGCCTGAAGGAAACTATAGGAAAATAAGGAAACTAAATATCAAGGTAATACTGTAGTCTTGCAATACTGTAAAGTGATACTATGTATCCCTTACTAGCCAAAAATGTAAGATATATGCATGGTACAGGTTTTGGGAAGATCAGTATTTTGACTAAGGAAAAATTAAAATTTTAAATGCATACATGGTACACTACAGACGCATATAATGGGCTCCATTTTCTGCTGTTCACCAATCTGCCACATATAAACAATTTATAATTTGCACCTGCACTGGCGTTACGAAAGCGGTAATATTTTTTTTTGTCTTAATGTCTGGCATTAAGAAGCGACAATGTTATTCCTGTGCAGTTTGTGTCCTCTGAGTACTCTACTGACAAGTATGCAAGGCAAAAAATTGACAGCACCAGTGAGATCTAATCAACATATCTACTGGTATCTTGCTTAAACCATCAGCACCAGGGATGACGGAAATGCGCAAGAAATCACAGGTACGTTTGCACGTCTCAATCATTCCTTACAAGCAGATAGGAGGAGGGGGGGCCATTGCACAGCTGACTTTAAAGGTTCACCAATCTGCCACTTATAACAAATTTATAATTTGCACCTGCACTGGCGTGATGAAAGCAAGCAGTAATATTTTTTTTCCTATTCTCAGTGTTGCCATAAATAAAATTTGAGGTAGAAAAAGTTAAGACCAAGCCACCTTTATGTATTCTGTGGGTATTTAAATTGCAGTTTTCCCGGTCGTCATCTTTAAAACCCTCTACAATTCCTAATGACGGAAGGTTCACTAAGGTGAATATGTGAACATGAATAGAGTCTGGGAAGCACCATAGGAAGTCTGACAAGGTCTGCGGAAATGTCCGTCTCTTCTCAGTGGTTTACAATCCACAGGGTCTCTGCTATAATACTAACAGCAGGACTGCTACCCTAAAGTTGATCAGAACTGGTTCTTCACGCCCCTATGTAGACATACTGTAAAAACAAGTACATTTAGTGACTCGGTCATCATTAATTATGTCAAAATTTATGACTCCTCTTTCCTTCAGTATGTTCATATTACATTCAGTTCGAAGTCCAGAGCACCATGTCTACTCCCAAGTTTATCTAAGAAGCAGGTGTTCCACAAATGAATAAGCAAGCAGGGATCATGGCTGAAGCAGGGTTTGCCTTCAGAAATCAAAGCCACACCAACACAAGTGAGATTCAGTTTGCCCCCCCCCCCCCATTTGATCAAAAGAAATAAATAATGAAGCATAAGGAAACAATCCATAAGCTAAATTAAATAAGACCAAAATATACTGCAGGGATGTTGAGAAGAAAAGCAATTTCAGTGAGTGATACTTTTACTGAAATGCTTTCCATACCCGAACATAAAGAAATCAATCCATACAGTCACAGAACCATGAGGCTTAGGTGGACCATTTGTTACAAAGCCGATTGTTGACTAACTGGTTTAACGCAGTAAACTCTAGGATGACTACCTCCGCTACCAGTGTTCAATGATAGTGTGCACAGGACCAAGGAAAAAGCATGATCTAATGAGAACTATCCAAATATAATCAAGACATCATCATACACACACTTTTATCATGCAGTACAGAATCCCCAATTTAAAGTATTCAGAACCTCCATTTAGGATCCCATTTATTACAGATTGCGAATGCACACATTTTATAATCAATACAATCAGTCTCATTTCACCACCACACAAGTTTCCGCATTTTTAGCAGTGGCTCCCGGATACTGTGGAGTTACACACATTTCCTTGCATCCCCTCCCCTGAGCTCTCGCATAGTCCATAGTTAGTTTCCTCTTTGCCTGACTGCCTTGTTTGCAAAGACACTCTCGATTTAGATAGTGTATAGTTGGCACAATGTACCCAGTACTTCATGATGATGGAGTAGACTGCTCTGAAAAGCAATATTTAGAAAACTCCATATTTTTGTATCATTCTGATCTGCAATTTTCTTTATTATATATCTGTCTTAAAAATCTCTCTGGTTTTTATTTCATGATAGTCTTTGCAAGAAGCAAAAAGGCTCATCGAGAAATCTCCAAGACCTATTTTTTATTTTAATTTTCATTCTATAGTCCCGATTTGACTTTTCCACATAATATCTTATTTCATCTTACTGAAGTTAAACATATGCACAAATTCATGTTGTGAATAATAAAATATCAAGACTGCAAGCTTAAAGGTAGCTGTAAGCAAAATCTGCATAATCAATTTGTGTATGTACAGACCCAGATATGTTATGAGCTGTGTTATATGAACTGTCTCTCTACTAGCGTCTCTGGACCAAAAAAAATGAAATTCAGGCCCGACAGTAATTTAATATCACAGCTATTAAAACACATACTTGGTTCATCAAATCATGCATGTCCTTATGCATGCTAGTGCATATCTGCATGGTACAAAAGCACAAGAGGTCATTAGTTTGCAACCAAAAACAGCGACACCAATGGGAAATGTAAATGGATAATTTGTCACAAATTCCTTCACAAATTCTCAAACATCCATGACTAATTGAGGAAAATAAAATGACAGGCAATTACATCTTTTAATACAACTGGCATTATATGCAGAAAATCAGCCAGAACTGGAGAATATAAAAAAAGATCACTAAGTGCACAACTATTTATTTTTATTAAAAGCATTCATGTAAAGGTTTTTTACCAGTCAATCACTGCCTCAAAGGAAAGCCCTTCATAACTTTTCCCCTTGACTTTGAAAAACTTTGTACCACAGATGTTTACATTGCTGCCATAGATATTTATAGCCCAAACTGAATTATGACCACTGAACGACGGGGAACCGGAGGTGGCTGTGCACCCAAAAATGATATTTGTGTCCCTCTGAAACAATAAAAAATTTGACGCTTTGAGGTTTCTAAAATGATTAATAACAATAATCCTTGAATTTTAAAAACAACTCCATGAATGTGCTTCCTACATTTTAGAGACACATATTGCTAACCATAAAATGAAATTGTTAAAGTGTTGCCATGTCCCACCCCGTATCCGCGGTGACTGGGAATGCAGCCAGACCATGAGCTGCATTGTGCCAAAACAATTAGAGTTATACAGTTTAGACTATCCCTGCGGAGGGCAGTTACAGCGCTAACACCAGTCTGACAATCATCATAAACATCAGACGAACGCAAGTTTTCCCAGGCTAGTCAGAAAGTATTTCACCGTGGATAAGTCTTAGACCGTACATATCTTTCTCACTGTTTTTTTTATCACCAGATAATGTCCCCGTACATGCTTAAATTAGAACTGCAACCCAAATGTCTGATGCCCTGCCATTGTTTTTGGCTTAACACCAAGGTAAGTTAATAAATAACAAATGTCATGAACACTCGACAGCCCAGATTGTCAGAACGCTTGTTAAATGCATAAGCCACCGGAACATTTACATGTCTTTACCAGACACTTTTGTCTGAAGTGTGGCAGATAATATATCAATGTGGGTACATAGACATACACGGAAATATCAACACATCCATCTTCCAGCCGACTGTGCTTGTGTCATAGAATCTCATGTCGAAATGTGCAAGGTATAATGGCCACGCTACATTGAAGGTGATGTTGGTAGCTATTATATTGATCCTACTACTCCCTTGTGCATTACTGGGTCAATTCACGCTGCCATCTAGTGGGTAACATGAGTATTCTACTTCAATTGGCACACAGGAGAAATACTTCACTTTCTCTCTCCAAACACATACAATGCTACGTGACTGGATAATTCTGAACCAGGATAATAAGATTTTCTACTAAAAGAATCTCAGGTTTGATCCAATGTCATGACATGAAATAAAAACAAACATAAATAAATAATAAATAACAAAAACAATACTACTACTACTACTACTACTACTACTACTAGTACTAATAATAATAATAATAATAGAACAATTACTGCTCACTGGCATAATGACAAAGTAGAATCAAAGTAAAATATAAATATTAAAGCACAATCCAGGGTTATTGTTTCGAATTATATATAACCTTCCAAAGTATTAAAAATATACATTAAACAGTGGCTATATATTAAACTTTTAATCAAAATCGGTACATAGCAAGTGAGAAGGTATGTTTGGAATAGGTTTAAGGCATGGAAACAGGAGAATATTAAGAATCACACACTCCTCTGGATGTCCCTTGTATAAAAGCATTTTTAATCATTCGTTGCCACTGTTAAACTTCTACCAAGATCTACCAAGCAGTGATGTAATTAAGTGTCAGCACTTGTAAAAACAAACGACATGCAACTCCCCTGCACAGGAGACCAGCCAGTTTCTCTGATAATTCGGTTTATGGCCGAGCGATAATGGAATTCAAGATTATCGGCTGCAAGCCTCGATATTTTACCAACTGCTGTCAGGCCTCCAAAACTGTAATTGTGAAATGATCTTCTAGAAACCACAGCACAGTGAGAAGACAGACCACCTACCAATGATATGCCAGCATGCAGCGGGTGGACTCTCTACTTTCAGTTTCGAGGAGCAAGCCCTCTCCTGGGGCACCTTGCTGCTCTCACTTTAGTTATGAAAGATAAAATGAAACACTGCACCTCTGCTTGGATGACTGAGCCAATAAAATACTGGTTGCCATGGTGACAGAGACTGCAGAGTGATTTCCGTGTTTATAGGGCCTAAAGTCTGGGAGAGGCTTTTAACCAGTGCCGAATTCATTTTTTGAATGCCAATAGCTTTAATTTGTACACAGTTGTTAGTACATTAATTTCAATTTTTTTCGAAGAGATTATACTTTACTCAATAATTATTTATGCACTTAACTCACGGAAGCGTTACCAAGAGTGAATGCAAATTGGAGAAAAGTTTCCACATAAACAGCTGTTTCGCAGAAAGGGATAAATGCATGCAGTATTTATTGATTTCTTTTGTTCCCCTGGTGGAGTTTAAAAAAGGACCCCATACATCACACAGCAATATCCTTAAGAGTGGCTAAAAACGACGCGTGTTTTGTATAGTACGCCGCATTTGGAGATACACATGCGGTACGCTTTTCGATCAGCATCACGGTCACATCCTTATACGTCAACAGCACTCCTTCTAAACAAAGGCCGTTCCAGCAGCAGGAGACACGCCACACTGGTGTTTCCATTCAGCTCTCTGCTTCGACCCTGAGCTGATTTGCAAATTGTTTAAGTGGAAACAGAGAGTTGGGGGTGATGAGCATTTCACACGCTTTTCTGTCTCATTTTTGATGGCGCTTCACCCGTTTCTAAGGTCACAATATGGCACGCGAACAAGCAGCGCTCAACACCTCATTTTCAACATGCAGCATGATCTAATGCCGCGTGGATAGCCCATAATAAAACCTGCATTGACATTATAAACAAAAAAGACAGTAATATCAACCTATTTTCAACAGAACTTAGGGGGCTGTTGAGGTATTCCACGGTCATTATTGCTCAAAACTGATTTTTGCCTTTGTAGATCTTAAAAATAAATAATTGTAGATCACTTATTTACATTTTACGAAAAACCTTCAACGGAAAAACAGACTTTAAACGTATTATCTAATGAAGAGTTGCACTGCATATAATAACATTGCACATAATCCAGACATAAAAAGCTGAAAGGAAAAATCTGCAACTTGACTACAAACAGGAAGCAGGCTCAGAATTACATGCCAAAAATACCAACTGCTACATTACAACTGTCATGGGCTCTAAGCTTCAATTTACCCATCATCCTCTAGTGACCTAGGCATGTGTGTTTTCCTCTAAGAAATGGAGAGTTCGCATATTCAGTTCTTCACTTGTCATATACTGTCACATTAGGACATTTTTTGGTTCAAAGGCGAGGTGTTACATCTGAAACATTTTTGACACGACTGCTCTAGCCACTAATACCTCGCACAAACATCAGTAAGTGGGTCAGAAGCAGGAAGATTCCAGGTAGACTTGTTAAGCCACTGAATTATGTACATTTTAATGGCGACGTTTCAAAGCGCACAGCTTCGTTTACGCACTGTCAGGTGTCCCAGCCTCATTCAGCTTTGATTTCATTTCCATTTCCCCCCTCAAATGTCAAGTAGCTCCTCTCCAAGGGATAAAATGCACCACTTACCGCTCTGCCGTTTTTAAACATTCCCTTTTTTTCCCCCTGATTTCATGCGCTCGTCGTGTTAAGTGTTAGGAACAGTGAGGGTGGGGCACTAACGTCCACTAGCCAAGATCGCTCTCTCAGGTGAGCAGACTAAATACGGCTCAGATGCAGGCTCCAGACTCCCTTCCCAAGTGCCGGAATATGAAATCAGACAGAGCTGGAAGAGCTGCACCTGAAGGCATCAGTGCTCTACGCTATAGGACCAGTACTGGCATCTGTGTGCAAGTATGTGTCTGCACGTGTGCTGACATGCACTGTGCATTCGGGAAGCATACGTCCATCTGACTCTGAGTTCACCTTGATCTGAGTATGGGGCTGGGGGAGGCAAAGAGTCAAGAGGGACAAGATATCTGACAGTCTCCAAATATTCTAATGCATATGAATGCTCTCATGGCAGTAATGAGTGCAAAAGAAATGGATATAAAGTTGCCCTTGAATTGCACGGCCTTTTAGAAATACAAATAAATCAAATAAATAAGATACCCAGAAATCGATTAACAGAAGGAGAGATCTCCAGACAAGCGCTAGAAGTATGATCTCATAATACCACAGATTACAGTGATCCCTGGTAGATATCAATTCAGAAACTTCCAATTTCAGCGGGCGAGTGTTCCCAGCTCGACTCAAACTGACATTCCCATTATCCTATGTAAACAGACAGAAACAAGGGCTGTCTTTGTGGGAGATTAGATGGGGGTGTACGAGGGGCCTGGCTTTGCTGAGCTCGAGCTTGTTTAGCAACAGGGCATCCCGAGGGGTGGGAAATAATGAGAGAAAACAAAGCAGCTGCCTGCCCTTTTAATCCGGCAGTACATTTGAAAGGCACTGCCGTCCTTCCCTCGCGTCATTAAGCCACTGCACCGCCCCTACCGCCGATCGCATCCGTCGTGTACAAACACAGTTGCTCCGGGCCCGGTCAGAAGCCCACAGGTGAGCGCAGGTGATCCCGTCCAGCTCCCGTCCTCAAAGCCCAGAGCCTGGGCAGAGTGTGCCCCAGCCGCATCTCGGGTTTTCCACTAAGCTTGAAAAGGCTGTGACATTTCCAAGAGAATGAGCACACAGGTGAGGAGGACAGGGGCAGCATTAGTGATGCTGTTACTCAGCCTACGCAGTCGAGCTACGTCCACGCCAAGGCTTTAATGTCACTCAGCCAGGTTTGAAGTGCTGTACCCAGGGCGCCCGAATCTCCTCCGCTTTAATGATCTGCCCCCTTTTCTCAGGCAGCTGCTGCACTCGCTCGACGCCAGCTGAAGTTGGCCCAGGGTGCGCCGCTCTCCCACCACGCCGCGCCACGCCAGCTGCCCGAAACCGTGTCGTGTGCCGATAGGTCTCACATCCGCTGTGCCGCGGCAGGAGGCACAACCAGGAGAAAAGAAAGTTAGCAGGAATGGAGGACTGAGAAGCAGCCCGTGCATTTCAATATACTGAGGACAGGAAAGGACACTTGCCAAGTTCATGTTTCATTCATCTACCTTTATGGATTTGCAAATGCATTCAGACACTTGACAGACTTTGTGGTTTTGCTTTATCTCCCATTTCAGGAAATATTAGCACAGACACACAAAAACAGACAAAGCTTACTCAATGCTCTTTAGGAGCAGTTACTTTCACTCATACGCAGAAGCTGAGCTCTGGTGACATGGTGACACAAAGTCATAAATCATAGTAAGCGTTAACGGGATACACCGAATACAGAGAAAAGATAGACAAACAGCATTAAATGAAGTGTTAAGTACACTTATATAAATACACGTTTACATATGCGAGTCACGCTGGCCCCATGACAAAGGAGCCTATAATTATTTCAAAAATGGAAGGTAAAAATTGGAAGAAAACCAGCTGCAGGGTGGATGCAGTGAACGTCACAGCAATGAACCTTTGGGAAACGTGAAGACCCAGACAGGAGACGGAACGTTCCGGAGAAAACGCCGCTGCCAGGAGTCAACATCGACCTGACAGCATCTGACAATAACAGATGCTGAAAAATGACCTGAGGATCGAAAATAAAAAAACTGCAAAAACAAAATTGCGGTGTTGCAAGCCGTAGATGAAGAACGCCTCAGTCACCGCTGCTCATAAACGACCAAGCCGTTTATCACAGCTGAAGAAATCATTCCTCCCAATGAGCTGCCAGGGAAGCTGCCATTCCCTACTTTCCAGGCCTGACATCTGCTTGACATTCGAGTAACAATGTACATCAGATCCCCTCTTTAATGGCACTAACATAAATGTGAAGCAGGAAGCAAAAGATCAAACCAACAGTCTTAGCAAAATCATCCACAAGCAGTCTGAGAATATTATGTGACACAATCAAATACCCCTGGAAACATAAATGGTGCTATTTTCCGAATCACTGCATCTAGGGAATTAAGAGCAATTTAACAAACCGAAATTCCCATTATTTTTCATTTCTTCATTTATTTGTAATTGCCACTCTAAGTTTTCTGTCCTCGTGATAGCCGCGTTAGGGAAGACCAACCAAGCAGTGCAATTACTGTCCATGATGAAGGTAAATTGAATACTGCCGAGTGGATTGATTTTCTCCCCAATTTCCCACGAGAGGGTAGGCGTTGTGTGTTTAGTCGAGAAACATGCCCATTATGAAGTATAGGTTTCTGACCTACAACACGAGACATGGTATACAGCCACTTTGCTGGGGATCTCGGAATTGGTTTTCGATGAGAACGCAGCCAATGGACAGTCTCTCGATATGAGCCGGCAGGCACAGGCTAGTCTGCAGAGGGGTGGCAGGCTTCATCCTGGGCACTAATGAGAAATACAGTAAGTTTCATTTGATTTTCCCCATCAGAGGCTTAGAAACCATCAAGATTAATCAGATCCCTCCCTAATACCGCTGCTTTTGCTCTCTTTCATAATCACTGTGATTAGTCGCATATTTGCCAAGGTATGATCTACAAGGCCATGTTTAAATATGCACACCAAACACAAACATCCACATGCTCTAAAAAGGGGGCAGAGTGGGGGGGCGGCAGCTCAGACTTCATTCTAGCAACCAACAGGAGTTCTGCATAACATGGTCGAGTATTCATTAAATACTGCCAGAATCAATAATTCACTCAAATACAGAGCTATACATTTAACAGATTAATAAATTCAGAAATGTATTGCTCCTCAAGTGCTGGTCTACCCTATAGGTAAATATAATTATATAATAATCATAAGACAAAGGACATTGTAAAGACAGCAGGGAGGATGATATATTATTCCAAAAAAAAGATTTACAGATTGTTCCTACTCTACTTCCATCGCCATCACCATGGCATCTGAGACCCCATGGTGAGGCAACGTTATGGTGCTGCACCAGCATGGAACCAGCTTCCAGTGCGTGAGGACATGCTGGTTTCCATCAGCCACCTGGTGTTGTTCGCCGCAAAGAGGTCAAGAAGCACAAATCAGGTCTGTTTCTTTTTTTCAAAGACACTGGGGGCTGTTGAGGATAATAAAATGCACTTCTGAATGCCATATGCTATTAACATGATTTTCGGAGAATTGTTACAGGAAGGACATCAGTAGAAGCTGCATATACAACTTACTGTAGATTTGGAGACCTAAGGAAGATGCAACCAGAAGTTAATCAAGTTAATGAGCGAATGCAGACACACACAGCACTCTTTACATCTATTTAATACACCATTATAATGCTACCCGAGGGGGACCTGCTGCTGCCTGGACTGCAGGGACAGTTGCCGTGAACATGTGACGGCCCCATTAAAAAGCCTTCCAAAGGCAGAGGGTGCACTGGCATCAGGCACTGGATACAGGGACAATCATGAACCATTTCAATTAAGACGCCCACGCGGTTTGTCAGGACGAGATGTGCCGGAACAGGTGAAAAGATCAAGTGCAGCTCATTTCAGGAACTCATGCCATGCCGTTGCAGTATTAAATTAATGGCTCCAGCAGAAATTATCACACTTTATTACAAAATACTCTGAATCCCTTAAAGGTGAACTGCATTCCTGGGCATCTTCAGTGACAAAAAGGATGTATCGTGATAGGTGACTGTAGCCATGATTCTGCTAAGCTCTTTCATTCATGGGATTAGTTTGTGATCTTTTATTTAGGATTTCGTATCTATTGTGACACACACAGCCGAGTTCAGAGCTGAAACAGTCATCCGGCTGGTTTATAAGAATCTAAGTTACGGAGAATCAGTTATACTTGCTATGGTTTAAACTAATTACTTGGAGACAAGAAGACTCAGAAGTTTATGAAACTGGAGGAACATGCCCATAATTAATATGAAGATATTCTAGCATATTCTTTATTTCCAATCTAAGCAGACAATAAATTTCCAGGCTGCATAATTGCCAGTCACGAAGGCTTAATGCAATCACCAATGCCTGTGCCATTGTATAATAAATATAAATAAAAATAAATTTTAAATTAGTAGATGTTAATGCAAGTACTTAGGACTTTTGTTTGCACTGATTATATGGTAAGAGAATCTCAGATGAGGGGAAGATATTTTTTGTTTGTCTACAAAATGTTTGGTATGCATTTTGTAAACTGTGGCCTACAGTGATGGGTGGGTGTACGCTTGCCCCACAATAAACTGAAGGAATTGAACATGCGTCTGGGAGAAAATCTGAAGTAATAAAAAAAAACACACAACACGGACCTCAGAATGTGCCAAGAAGCCATGAGAAATTATCTCCCATTTTTTCAAATGTATTGTGCGGTGGTTGTGGTTTGACAAAACAGGCTGCTCATCACATGCGATGTGGGCAGGACTGGGGAGTGTGGACAGACCCCCAACACTTGATACATTTAGTGCCAGTAAAGGGAGCTTGTCATGCTAATTATGACAAATGCATTCACAGCTTTAAGGCACAAATTACATAAACCATAAAAAATGAAAACAGCGGCAGTCCAGCCATATGCGTGAATCTGCTCCTGCACAGATTACGGCAGCACGCAGCACTACCGCTTTCAACAGACCATGCGCCGCCTCCCTTTCTCTCTGAGAATTGTCAGTGATAAGATTCAACTAAGCTTCCTTATCAACTAACTTCACTTTTCAAAGCGGACAAACAAACATGAAGTGAACCTGTTTTGTCTTAATGAAATTGCAAATCAATCAGTCCTTCATTTTCTGAATATTGTTGTAGCGATATATCTCTGTATATCTGACTACTGAAGATCAAGCCCAGACAGCAAGACAAGATATTTTGCTTCTTTCTGATCAGTTTCTGGAAACTATTAGTTTAGAACTTTTTGGGCTTTCAGTTTTCATATAGCAGCACTCCTATGGGGCATTTGAGAGAAAGGCATTTGCAGTGAATGGAAATATTTCCATGGCTTTCCTAACTGATAAAATAAGCAAAGAAATCTGACATCTCCAATTCATGTACAGCATATGTACGAACTCATAATTTTTCAGGACCATTTTATAAACAAAGAGCACAGACCTTATGTATAACCGTTCATTGCCTACGTGAGGTTTTAAATCATTAATGGCTGTTAAATTCAATCACAGACCATAACTACATTTAAGAACAGAATCAGTCAGTAGCCGTGAATATTTCCCTGGTTTTAGCAAAACTCTGCTTGAGTACTAACTGATTTCTCTGGCTATTATGTTATGAAGAATCTAACGCATATTTCTGATTATCTGTGAGTAAAAAAACAAACTGATGCATGTGCAACATTTTTGGAGTTTTTTGGTTGAAAAGAGATCTGTATTATTATTATTATTATTATTATTGCTTAATAAATGGCATTTCCTGCCTCTTCTCAAAGGTCACTATCAATAATATACAGTCAAACAAACAATAGGCTGTTTATGATCGCAGAAAGTTGTCAGAACCTAATTATAAATAAAAGTAATCTTGTCCCAGGGAGTGCTGTACAGGGAAACTCAACCTGCTTTGACATAATGTCTGCGATGCCCCAGGCATAAGAATAGCAACAAAAACACCAAAAAGAGTCGACATTGTTGTTTTTTTTTGAGCTATGAGCTCCTCACATTAATTGCAGTCTCCTGTGTACAGCAGGTCAACTTACCAACCCCAATCAGTAGGAAACTGTCACTCAAATTAATACTTAATTGACTGTCATCCAAGTTTAATTATATATCTAATCAAACACAAAGTATGGAGATGCAGCTTTGTGGCACTAAGCTAGAGTGGGGGCCTGTTGTTCCATTAACATTCTGATTATTAAATTAAACACTATACAAAAGTGATGGAATAGGGTAGGGCAAAACAAAACTTGACAGCACAGGGTACACATTTTCTCACAGCCTTCACGGTCATATATTTCAGCTCACAGAACCCGTAAAGGTCATCTTATTTAGAAAGTCGTACTATGGGTGAGCAATTAATAGGCATTCTCTTGTCAGAAGCGACTTTTGCACCTCGCCAGCGCAAAGAGAACTTAATCGAATCTGAATGCTGAAGGAATGATTTAAAAGTCCATTAGGGGAACTGGTGTATCACATGAGGCTTGCGGATTGTCATGCCTCACAGGCAAACAGTTTGCTAAATGTTGCTGACCTTGATAAACTGCACTTCAAACACTAAGACTTAAAAGCACGCCACAGCAGTCCGGCTTGAGTTAATGTGCTAACTGCTAAAATAGGCTCTAAATAGGTAGGAGACCCAATACTCATGAATGCTGATCCAGTTTGCGAGTACACACACTCACAGATACCGAAATAATACCCTACTGGTCAAACACACCCACATTTGGAAACTTAACTGCTTGAATGTTCATGTGTGGAAACTCCAGAGCCTCCAGCCCAGGAATTCAGCATTGAGGGTATAGCACAGAAACCCAAAGACGTCCGCCTGTGGCAGCAGGGCGTGCAGCAGACGCCCTTGGCTTCCTGCCCGTCTGATGGTTCGCCCTCGTCAGGCACGAACACGCCGACCAGTTACTGTCACGAGTGACAGCGTGCCGACATGGTGCTAAGACCCAAACAGACTGAGGTTACCAGCAGCCTGCCCAGGCGTTCTCAGCCAGGATGGCATCGCTGCTTGCTGATAATTAGCAGGTAGCACCACCGGAAAAGCCTGAGAGCGCAGTACCTGTCTGAGGAGCGTCATGTGACCCATGATGCTTTGCATTTTTTCCCCGCGTTATGCACCCCCCCCGAGCTGTAAGTCACACCATACTAACTTGTGAGCGGCTGTGGGGAAAATAGGTGCCCCCCACCCCCCGATTTCATTCTGCTGGGAAAGGGCTGCGACGAGGGACCCCACTGGCGTAATGGATGAAGGAATGCAAGGTCACATGGGGCACTTCGAGCTCGACGGCAACATTAGGGCCCACGTATTTATCACATGTGGGCCATTAGGACTGCACAGGAAATGGACAGTGGGCATATGGTCACTTTATTAACCCTGACAGTGATATCGCAAGGGAATGCTTTTAATGGGTTATACAGTACAACTTCTGGATTAAAGGGTGAGAAAAACTACAGAGATATGTGAATAAATTATATATACACATACACAGTATACACACAAAAGATTTTATGTTATACATTTATATACTCATATACATAAACAGTGGAAAAGGCACACATGTATGTGTGTATATGAATATGTATCTTCAATCAAGCTACATCATGGTCTACAAAGCAATAAAATTATATTACTTGTCACTGTAAGAATAATTTAAGAAGCACTGTTTTTTCAGCAACTAATCATAATTAGTTATTTGTTCATCATTTTGAAATCATTTACAAAGTAGAGTGACCTGTAAAGAGCATAATGTCAGCAAGATGTCAGACATAAAATTACACGAGAAATAAATGGGGCACCATGGGGTCCCAGGGAGGTTGGTTAAAGTCTAAAATTAAACAAGATGTCAGGTACAAGGAATCTTTCCTGGATGAATAATTGTTAGTAGTCTAATATGCAGAGGGCTGTGATGGTCACGAACATCAGATAAGCAAAGCAAACACAAAGTAATAGACTGCAAGCATGTCTTTCCACATACTGGTATTAAATTGAGAGGAATAAGGAGTGTTGTCAGACGCTGAGTCCTCCTAGGGCTCTGACTAACTGGGGACATTTCCTTGTGCTAAGCAAACACAGGTGGGTCCAAAGGTCAAAAATACAGGGCTAAAAAGCCACATAGAATCAATTAGCTTTGCGTCACACAAAAACATTCACAAGAGCTTTAGATTCAGTTAGCCTTTACCATCCCATAATAAAGTCACAAGAGCTTCTGATGGCCTTTACCATCCCTTAATAAAGTCACAATAGCTTCTGATGGCCTTTACCATTCCTTAATGTCATAATAGCTTCAGCTAGTGTTTACCATCCCTTATTGTCACAATAGTTTCAGCTAGTCTTTACTATTGATTAATAAAGTCACAAGAGTTTCAACTGATCTTTACCATCCATTGATAATGTCACAAGAGCTTCAGTTGGTCTGTATCATCCAATAATCCATAAATAGTCACAAGAGCTTCCGTCCCTTAATAAAGTCAAAAGTGCTTCACAAACTTAAGCTGCTTCATACACTCTTAATATCATTAGAAGTACTTTTTCCCCCATTGTAACTCTCACTATCAATCCCATGTGGAACATTTAGGGGATTCTGGATGGGTCATGATTCAGCAAACTGTGGTTTTCAAAAACAAAAGTTGTACAAGCCAGCACTTAAAATATATTTTATCAGGCCGAAAAGTGACTTGCGTTAAGTAGATTAGACATATCTGAGCATTCAATGTAGAAGATTGGAGGTGAGTCTATTTCTAAGCGCGAGAACAAGCGCATGGCATTGTGGGGTATTTGTTCATGCACCACCTGAAACGCTCAACTCTCCAATGTACCTCAAGGAATGGCAGCGAGCACAAACAGCCTGGAAGCTTCCGCCAACCTCGGCAGTCGGCCATCCATGACCGCTTGACCTTTAAAGTTCAAGCTCACCCATCTGTATTCAGGCTTCCTAATGCTAGATTAGAGAACAGAGGAAGCAGCCTTTCTATTCTTTTGTCAGGACCAAAACATTAAGTACACTTTTTAAAGTCATGCACAGCTTTTCATACAGGTGCAGCTTATATTAATGGCATCTTATCTTAATTGCAAAAAAAAGCAGATTTATTATTCATGCAAAATAATGGTGTCATATGCTATATAAAACTGAATATATTATGTTCCTCACCCTGATGGCCTCATTGATTTCTCTGAATTGAGGTACCAATTAAGTCCTTTAATTGTTATTGCAAACAGATAATAAGCAAATACCTGGATAACAGTATTTTGACAGACTAGAGAGAGGTAGAGAGATTTCACCCAGACTCCTGGCACGACGTTCCTTGTGACTAACTTTTGCCCGTCTCAACTCCACTCGTGCAAGAAAGATATATTAAGGGGGCAAAGCTTCCATTCTTTCTTTCTTTCTTTCTCTCTTCTTTCTCCATTATTGAATTCTCATGCTTGGAGTCATCTCGGTGCTACAGTTCTAGGATTTAAGTTCAGAGCTCAGACAGACACTTTGGGGCAGGGATCAAAGCGAGGCAGACTTTGATGCGCTGGAACAAAAGTGTACAGGAACCACCGCTGCGCACCGAAAAACCAAACTCAGGCACATTTTAAGCAAGTGTTTCAGAAACCGTGCTGCTTACATGGGGAGGGGGGCACACAGTCAGATCACAGCAGCGTGGCAGATGGTACCTTTTGCAGAATGGCCTGCTCCAGTGCAAAGGCCATTCCATACCAAGTCTGATTTTTTTCCGCATTAAAAAAAAAAAAGAATGACATCATTCTGAAACAAATAACCATGTATTAATGAAAACTTTCATACCAAGTCCGACATTCAAATTTTCATTATCCATATTTTTTATTTTGATTTCGGCGGTTTTCATTAGTTAAAAACGAATGACCGATAGCGTGTCAGTTTTTACACGCGATCAGTTTTTTTAAATAGGAAGAAAACATTTCACGTGGTTTGCACCGCTAGCCTACAGTGACAAGCAATATTACTGATTTCCTTCTTTTCAATATGATTTCAATTGAATCCAAGGTTGGTATTGCAGGCACTGATCCCAATATTCAAAAGCCTGATGATAAATAAAAATTGTGAAGCCAAAGGGTGAGCTTTTCTAGCAGATCAATCATTTGATTTTCCTATTGTGTCTGGGCAACGTCCTCTTTCTCCCCACTTGTGGAGATGCCCAACCCAATAGTAGTTCATATTCTGCTCCTTATAATAATGTAAATATTTAAATTACAAGATTTAAAAAGTTATTTTAGAATTAGAATTGATTCTCTAAAAAACTCTGAAAAACCCTCAATGAGTTGCAAAAATTCCACATAATGTTTGGCACAAATGTTTTTGAGCTGTCAAATTTGCATCTAAATGATTCTCCAAATCATCATTTTTTTCATGTCATATTCAGTGTGAAACAACCTTAAGTCCTCACTGGAAGGACAGACAGTGCGGCAACCAAGGAATCTCACAGCAGTCACAACAACAGTTCCTGAATGTACTTATAGGGAACATGAAGGTGACCCACGCAAAGCATTATAAGCAGTGCAATGACCCATCCAATGTAATGGAATGGCAGCAAGTTTGCACCATGCGAAATGGTCCAAGAGGGATCATTTCTGCCATCGTCAGCTAGCTGGGCAAACATAAACAGGCACCATACACACATACATAATGTTTCTGCTGCAGAAAGAATGTGAGTTAACCATAAAATGGTCATGGGCCTCATTCTGTGAAGAGGCAAGGCACTAGCTGGGTAACACTGGGCTGGGGTTCAGGTGATTGGCCCCTGTAAACCCACATACTGTGAAGGGGCGGAGCCCTAGCTGGCTAGCAGTGGGCTGGGGTTCAGGTGATTGGCCCCTGTAAACCCTCATACTGTGAAGGGCCGGGGCCCTAGCTGGCTAGCACTGGGCTGGGGTTCAGGTGATTGGCCCTGTAAACCCTCATACTGTGAAGGGGCGGAGCACAAGCTGGCTAGCAGTGGGCTGGGGTTCAGGTGATTGGCCCTGTAAACCCTCATACTATGAAGGGGCGGGGCCCTAGCTGGCTAGCACTGGGCTGGGGTTCAGGTGATTGGCCCCTCTAAACCCTCATACTGTGAAGGGGCGGAGCACAAGCTGGCTAGCTCTGGGCTGGGGTTCAGGTGATTGGCTGTATTTTGACTCTAAGAGCGGCCCAAGAGCCTCTTAAATCCTTCTCACCAGATAACAACACACACTACAGTTACGCTTTGGTTCATCTCCCTGGCAGCTTAACATGATAAGAATAGAAAATTAAAAACGTCATTTTTAAAGTCTGATTGTTTTTCATTCTATATTGCATTTTAATTCATGATCATATGACAGTATGGCAGTTTCAGCCAAACTTATTGTGCTTTTTTAAAAACTCTCACGTTGTCGGAAATGTTTTGAACTCCAAAACAAATGAGCTCGGTCTCCATAGAAACAGAAATTAATAGGAAAAAGAAATTAGGCACAACATAAAATTGCATGTTGACACCCATCAAGATGTGACTACCTTTAATTTATAAACGCTGCAAAATAATTGAATGCGTAACATCCTAAATAAACAAGTTTTATAATGAAAATTAATATAAAAAGAAAGCACCCACTTGCAAACATTTTTTCATGTTATTCATGTTAACGAAGCTCAACTACTTCAAACTGTTACAGGCATTTACACAAAAGACGGCAAAGCAGTAAATCAGTTCCAATGTGGTTTACTGTGTTTGTTTCTGTACTGCACATCTAGTTTTTGCACATCTAGTTTTTATCCTGCCAGCAAGGGCAACAAATACTACTTCTAATATCTTCCACCAGGTTAACATGCACACTGACTCCCATTTCTCAGACCGCATCACAAAAATACGACATCTTATGACGTAGTTGTAATTGGCCCAAAACATGTCACCTCTAACCTATCTATGATCTGCCTCATTTTAATGGATAAGGGTCCAGTAAGCCGTTTTGGGTGTGGTGGTCATGCACTTTAAGTTCTGTGTCATTCTGTGTATTATGCTGCTGGGAGTAAATATGATGTTAAGGGTGTCTTCTGTACGGTTACTAAAGGTATGGAAAAAGCAAAGGAAAAGAGGCAGGGAGGAAATCTAGAGGGAGCTGCAAGTCAGAGGACAAAGGAGGACAACAAAAAAGGTTGCTGTATCCACATTTTGTACATCAGATGACAAAATATTTTGCCAGCCCACACAGGTCAAGTTCAGGAAAACAGACTCCCAGGTAGGTCCCCCTACAATGGCAGGGCTTCACAGAGTGCAGAAATAATGTGTGTCCCTAGCGCTCGTCGCCGTGTCACGATGCCAGATTGCCGGAAGCAACAATGACACCCGACCATGCAAGGCCGGGAGCTGTGGCACAGTCAACTGAATGAAGTCCATTTGTGGGAGGGGCCTCCACAGGTGGTCCGACCACATTTGTTGTGGGCGTGATCTGTCAAGGGCCTGTGAGTTGGTCGGGGGGGGGGGGTATGTGTGTGT
>JAODUD010000062.1:6381430-6394287 GCA_026784285.1 Stomatorhinus walkeri | reverse complement strand
TCACAGCGGCAAGCACACAGCAAGGCCAGCAGGCCACCTCCCAGCATATCAGCACCTTTCAGACATTATGGTTCTCCGGGCCTCTGCGGACCACAGGGTGAGTAATTAGGGGTCTGATCATTAGGGGAGAGGCTGGTGACCACACAAAGAAAACGAGTGAGGCCAGACTCCATTACAGTGACAAGGATACATCCATATGGACAACACCAGGGATTACGATGCTGATTGATCTTGCTGAAACTGTGGAAAACAAAAGGCGTCAGACTATATCAAAGTTATGACCCAATAGCCTGCAGCCCCAAGCCAATAATTAGCCCTTAAGTCACTAACAACAGCTGATCACTGTTACTTTAATAGACTTCCCATTACACACACACACAAACACCTTTTCTGCCCGTAAGGGCTCATTATGAGTCAATAGCTCATGTATTCGTCTTTGGTCCAGAAGGAAGAGCAACAAAGGGATTTTTTTTCTGAGTTTACCATAAATGAGACTAACATGATGCAGCCGGACATACAGTCTGACCTCAAATGTGACCCACGATAATGTAAGCTGCATACAAATGGGCAGCCCACGCAGCCTGCTTGTGTACGTTATACAGAGAGATGCAATGAAGTTTAAAAAAAAGCTTTTACTTGTGATTATTTCACTCTAATCTGGAGCCTGTTTGCAGTATTATACCCCTTAAGATGTTACATTCCCTTCAGTTCTTTTCAACTTGTGTAATTTGCAAAGGTTATTTGACTAAACATATACCAGTTTCACGATCATAATTAAAGGGAACCAATTTGACATGCTTTTACAGCATCCGGTTTGCGTGCACCTTTTCCTCCGTTAAGACTCTACTGAGAAAATTGGAATTTTTCTAAGGTTCCGATGGATTTATAAAAAGTACTTGGTATTCCTATCCCACTCTATCCAAGTTAGTTTGTCGACGTTATAAACAGGTAGATGTTGCAGACAGACACTGAAATAACAGGCCAATAACACATACCAAATGCAAAGTTGCACATATAAACACCTTTCAATTCCCAGTTTACAATTAAAGTAAATTGGAAGGACATAATCCAACCCTGGCAGTATAAATCCCAATTACTACATACTCCCCTAAGACACGTTTCCTGTAATTATGAGATGATGTTGAGGATAAGAACTTTAGCAAAGCAAGATGCTGAAATATAACAAAAAATTTTGACAATACTGACACAGAAAAAGGTCACAGGGCCTGTGGAAGACAAAAGGCAAGCTACCCAGTTACACAAGCTACCCAGTTACACAACCTACATAGGCCTAAAAAGGCTTACAACTTTCCATCTACCATTAATATACCTCCAAGTATTATTATTATAACTATGGGTCACAGGTGAATAACAGTTGTGGAAGTTTAAAGCAAACAGTGAAAAAGTTCCCACAATAAAATCATCATAACATACAGAGTTGACATATCCACGTATATGTCTGTCTGTCTGTCTGTCTGTCTGTCTGTCTGTCTGTCTCTCTCTCTCTCTATATATATATATATTGCCTATTTGGGATTTCTGCTACACACAGGGATGGACATAACTGGTATACAAGTACACTTTCACCTTTAACAACGATACATGTGACAACCGATTGTGGTAACAGTGTCAATGCGTACTTATCTTATGTGCATTTGCCCTGATCTGAAGACAAAATATGATGCATTTTAATCTTCATTTGTGGTGTACAGGTTAAAGTGCAAGGTATTTTCTTGCCATATCAGCGCAAATGCTACTAAAATAAGTACAGATTTGCACTTTTACAAACAATCGATTGTTGCACATATGGTTTTTAAAGGTGAATGTGTGCTCTCGTACCAGTCATGCCCATCCCTGGCAACGCCGTTTCACACTCGGCTGTTTGTGGCTTTGCTGTGGTTCGTCTTTTGAGCACTAACCCTTTGGAAAGCTTATTTGGGGAGCGCGTCAGGGCCAAGCGAAAAACTCCCCTCGTAATCATACTCTGCCGTCTGTTCACAGCCATTGGGGATACCAACCTTCCCCCAACCGCCATTTGTCTTTACCCCTTTCCTGAGTAACATCCCGATGTTGCCAATTAAACCCATCTTTTATCTGTGCTTGGAAGTACTGATTACTACCAGCAAGGTTAAATGGCAGGTACAGACAGGCACAGACCATATACTGCACTATAATGTTTATCTATCAAGTAAACTGCAGCCCTGGGCAGACGTGGCTTTCCTGCAAACCTCCCAGAGCCTAATAAGGTTTCCGCAGCTATGATGTCCCTCCCCAAAGCATCCGAAGCTTTTTGTTGAGCAGATGGTCTGTGTCTGAATAAGAATATACACAGAAGGCTAGCTCTCTTCTGTGTGCTCTGCTTTCACATCGAGCTATAGCGAACCGTGGCTGCGTCATTAGATGGAAGTAATGGGACCAAAAACAGCCATACTGCCCAACATTTCCTGCATTGCTCTTTCAGCCAGTGGACTAAACGTCATTTACCAGGAAACACCTAAAGAATGAGTGCTACTCCAGGTATATCAAAGTAAAAGGGACAGCAACAACAAAACAGAGAGAAAGAGAGGAAGCACTCCACACAAGACGAAAATACCTGCTTATCTTTTGAATTCCCTTGCCGATACTACATGCACAGAGATAGCTGCTGTTGCTGCCAATTTGTAATTGTAGTGGAATAACAATGTACTACATTGGGTTGTATGGTGACAAGGGTGCAAAATTACAGTGGCATTTGGAGAAAAAGCCTCAGCCAAGCAGAGTCTCTATTATAGCTGGATAATGCACATTAATACCAGCCCGGACATGCCAAAAAGTAAATGTCAAAACTCAATTTAATGCCCATTCCTCAGTTAAATTATGCTGGTTATTAGGCTGCAACATGTAACAAGTACAACTTAAGAAGTCTGCGCTAATTAGTGGTAACAGCAATAATAAATGATAATAAATATAATAATTAATTTGTATGACGACGGTATTACAGGGATTTCTCAATACTTAGATGAAACAGAAGAGAATGCATAACAAATGCACCAAATAAAAGCTAAATTATTAACAGCAGGGCACGTTCAGTAGGGCGAGTGTTTACTTCAGAAAACCTTTATTATACTGGCATGGCATCAAGACGGCCTTTGGCTTCTGTGAGAGCTTTGAGGACCATCAGGGGTCCATTCAAGATTCACATTTATGGAATTAACTCTGCCAATTGTGGCAGCTAGCAGAGATGAATGGGGTTTCATTTTAGTGTATTAGTGTGGACACACACAAGCGACGGCAGACGTAAATACGTGCCGCCGCACCGAGAGAGACAGAGCGTCTTTGTATGTTTCGGAGCTCAGCACCGGTGTTTGGGCTACAGTCAGCCGACTGTGAAAAATGTTTTCAAAGAAACTTACCAAGTCTAGTGAGAGAACCCAGCTTTGTCATCTGATAATACGCCTTTCACGGCCCCTACTGTCTGAAGCTCAGGACTAAATATCAGTCTTCTGCTGTACTAAAAGAATATCTGGTTTCATCCCTTAAAGTTTGACATTTAAACAGAAAGTAGATTGTTAGTGGGTATCATGCATTAATATCCTGCACGACCATTAACATGTTCTAGCAAGCTGGGGGGAAGAAAATAGGCTGGAGATGACACACTGTTAATGTTATGCTAATTCAGAGGAGCGGGATGACAGACACGGAAAATTGCAAGCCAATCTCCTGCCTGTCAATTAGTTATAAGCTTTTAATATAATTTTTCTTCCTCTCTAAATCTACAATTATCTTTTGTGGCACAACCTTGGAAAACTAAATAGCAACCATCAAGCTTTAATGTTGTCTGCCGTTGCTTCCACATTGCATAACAGATATCCTATTTTAAATCCATTTTTGTGAACACACCCTGAAAAGCAAAAAAAAAATAAATACATTTTTTTTAAGCTTTTTATGGCTTTCAGCAGAATACAGTTAGTTGGTTTTAACTACCAGATTTTGGTAATGATGGACGAATGAAGAGATGCATCTCTTAACCCGCCCCACATCCGTATCATGGGGGGAGGCCATGTGGATATTCATTCACTGGGCCTTATTACTAGTCACATAAAACTGGGTTATGCATTCACATTTACATCTACTTATTTGGCAGAGCAAAGCGACACACAAGTGAGGCAGATAATATATAACAAGCATACAGCTGTCAAGAAGTCATCTCAGTACAATGGCTGCTAGGTTGAGTCCCCAGTGATTGGCCAGAAACAAGTGCAGAATAATAGTGGGGAAACGAGCTACACAAACCCTGTTTAAAACTTAATGTCAAAAATGTTACGCACACAAATATCACCAGAGAGGGAATCTCATAAGAAACTGAGTCTAAAGGCAAGACGAATGCAGGGGAGTATCTGGTGGTGCGCAGCCATGCTTCCTTCGGTCTGCCCTCAGATCACGTGCCCAGACCTCTCCTGCCCCGTATAACACTCTTCCGAGCCCCTCTCACCATTTCCAGGATCCACAAGGCTACCTGTGCCGAAACCAAAATGGCTGACCCCCATTCGTGTTCCACCCGACAGTTTTGTTGAACCAATCTCCATTCCAGTAACCAAAAATAATCCCAGTTCCATTTTCACATCCTTCTGCTGCATCCCTCTTACATCCCACTGGCTGCTTATCGTGAGCAGGACCCGGGATGCTGATAGAGGAGGTGGAATCACATCCTCCATCCTACCATTGGAGTTTACCCCAGAAGCCAGGGGTACTGTACAAGACAGGGAATAACCCAGGATGGGGCACCAACCGGTCACGCTGGAATATAACCTTTACATTTACAATTCTCCTCAATATACATTTACAATATACTATACATTTATAATGATACAGTATTTCATGTTAAATAAAAAACAGTGAGATAAGCAAATAAAATCTTCCAGTTATTTTACAAGCTGTACCAGTGGGCAAAATAAATATTCCAAAACTTTAATATTAAAACAAATCTAATGCTAACAATTTAAAGTATGCAGGACTTTTTGATGCATTATGGATTTTGCCTATATTTTGCAGACATTTTGTATAACATATGTATTCTGTGTGTATGATTCACAAATTAATATTTTACATAATATTTTTGTTGTACATCGACCATTTCAGCTTCTAGTCGATACTGTAAGTTATTGTGAAATTGCAGAAACCATTTCAAGAACTTCAATCACTTACATACATTTTTTTATAAGAAAATAACTCTCGCCATGTAAAGGGACAACTACTACAGACAATGACTTAATACCAGGGCGCCAGCACAAACAATCATCAGCTGTAACTCTCCAAAACAGACAGCTCTGAACGGTCTGTGGAGAGTTCCTCTTTAAGTCATCGCTGATTTAGAGCACTTTTTAAATGGACAAACTGTGGTTCCTGGCTTTCAGAGGCTGGATGCTGCATAATGGAGGGACAACTGTTTTCTTTCAGCTGTGCACAACTGGCTGCAATCTTCCTCAGACCGCCTCCTGGAACTCTCCCTTGGGTTAAAATGGTCCCTCTGGCCCCGCAGCCCCCCATGCACACAAGTATACACATGTTCACCCCAGTGAACCCGGAGGGGGCCAGAGCAGAATTCCTCGACATTCATATCTCAATGGATCCATCAAACCCACCCGTAGCTTATCCAAAAGGCATTTACTTAAAACAAATGCGGTTAATTGTAACTGCGGTTAATACAAAGGGCACGTTGGCCTGCTGCTCGCGCCTCACATGTTTATATTACTGGACGTGAGGTTCGTTGGAGACGATATTTCACCACCAGGGGCGGGAATTTATGTTGGCTGGAAATCCAAAAAGAGAAGAATCCAAAAACCACTTCACCTGGACGCATAGAGAGGACCCAGCAATGGCTCCTGGAGCGCAGCCACGTATGGTTTGAGTGTTGCGAGCAGCCAAACCAAAAACACACAACACTATTTACATCAGTCTAATAAAGAAACAGACCACAGTAAGAGGGCTTAGGGAAGGAGTGTGAAAGCTTATTCTATCAAGCCTCTCCAAACTAGAAAAGTGACATTTTCCAGTATTTTCTGTTTCGTAACATCTTGACTTCTGAAAACAAACAGAAAAACAAAAAAAAAAATGAGGTGCAAGAATCACAGCACGCAAATTAACCACTATGCACTGTACAAAATAAGAGCAATAAGTTTAACTTCAAATTTCAGCAGGGCGACACCTTTAGCGTAAACATTCAGAGGTGTGAAGAACAAGACGTGAACTGTTTTCTCTTTCACATTTGCTGATTACTTCCAACATGTACCCAACTCGAGATGCAAATCCACAGCAAAATTCGAGCCCACAGCCCCAGAAACTCTGCTGTGGCCATTACACAACATTTAATCGCAAAAGAGATTCTAAGCTATCTGATCTGCATTTAACAAGCAAATAATGTGCCTGAGAGGGATATAAATGGGAATGAAGTGTAAAGCAGCCAATCGTTAATGGAGTCTATTCTTCACTTTATAACCATTACAGGGCGGCACAGCGTGTTGCCATTGGTTGGGCTGCCCTACATCCCACAGCACCAAAACAAGCAAAGGGTCATTTCAATCTTTTATCAATGTATAAAAAAGAGGAGTATGTAGCAGAGTGCCAATGCAGACTGACTCATTAAGATGGTGGACTGCCAATCTTCCTCGCTATGAAGCCCTGTAAACATCATTGAAGCATCAGATCCCGTAAAGCATTTCTAAAAAGTAATCTGGAAAGTTTATAGGCTTCGTATTATCGCTACTAAAAGTATCCTGCTCCCTTCGGTCTGGTAAACAGGGGAGAAATGAAAGTGAGAACGGTGTTTTTGGAGGGGGCTTGTCGTCACTGGCACGCCTCCATGTTTGAAGGGGGCTTCGCGTTTTATTGTGGTGCGTGGCCCCGGAAGCTCTGCTCACTGCTGAGGACAAACGGGTCTCGCTCAGCCTGCAATCCTCCTTCCCGGGATTGGCAGTTAAGTCAGCAGTTCGTTCATTGCATGTTTAACTTTTATTTATTCATTTTACTACTGTCTGATGACTCTCCACTCGCAGCAGTCGGCTACCGTTTATTGAAAAGAAATAAACGGTAACGCTCCTCTTTCTCATTCCTCTCTTTCCCGCTTTTCTAATTCAGTCACCTAATCAAATCGGGGAGAAAATAGCTTTAGTTGGTGATTATTATACAGACAGAGCATTCATCATTGTCAATGAGCACCAATGGATGTACGTGCCCGGATGAGAGCTGTTCCCAGAAAAATGGACGCTCCTACGGTGAGTTGACGCAGGAAGCATGTTCGGTTACAAGCCACGCTGTCATTTGCAGGATGTTTACCTTACGTAAATGTCACCTGAATTAATCCAGCACTCGCCGCATTTCCACGGGACTGAATAATTGATGAAGGCTGCCCATTTTAAAGAATTTCTTAAGCCCGCGAGGTGATGGCTGCAATACTGAATTAAAAATCCAAGTCGGAGCTGAGTGAAGACCTAGATATTCAAATTATACTGAGGTAATCTGACAGGCTGGTGTTAAGTCATTACTGTAGTGGGTCTTCCATTTATTATTTGGCTTAAAGAAGTTTTTAAATAAAAATGAGATGAGAAATAAAACATTTGTCAAGTTAAGGCATCGGTCAAAAACATTGAAGGCCAGCAGGTTTTGGATCTTTTGGCCAAGCCCAATATCTAATTCACCATCGCTTCTTCATACACATATTTCTCCCTGCTCCCAGGCCTATCAGACGACACCAACAACCCACAAGCATTCGCGGCACCACCCTCCTCCCGCACCCCTCCACGTGTGTTACTTGCTGTCCGCATTAATGGAAGAGGAGACTTGAGAGAGGGTGCGTTCCAAAGATACCCAGAAAACCACAGAGAGCTTGGCTAATCATTTAGATAAACAGCGCACCCCCACTGACTAACGCAAACCAGAAGCAACACACCCCAGCACAGAGTCTGTGAGGTCATGGCTGCACGCTGAGATGAATATTGGGCTGTTTATATTGGGATCCCATAAAAGAGCTTATAACCTCCAGTCTTATTTCGTTTGGGGATAAAATCATTACAGAGCATTTAGTATGGCAAACACTGATGTCCATTAAATCCCACAATCTGCCGGCCTTTAAGTTTAAATAGCACTGCGGTTTTCTATTAAGAATACATGTGAGTACTTCAGCAGCTACATAGAGGGCCTAACATCCCCTTCCAAGATAAAACTTTTTTCACAAAGAACAAGACACAGACATATCTCAGGCAGCTGTCTGACATATGGCCAGTAAGCCAAAAATAAACAAGCGACCCTTGATAGCCCGTGCAGGTATGTGTGTGTTTGTGCTTGTTGGCGAGGGTAGAGACTGATGCAGTAATTTCTCAGCGAGGCGACTGACACGAGCCTTTCACTGAAATCTTTCTCAGTCCTGGGGCTGAAACACAGTCGGTCTGTTTACATATACGTGTAATTTAACTGTGTAGCCCGTTCCTACATCCTGTGTAATGTGATCCTCACATCCTCCTGTCAATCCCGCCTCGACACGCGAACGCGACTACGAGCCAGGCCACTTCCGCCTCTGCATTACAGCGAGGGCATTGACTTGACTCCAAGTGCTTCCTCGAGCCATGCGAACATCTAACAGCTGTTTCTGCTGGTTCCACCGCTTGCCCGCCTTTGCGATCGTCAGCAGACATGAAATTATGTGCAGTGAATGGGAGCCCGGCGACATGGAAGACTGTGGCACTGGAATACGAGACGACAAACACGGGGAAAGGGAACCGAAAACACAAGAACCCCCAGGAAAACAAAAATCTGCCACCCGGAAACATCTGCAGTCTCTTGGTTTATTGGTCTTGTTAATCCATTTCCCAGAGAAATATTTATTCAGACAAGCAGTGCCAAAAAAAAAACACCACAGACATAAAATATATAGGTGAAATTAAGAATTTATGTCATGGATTATTGCATGCATTAGGTCATTCCATTTTTAGGGCAAGAAAAGTTCCAATCAGCGATTAGATAGAATAAGGCAGTCGCATACAGCTTCTTTTGATTTAAAGCTGCTTTACCTCCCGTTTCCAGAGACGGTAATATGACTTTAATATCTGAAACGATAAATTGGGGATAGGATGCCGGGGAGATTCACTGGCTCTCTGCACTGCACCAGGACGCGGAGAGCAGACGCCTGCAGTGAGGCTCAGTGTTTATCATAGAGCGCGGTGTGACACGGGACTCAGAGCCGTGGGCGGCCTCGGTGAGGAGGAACAGCGGGACGGCATGAAGCGAGGTCGCGCACCTCCCCATTCTGTCCGCGGCACAGGGAAAATGTCAGAGCCTGTTAGAGCCGCAGGTGGTCAGAGCACGCTGCCCTAGGCAACGCGGAGAGTGGGAGAGAGAGCGGCGGGCGCATCACTCCCTCCGCATGAAAGGGCCGCTATTGGCGAGGAAGTAACCCAGACGTCTTTAGAATGGTCATTTCTCATGCTCGATCCCTGACTTACACAAAACTATATTTTCACAAATTTCACCTTGATGTTATCTTTTGAATTCAAGTGCATGCTTGAGTAGGGAGAAAAAAAAGATGGAATCCTACAAAATGTTCCGGATAAATCTCATGGCTACTGATGAGTTTCTAAAACACACAAACATCTCTGGAAACCAAGAATACTTAAGATCAGCAATCAGCCATGGTTCTTTTTATTACTATTCTTTAGATTCTTAAAATTATTGTGGTTATTTGAGTATCAATCTGTTAGTTGTGGCCGGAGTAATTTTCTTAATGGATATATATTTTAAAAGAGGCTGAAGAAAAGAGTGACAAAATGCCTCAAATTGCTCTCAAGTGCTATTTAAAAACCATAACTGAGGAGGAGAGCAATTATACCTGTCTATTAAAATGGCTTGGCTCCTGTGAAAGTGTAATAATTAACTGAGAAATTCTACTTTTTTCATTTACATCTGAAGTAATATTTTCATCTGCCCAAAAACCTCGTCCTGGCTAAATGCAGATGGTGCTAAATGCAACCCTGAAAGGGTGACCATTTAGGGACCTGAAGCAGTTAAGCATTAATGACTCATACAGTGTCTTCATTGACAGGCTCCCTTTTGCATATTTTCATTCCTTGGCCACCATTTAGTTTTTTTCTAGCTTACAGGCCACAAAAAAAATGGCTCCAGAGTGAGCAAAGGCTTGTAATGGAGTAAGGTCTGGGCAGACATGGCCGTTTCGCTACGTGGCGCTCCTGTTTTGCCATTCCACCCAGATCGCATCCGCACTCCTCAGCAGGCGCTCACTGATACCCGCCTTCAGGAAAACCTTTAAAGAAAAACACTGCCCCACCCACCAACCACAAATTATAACCCTTCACATCTGATTTTGGAGCTCGTTTTTTTATTATTATTATTATTATTATTATTATTTCATTTAATTTTTTTTTTACTGCGAACAGCAAACGTGAGGCGTAATAATATTTTTCAGCAGAGATGAAAAGGGAAAAGCAGGGCATGATGTGCTTACGTAGTTTAATAACTAAGCTGCACGACTCCAAAAGACATCTCGCTCCAGAGGGTAACTTTTCGGACAATTTTACAAATCCCTCGTGCTACCAGTGAAACAAATGTCGTTTCAGCTACTGTTAGCTACAGTACTGGTGCTGTTACTAGTATCCGTCTCGATAAGAAATATAGCGGCGAGCACTGTGCTTTATTCTTCTGCATGGCGGGATCGCTCCAAAAACAACAGCGTGGCCCTGCTTGTCATTCTCACAGAAAATCAAACCATAAATGGTCATGGAAGAGGAGACTCACTCCGGCTCAGTGGGCTGACATGCAGGACAGCGCAGAAGAGAGAGATCCACTGGCAGTGACTCAACACGCAGAGAGTCACAGCAACCCAGCACATCAGGGAGTCTCTAACCCCAGCGTCTGAGCCTGTAGGTTTGCCTCCTCCATGGTTATCTGAAGGTAGTGAAGTCCTCAGGGAAAGAGAACGTGTGGAATACCTCAAGGTCAAACTGAGGTTGGCCTTCTCCCATCATGCTGAGACCAATACAGAACGTTCACCATAAGCTACCCAGCAGTTAAACCAAGGGGAAAACTATATGGTCCCTGCTGCTGTCTGATTGTGACAGATTAAAAAAATATATACTGAATATGACAGGAGACAGCAATAATAATAATAATAATAATAATAATAATAATAATATTCAGCTTACAGTGGACAACTGGCAATAACCAGGTGACAATATTCCCATCTCTGAGATAACAATGGCTAAGTATAATGGGCGGGAATAAAAGCCGGCTCAATTTATTCATTAAACTCTCATAGTCGGCATTTCGCTGAAGGATTTAGATTGGTGTCTTTGAATCCAGCAAAAGTGCACTAACAGAAAGAAATCAAAACACACAAGGGGAAAATCAACATCAAAAGTAAATTAAAAGGAAGAAATCAGAGCAGGACTCAGAGGATCAAGGCATTTCCTCAAAAGCACAGAGAGAATGATGCACGTTCAGCAAAGAGAAACGAGGCTGTGGCAAGGAAGTGATTTAATGTATTTGATAAAGGTTAAACTAAAATGATGCTTTCCTCACAATAGGCATGATAAGGTAAGGAGTGCAGAAAAATAGAAAAAAATTTGGTCAAAATTAATTGATTTTATTAGAATAATAGTAGTTGTAAAACAGTAATTGTTAGAAAAATATGAGTTAATTTTCCTGAGATTGCCTGCATAATCTGATGTTAACAAAATGCTATATCTGTTGCAGCTCTATCTAATGTATAACTGCACTGAAACACCACAAGGACCGGCTGGAAAAACATGGCACTCAGGCACTGGGACTGGATCGAATCGCATCCAGTGCTGGAAGCTGCATGGTGGCTGGACCACTCCCACACTGCAGCGCCCGAGTTTTATGCACAAAGAAAATTCCACCTGTGACGATTTTGCAGAAAGTCTTCACAGTCAGCCACGCTTTCATGTCTGTTTATGCATAATATTAAATACAAGCTTCCCACACGGTTCACCACACCGTTCACCACATAAACACCCAGCTGTATGACTGTTCTCCTTTGTTCCGAAAATAAAACTGCTCACAAGATGGGCGTCTGTCAGAAATATACAGCCCTTGACAGCTGTCAGAAATAAGTGCAGGGGGGCACCAACCCTCGGACAGTGACAATTCCCAGCACCTCAGAACGGGCGATCAGATTTCCCATCAAACCTGCTCTTCTACTGCTGGTTAGAGAAAGAGTCACAGAAGAAGGGACTGTAATGTCTGGGCCTCATATTGACAGCAGAAGGAAAGGAAAAGTTCACAAAAATAAATAAATAAGCAATGATATAACGATAATGAGAGTGGTGGTCAACTGGGACGCATTTCAGAAAAACCCAGTTGTTGTTCATGTCGGACAAAAATAACAATGGGAACTAGATGAAAAAGATCCACCAGGGAAAAAATGTCCCTCAAATTCCCCACTTCCCACAAAACATCCCTAATTAGTGACAAGACTGCTTCCCAGGAGCCAATGAGGAATCCTTACATTTGGATATTTTGGCGTGGTATGGCAACAAATGTGCTGGATTAGGATGTGCTCAGAAGGAGAGACGGGGTTCGTCACGGGCCCAAGGCTGAGGTCCGCCGGACAGGAGCCACGCCACAGGCTTTTCATTATTTCATTTGTGGATGTATTTGTCTTGGAGCCCCCCCCTAATCGCGAGGTCAGCACTCCGCTAAGTCTACCTGTTGGGGCAATAAACAGAATGAAGTCACTTCACAGACTTGGGGAATTCCTGTCTACAGTTTCCCCAAACAGTCTGGAGACTCCTGTCTAAAACAGATTTTCTTTGAAAACCCGGTATGATTTAATAGCATTAAGGTCCCCCCCC
>JAODUD010000062.1:6366492-6377414 GCA_026784285.1 Stomatorhinus walkeri | reverse complement strand
GGGTGCTGTAAAGCGCTTTGAGATGATGTGAAGTCATGAAAATGCGCTATATAAAAATAAATTTGTTGTTGTTGTTGCTGATACGGAAAAAGAAACCAAGGGAGATTATCAGAAATAGTCTTTAATATAAATGTGGATGAAACTGATAATGCCAATTGATTATGTAGCCCATGTACTCTCCCTCTGCGCATTTCTCGCATAGATAGACTCAGACAAACGCACTCCATTTTGGACCAAGGGTAGTTAGCGTCTGCGTCACATTGCTCGCGTCAGACAGAAACAGTGCATGAATTCTGCTTTGCTCTGTAACTCAATATCCCCAGCAAACAGAGCCTGGCTGGTGTCTGACATAGAGACGGAGCCCAAGGAAGCATGGGTCACGTCACAGACACACAAACTGTCTGCAACTTGTCTTGGCCCCGGGAGCCACTGTCAGATTTGCAGGTCGACTTTTAGCAAAAAAAAACATACTGTAAAAGTCTGCATTTTTCATTTCATACTTTACATGCATCCAGAAGACATGTAAAAACACAGGCGTGTCTCATAACCCCAAACGACATTCATATGACATGACTTAATAAATGTACATGGGTCCTACAAGTGACCCCAACAGAAGCATATGGTGGCCAATATAGATCGGTCCTTCATCCGCACAGTATGGAGTGGTTGGGTGAGCGACTGAGCAAGCAAACGGGCAGCTGAATGTTCATCTTGGGTTCAGCTTGTTCAAATAGCAACATCTCTGTGTTTGTTTTACAAGCTTTCAGGTCTGAATAAGCAAATGGCAGCAAATCCGGTGTAAGGTTTGATGTTAAGAAGGATACGCCTTTTTTTTTTTTTTTACTGTTTACTGTCAACTTCATGATGCACACCGAATGAAATATGCATCAATCCATATCCATATATCATTTAATTTCCAGTAACAACATATGCTTTAAGGGCAACGCACTCACACAGAAGTGGTGCGCTGACAATGCTACCCGCTAAACCATCGGTGATATGTGTGTGGGAAGAAGAAGGGAAAACCTGCCAAGATTAATTGGACGTCGCAGGAAAGCTACTGATAGCAATTTAATCATGAATCACATACCAGGTCACACACTTCTCAAGGGATGATACATCTTACAAAACACAAGCATGAAAGTAACCTGTAATAAAAGCTACTTCAAAAACAGGCTGAGATTTATTAAATGAGTCGCCATTATGGGAAAATTAATCCAAAGCATTTTGGTAATTAACAGAGACAGATGTGCTGTGACGTGCATCGTCTTGGAGGTGGCACTGAATGCAATACATTTACACCTGTCTAAACCTTATGATGATAATCTTGCCTACTTCAGTCGAATTATTGTTAATAATGAGCTGGATCTTGATTCTAATTTCAGACACTATCCCAAGTATGTGTGGAACCTATACCCACCTGCTGTAGCATGTAATGTTCTGCTTGTTTCCCTGACAGATTCTCTCGGTTAGAAAACCGAAGCATAGTTGGGTTCTTCAAAAAGACAGAAACATGGCACATATGGATACAAACAATAAACGCTGGTATGTCTCATTTGGAGCTGATGTCCAAAACTCACACTGGGACACAAACCCAAGAATGCCGTCATCAGTTAAGCAGAAGTAAATAAATTCCCCCAAGATGGAGAGAGGTGGTGGGAAACTGTCCTTCTGGGACTCCATGCAAAACCATACATTACAGCATAGACTACAGTCATATGAAGATGATTATAATTACTGTATGCATTTATTACCGAAATGTTTAAGTGAAGTATCCCTTTCTTCCCAATTAATACATTCTAATAATTGAAGTACTTGTCCAGAAACCACGGTATTGCCACAAGGTCACAAGAGAACAGCTGTTGATATCCAGAATTCCACTGTTACCAATTAAAACCACGCCGTGACTGGTTCCTGAAGGCTAATGTGAATGTCGAAAAAGTAACTGCAGACTCCACGGTCTGACTTCCAGAGTGCGGAGGAGAATATCTGCCGGCCAGGTCTTTAAAACACTTGCGATGTCCCACTCACCTAAACCAGCTTCATTAAGCCTCACTGCAGGCCTACAGGCCAGATCGTTTACTCATTCCGGTTCTGGGGTTTTGTGCTTTCGCCCAAGTCATTCACACATACAGGCAGGCCCATCCGTCAACAAGCCCCTAGTCTGTCCTCGCTAATCTCATTGGAAATTCCAGAGTCCTGCCCCGACTCAGCTAGGTACATCTGAATCATTTAAGAGCGTTCTTGAGGTTCACCCATCCATGGTATCTTACTTTGTAACTGCCGCCACTGAAAACAGGTGCATACATGCATGCCTAAGCGCATCTTTACTACGTGTCAAATACAAGCTGATCTCCTCTGAGTGCATTCCATTCACATATTCCAAAAAAAACAAACCATCTCAAACATTGACAAATGAAACATATACTATTTGCTCAAGGATAAAACAATTTGAGATGCGGTCCAGCGTCACGTTATCCAGTATAGTCATCATCAGCCATCAGCTGCGTCCAGTGATGGAGAACAACAACATTCCATCGAAATAACATTTACACGTAAATGTAATAGCTATTATCCAAATCTTGGGTGAATTTAATAACGTGAAGTATGCATAACAAAAAAGGATGCCTGTACTCAATTAATAAAAACTAACATGCATATATGCGTGTTCACTAAAGTGTTATGAATGGGAACCTTGCAAACATATATACACAAAGAGCCCAATAGGACATCGCTAATGGTTTCCATTCAGCCAGTAAAGGAATGCATTAAGCAAACAAGCAGGAATTAGGGTTTCCACGTTTCAGCAAAAAAATACGAGATTTACTTGTCCATATTGATTTCCAAATCCCTCCTCTGTAGAGCAAAAGGAAAAGAACCCGCAGTAAAAAGTATGTAAAACAAGTAATCTTAACTCTCAACAGGAGATGCGAGTCGCCTCTAGGGCAGGGTGATTGTTTGCGTAAGCTCTGTTTCATGCCAAGCTTGTCAGAATTGTACTAAAAGAACAAAAGCTGCAGGAGGCTGTCTATGTTTGGGGGGGGGGGGGGGTCCCCTCTGGGTTGAATCACAACTAATGGTCTGCGGAGCAATGGGGCAGGGAGCCTATTGGATTCCCCCCGCAACCATACTGGAGTTTGATGTGAAAGTGTCACCTCACCAAAGAATGTCCCAAAGTCATAGCCATTAGGACAAATGCAATCCCAGGTTAACAAAAAATGTCTATTCGCTTGCATGGCCACATGACCTCTCTCAACAAGGAGTACCTTTCATTTACGCATTCATCTATTTCTGCATAAAAAGTATTACTACTGTTGTTGCTGGTAAGAAGATATTACTAACTAAAGTAACTCTTTTGGCTGGATATTTCACCATTTATGACATTCCCAGTTCATACAGGATGCAAATGGAGCTGTATATATGCCATGTAGAATATAAATCTATAAATCACTGATCAGTATATGATGACAGATTGTCATCATGTCAGAAAACAGTATCTGTTGACATGACATAAGAGACAGAAAATCTGTAATGCAGTAAAAGCCAACAGCCTCATAGTGTCTGCTGCATATGAATTCATCAGGGCACTTGCTGTTTACCCCCGATTTCTTTCAGCTTTGGAATGATTTGCTTATGACTGAGGCAGTTGTCTCAGTGACAAAAACCTGACGTGCAGTGCAGCTTATTTCATCTCCGCGATAGCCCCAGACTGCCAATTCACTCTCAAAATTGCAGAGTTGTCGACCAGCCACGGTTCTGTTCGAAAAGCCGAAATGCTTTAAGTGGGAAGGTTTGTGTTTTGCTCACTTCGATGCCGGGAGCTTAATGCCAATGCCGGATGTCCTAAGACAGGCATTTTGTCCAATGAAAAATATACAGCACTTAAAATAATCTCCGCAGTTATGCATTAAAAAGGCACTTTATAATGCGGATACACTCTATCAGACATCACGAATTCTACATTTCCCTTCACATTTACCAGGATAATCGGAGGCCTTTCATCTTCTGTGGCAAAACTGTCAGATGCAAGATGCGCGGTGCATTCCCGTGTCTTGCGTGGCAGCGCAAGTCGACGTCACAGCAGCACCCGATCCTCCTCCCCACTCCCTTATTTCCCCACAAATTCTTACTCTATGCCATGTCAAAAAAAAATGACATTCAATACATATGAGAGACCTGAAAAGGGATCATGATGTTTTGCAGTTATGTGGTTCAGACTTAACCAAAGACACTGTCTTGTTCACAGATGTGAAGGAGCAGAGAAATAATGACTGACTCGTATATCGCAGGTGCATGACTGCATTCTGGAAAAAGGATGCTGTGTCAGAATAGAATCTCGGGTGGGGATTCCAAAGACAACATTGAGAATTCAAAATATAACCATCTGCTGGGTTTCAGTCCCACTGTGGCTGCAGTGGCAACTGCCAGAGCTGAAGGCTACGAAAGACTGATCCCCCTGAAAAATCCATCCTCCGATCAGCTGTGGTGAAAGACAGCAGCTTGGGAGACGCCACCTGGTAATCAGCTCCCTTACTCTCTCACCAGCCCTGCACGTTCTAGTCAGCCTTGAGGATGGATGTGAGGCACACCTCCAGGAGCAATCGCTATGACTGCAGACCCGAGCTACTCTCCAGAGTTACGCGAGGGATGTTAATTTGCGATTTAGAGAACGGCGCACCCCAGCTACGCTGCACCTTGGCTGCATAAATAAACAAAATCATTTGCCCATTACATGCATGATAATCAGCCGCAACTTCCCTGAGGCTCTAGGTGAACATCTCCATGATAGACAAATGACGGAGATACATGTTAGGCTTGCATGTTTATTTTTACACAGAGGGAAATAAAAGTCATTAAGGCTTCCAGCGGCCTGATTGGGGAGCCGGAGCAGGACTGGTAAACAAATTGCTGGAATATACCTTCGCTCCACAAGTCTGTCTCCCACCTATCATCTCCTGAAAGTAATTTATTGCCTGTAGACATCTCCAGGCTTCTCTGTAGAGCCCTGAAGCACTTCACATGCTTTACATTCAATCCACGTCGATATTCAACTGGTCAGGCTTCAACCAACGACATAACCAGCGGTCTTCTATTCACAGTTGCAAAAGCACACTGGGATATTTCCTTTGTTTTTGTAATGCCACCTTCACGCCGTCATCAAACTGGAGCACAACTGCCCACTCCCCAAAGCTGTAGACTGTTAAGGAATCTATTGTCAAATACCTAAGAGACATCAATAAGTACCCAGTGAATAGAATATGTGACTGAAAATTTAAGGTACTTTAGAATGGCACCAATCCTACTGGAACAAGGAATAGTTGGAAATCATACATAAAATCAATTTAACAGCATTTTAACTGCTCAGGAGCTTTAATTAATTAAGCCCTCAAATCCATGTAATTGTGTTGATCACAAAACTGGTTCTGGAGACATAATGAACTCATTAATGGTAATTAATATCAAATCAAACTGTTATACCCTTGTTTGTCTGAGCAATGCTACAAGGAACATATTAAAGATTCATAATAAACAACTTCTGGGCCAATTTTTTAAAATCTGGACCTGGAAAGTATGAAATATATGAATTTTACAATTTCATTTTTTCCTCTCATTTCAAAACACAGACACTGTAAGTAACTGACCATGGCAATAATTTTTGTTCAAAAATATGAAGCCTGTATGTCAAAAGTCCAACTGTCTGACTGAAAATAAAACATTTTAAGAACATCATACTTTATGTCATATTCAACCACGCAAACTGTTGCAAATGGCAGCATTTGTTTAAATCTTTAATACAGTAGTTCTAAACAACGGCATACCTCAGGTCCAAATTTGGCAGCACTGTTGACATGTGCAGGCACTTTACAGGGCCATGTTCTAACACTGAAGTTCAGGCAGTTCTAAAAAAAGAACAAGGTCTTATTCATTCTTGATTAAAAACTTTCTGGGCCCTTCCAGAAGGCTGACCGTGAAAGATGAGCTCAACTGCAATCTGTTTTAAGGGACGGCAGGCCAAAAACTGATAGTTTACTAGCAGGCAAGGCTGAGAGCACAAAATATGTGTGGCTGGCTGGAAAACTCATTCTCCAAGATCATCTCGAGCCATTAACACTACACAGAAGAGGTTCATCGCTGACTCTTCTGCTCTCACCACTTGGGGAAAAAATGGAAAAGCAATTCCGAGGCTAAATTCAACAATCACAATATCATTCAAAAAATTCCTGGGCCATCCAGGTGAACCTCAGCAATGTGTTTCAAAATTTCCTTGCTATTTCAGGTATCTTAAAAGGGGCAGAGACGGGTTCAAGTCAGATATCGGGGGTCTTTTAATAATGATTTACTTTAATAACAATCACAGAGGAATAACCCACTACTTTTAGGTTTTGCTGTTCTTGATCTCAATTAACTCACAGAAACCAAGCTCTGAAGCATGTGCACGTAGCAAATACATAAGCTCTTGTCTCAAGATAAAGACTAAGCACTCATCATCTTTAATGGCATAAGGGCTACCATGAGATGGCTGAGGGAAACAGGAAATTAGGACAACGTCAGAGCCAACCTGTACAGCTAAGACGGATCATCACATTGATAGTGAGCTGCTAATGGCGTTGTAATTTTTCGCTGCAGGACCAGGTAAGGTGCCATACTCCTCTCAACGAAAACAGTCAGACGTAGAAACAAGCACATTCTCAGAAGAAGACCAGCATGGTAAGAAAAAGCCTGGTAAAGACCAGCATGCTCTGCATTACACGTGGACATGGTGCACGGCAGACGAACGACAGCACTCATCCATGTGAAATGATTCTTTATTTTGCTGTGGCATTTAAATTGGCAACCTTGCGACCATGAGCACAGCGTCCAGACCCGCTGGCCTACAGGTGGCACCCACACCGCCACGTGTCCACCCCAGGTTCTGTCCTGCTCATGGTCCTACTGGGCAACAGCACCTGAGGATTCCCCAGACAATAACAGAGCAAAGAGGATAACAAACATCCACCGCTTTCTGGTTGACACTTTCCATTCTGCCCACTTAAAGTGGCTGAACACAATCAATTTTCTGTAGGATTTGTACATTTAGAATCTTATGAAAGAGAACTAAAAAAATGGAAAGAAGGGGGCGTAAGAATTTTTGCTGTCATAAAGTGACAGGAAGGATAAATTTAAGCCATCAAGAGATCTTCCAAAAAAATGGGGACATTGTCAGCTGAGAAGGCTGAGTGCCAAATGCTCACTAAATCCTGACACACAGGCACTGTCAAGCTGTCCATAAGAATACTTAGCTGAGATTCCCTCGACAGCATTTTGAAGCACAATGGCTTACCAGTAATAGACATGGCAATATCTATTACGATGAAGCGCTGTTCTAATTGAAAAACTGCAGGAAATAAGCATAGGAAGATAGAAGGAATCTTGCCATGTCCTTGTAAACAAACTAAAATATGCCTGCATAGGTTTTGCTCGTAGCTGTTGATACATTCACATATTGTACAATTCAATATGTCTTATTAAAATAACTTTAGAATTCAGAAAATAGTTTTAAAACGCGGCAAAACAAACAAATGTCATTGTTTCCTGATAGTTCAAACGCTCCAAAAACATTTTATTTCTGTTTGATATGTTTCCTGCTAAACCTGTCACAGCTTAATCTTCAATCTTTCCCACATATACGACTGAAAAGAAATAGAGCTGTAAATGCAAACTAATTAGCTAAAGTGAGAGACCTGTTTTGTTATAACACACCCATGACACTGGGTGGCAGAAGGATCCACAGAGAATCTTGAGCAAAGGGCAAACACGTCAACTTGAGCCTCTACCCATTACTAACCCTTCCCATTACTATTTAAAGTGGTTATGAAAGACAGAAGATTTTACAAAAATGGAACACTGTGTGTCAGTGAAGCTGGGGTCTTCCACCGTTCATTACAGGACCAGATGAAGGATTGTTTCATGTCAATGACCTAGTCAAAATTCAGCACAAGTATACAAATGCATAAAACAGTCTCCTCATATCTAAACATAAACACACATTTAAAATAATGAATGTATACATGAATGCAAATTATTCTTAGAATGAATTACTCAAAGGAGCACAAAAACTGAATAACGGAAACTGTCTTTTAGCTTTCAGTAAGGAAGCACTCTTTCAAAAGATGAATTTTATAATTACAGGCCTTCTGTGGCAAGTCATTGGGAAACAATCAGACCATAAAAAATAAACAAACACAAAACACAGCAATTAAACCACTGAGAGAAGAAGCACTGAGCGTTTTGTTCTCTCGGTAACTGATACCTGTCCAAATACCACAGCAGATGGTGCCACGCCAATAGAAACGATTATTGCTGCCACTTGTGGATGGTGAGATTCAGTGTGTTCTGATTGGATGAGACAAAGCTCTAAAAAGCTTGTCTACAAATTCAAAACAGGTTAGTCCTAAACTCTGATGGATTCCCCCAACCCCTCTGGGGGCTGAGAGTCAGACAGATTCGGAAATTCTTGCATCTGTTTACCATTTTAGTAATTTACACAGAGAACAGTTTATCGAAAAACAGCTCGAACTTTGGGGCTGCATCAAACGGCATTCTTTTTAAGAGATATATAGCGTTTCAGCCTGATCATCAGCTTCTGTCAACATTGGTCTAGTCCGTGGCTTTAGAGCGTTTTTGAAGTTCCCCAGCTCATGCAAGGCCAGGAACGTTCACAGCATTACCTCCACAGCGCTCTTAAGAAGGCAGAGAAACCAGCAATTAAAAAAAATAGACAGAAGAAAAAAGCACAGAGTATTTGTGGCTGCTATTTCTCCGGCTCTGGGACAGCTTCGTGTCACTGAAGAATATGTCTGTTAAACTGCAAACGTCTTTTTCATTTTGGGCCGGTGATACCGACAAAAAAAACTCTTTCCCTCCTAACGAACAGGCAGAGTAGGTCGGCATCCAGTGCGGCCACAGGAATCCCAATTGCACAGCCCACAGCATTCAGCCCCTCCGCAATGGTATGCTACAAGTGAAACTCACTCTCAGAGAATCACATGCACTGACTTCACCTTCCAGCACCAGTGCACGCCGAAGCGCTTCCCTAGGGTGTGTCTGTGTGTGAGATTTGCATTCCAGTTAATGAGGCCGCTATCTGAGCTCACATGAACCTGCATAAACGGACGAGTGATGGTTATTCGGGTGGGGGGGTGCTATCAGCCTCTGGATATAATTGTAAGTGAGGGTAGTATGTAGCACATCTGCGGTACGGTTTACTTGATGCTCAGGACTCAGATGGCAGGTGACAAAATGAGCTGCAAACATGAGCCTGAAAGCTGTATCTAGCTGGGAAGCGTCATGAACAACAGGAAGCCCTTCATGTTGAAACATACAAAAAAAAAAGTGATATTCTGGGATAGAAGACACACAAGTTAATAATCGCATAGGACGCAAGCTGAATTGGGCTGAAAATCACCACCAGCATTAACACAATGAGCCGTGCAGGCATCCATTTTGACTACAGCAGATAAACAGGCTCAGGAACCAAAAGAGGAGGGGAAGAAAAATCTATTTCAGTGCTTAAGCAACTGGGAAATCCTGCATACTGAGACTTTGTTTTATTAATGGCAGCGCTGGAAAAAAAAAAAAAAGAGAGAGGAAGATAAAAGCAGTGTTCAGTGCAGCTGTGAAGAGCGTCACTGCTTCCATCCCATAGCAACAGAGTAAGAGTCCCCATGTGCTTCACTCAAGTCCCTCTGCTAGGTGCCCTCTCTAATCCCTCCTTCACCCAGGATCTTATTGCATGGCGTTCCGTCCAATTGAACGCACAATTATCGGGCCCTCTCTGCGGCCGGCTCTCCCCATTCTCTGCCTGTCTGAAACATGTGCCTTCGTAGGCAGGCTTATAAAAGAACACTCCCATTACAAGAGGCGCCCCGCCGTTTGACGAGGCGGGTCACGGGGAGACCGCAGAAGTGTATTTACTTTTAATCAGAATTCAAACGAGAGGGAGCCCACATGTGAATAATTGATAGCACAGGCAGTGCGCTGGGAGAGGGCTGGGATACGACCCCATTCCCACCGGCTCCTACACGAGGGCAGCGTTCACATTTGCATACGTTTTTCACACATCCTCAGAGCAAAGTGCCGTGAGGAGAACAAGGCGCCCGCCAGGCCGGACAGAGCAGACGGGGAAGGGCCAGCTGGGAAATCACACCCCTTTAATGCATACAACATTAATGCGAGGATTTCGTTTCAATCCAAACACAGAGAGTTTGTGTTTAGAAGTATATTTACATTGTATAATTAGCGGTATGAAACAGACTGGCGGATGATGATAACATGTGGCATGACGTCCGGCAATCCTAAAGTGTAACTATAAATTACATACATGCACTAGTAACTGTGTTGTTCAGCACACACCAGCTTAATTTCTCCAGCCCTTCAGCCAACATGGAACCCAACTGAAACAGGAAAAAAAAAAAACAAGCACAATCAATAATCCACTGAAATGGCAACATTTTAACAGAACGACTACATGTAGCACAATGGTCACTAAATAACAGCACTGTGGGTCAATGCAGGAATTCACTGGCAATTAATGACCAAAAATCTAGAGAGCTCATATTAAATGAGGTGCACATACTACATACATAGGCATGTGATGAGAGGCACAATCAAACACTTTACAGTCTATAAAAAGTATATGTGTGTGTGTGTGTGTGTGTGTGTGTGTGAGAGAGAGAGAGATGAGAAAATCAGGGTGGATTATCAGTGCAGTGATTATTTTAGCAGTTTCTTTGCCCCAGCACAGCCTCCCAGGTGGGTCCTGCAAGGGTTTAGCATATTTTAATTTCAACACTCTCTCCACACCTCACTGCCAGGCTGCATTTCCTACACGGCCGGCTGATGGGTGCCCCGCTGCACACAGGGGCCGGGTAAAGCTTAGAAGT
>JAODUD010000062.1:6339725-6365861 GCA_026784285.1 Stomatorhinus walkeri | reverse complement strand
GGGTCGGGGGAGGGGTGGTCCCGAGTGGATCATGGATTGTTATTTTCAATTATGATTGTGTTTCCAGGGTATGCCTTGGAGCAAGGGGAATCCAAACTGGGACATTAGCTCAACATATGCATGTATAACAATGAGAGAGAATCAGGTGACGTTTCAGCCATGGCTTCGGTGTGTATAGAACAAAAAAACTGCAGCTGATAAATGGACTGCATTTATATAGCGCTTTTTTCTACTCTTACGAGTACCAAAGTGCTTTACAATTTACGCCTCACATTCACCCATTCACACTCACACGCCGGTGGCAGAGGCTGCCATGCAAGGCACCAACCTGCACAGCGGGAGCAATTTGGGGTTCAGTGTCTTGCTCAAGGACACTTTGATGAGGACAGGAGGAACCAGGGCTCAAACCTACAACCCTCCAGTTGCCGAACGATAGCACTACCTCCTGCACCACCACCTTCCCATTAAGGTTTTAATGCACCTGTAACAGCATGGGCGTCTGAAATACCCAGTACTTCTGTAACTCAGCAATTGTTCATTAAAAGCAGACCATATTCGATTATTACATTCTACCATTACCACCCCTGATATTCCCCCATTTTTTGAGTTTGACACAAAGGGATCTTTATTACTGTTCAGCCTGACAAGAGGACAATAAGAAAGCATTAAAGTACTGATTTCTTTCCGTCACTCCTCTCATAATGCTTCAATAGGGCCCGCATCGTTGATCTTGACAATTAGGCCACTGTCTTGGTCCATCTTAGAATACAGGAAAGAAGGCTATTTTGGGTCTGTTCATACATTTAAAAAAACAAAAGGTACTGAGCTGGCCCTCTGTCCATGCCTCAAAATGCATTGGCAAGAGCAATACTGCAGCTGTCTCCAGTCCAACTGCCGAGTCCTCCAACCCCCCACAGCCCAATGGCGAGAGGCCCCAGTCAGGAACAGCCAATGACAGCACACCCAGTCAGGAACAGCCAATGACAGCACAGTCAAATAACAAAACATCCAGCACATGCACTGGCGTCCTCTTGCAATGGTCAGCAAGTGTGACCCCATCCTCCATTCTTCATTTCAGGTCTCTGAGTTTCTTTAGAGGGACCATTCATCTTAGGATAGATACGGCTCTGTTCTACACTGTCAGCACTTTGGAATCCAGCACTCTGGATGCATCTTCATACTGCACTAGGAGGCTATTAATTTGGATGTGACAGTTCATACAAACCGTGCCAGCTACCTGTAATTAAAGCCATCTGCTGATTTCAACAAGGGTTCTCAGGATGTCTCCTCCTCAAAATCATGAAAAGTATTCAGTGATGATGCGAACCCTAAACTATTTCAGAGAATCAATTAATTAATTGATTTAAAAGTCCAAAACAATTATCAAAACATTTCTAATATAATAATCAGGCACCTCTTCATATCAATGTAATGGAAAACCCATACATCCATAGGCCTGAAATCTAACTTTAACAAGTTACACTTTCTGCCAGCAACTGCGAGACCTGCCAAACAACATCTGTGATTGATTAGCAGAGCCTGGGGAAAAGCAGCTGAGCAAGCAGTGGAAGCTGTCCTCCAGTTGCAGGGAACCCCAGTGGGGCCACTGTGAAACACCCTGCTAGCTACTCTGGAATGGATGTATGATTTATGTATGTTTGGCCCTTTACTGAATCCCCTCCATTCTTATCAGGGTTAAGAGCAGCAGCTACCTGGCTTTCTTGCTGTCTCAGTGTTTTGCTGTTTAGTGATATCATTCTACATGGGAAACTCATTTTCTGAAGCAGAAGCCAAGTCTCACATGGAGAATCCAAAACCCTGTAATTCTCAGCAGTATAATTAAACATGATTATATGTACAGAGCAGCATAATATGCGACTGATTTTGGTTTCACTACTGATGGAAACATAACTTTCTGTGTTCTTGTGAAGTGGAGAAGTATCAAAAAGGCAGCTTAGTTGTACTTCAGCCTCAGAGTGTCATATCTCATTAGCTGTCGTGGTCTCCTGTCCCTCCTGTAATCAAAATTAAAGCAATTAAAGACTCACAAAAAGGCTTGGTGATGGAATACAATCTCATGAGCAGGATAGATTAAAACACAGCCAAACAGCATTACAGACGGATGGTTGGACTGATAGATGGATGGTATTTACAGGCACACTATAAATATTATCCTAGTAATGGAACTTCAGTCTTGTACCCAGAACCTGCACTGAATGGCTCTGTCAACCCCAGACCCCCAAATGGGAAGCTTCATTACAACATTGCAGGCATCATATCAAGAACTGTCGCCATCTAGTGTTCATGCTGGGCCGCTGAGGCGATTGCGTGATAATGTGTTTTGCTTAGATCCACGTGAGCTAAGTTTTCATTAACCACCTAGAGACGCACTGGACTGAAAGGAGCACAGAGCATCACCGAAAATGGGAATACGCTCATTACCCATCAGTGCAACTGCGTGGTTCCAATAGATTAGAGCCCATAAAACTGCATGAGATGCAGTTCACACATGGGCGGAAACAGGGCACGCCATTAAAGCTACTATGGTTATCACTTGAGGTGGTCATTCAACCAGAAAGCCTGAAGTCAGTCAGATTTATGGCTTCAGCAGAAGTCCTCTGAAAATTGCCTTTAGAAGTTTTTCTTAAAAAAAAAAAGGTTTCATCCAGCAAGTGACACAAGAAAACCAAGAAGGTGATAAGCTGGTAATTTTTCTGAACAGCTGGCATTGCGATTTAGTGGGTGAATTATTGGTCAGCTTGTATTAGCTAAATCCATGTCCTTACAAAACGGTAATAAAACAAAATCATTCCGTGTTGCCCTACCACTGGCAAAACTGTCAACTGAAATCAAGGAATTGTGCTTTTAAAATCATAAAATGTTCCAGAACATACAAGTCCAAAATGTCATCCATTCATGCTGATCACATCCAGTACAGTGAAAAATAATTTAATTGGCATTTTTCACACAAAAAAAAATCCACTTGCTTCCTATCGGTCACTTGCTATGTGTCGATCATGAGAAATCAGCTCCTATCTTAACACGCTGCCACCTACCTAACCGGCTTATCATCCTTGTCCTCCTGGTCACCCTGGAACCAAAGGAGCAAGTGAAGATGAGGGAAACCGTATGCAGAGGCATTTGTGTGACTGCAAGAGCATTCCTGTGGCTTCTTTGCGACTGACCTAACACTTTGTTGAATTTGTGAGTGGGGCGAGGCTTCTCCATACGTGAAGAAAGGACTCACCTTCACATAAAAAGCCACGAAGTGGACTAAGTAAAGCTGACCCTCAGATACCTTCTCATAACTAAGCCTCACACAACCATCATTTAAGTGGAGCACCTAAACCTGATTGACTTACCAGTTCCCAGAAACCCCAGTTTTAAAGGATATCACATAAAGGTTAAAATCTCCCATAAACTCTACAGAGCAACTCCTGCATACTGTTTACAGTTACAAAAGAGTAGCATATAAAAACAGGAATTGAAATGAGGAACAAGAAACAGACCCTAAGGGTCCAAGACTGAATGATTTACATTCAAATGTAGCACATCGTTTCTGGGGACAGAGGCTGTCTTCGTTTCAAACTGTGCCATTGCTGGAACCCAAATGCATTTGCCTACCAGCTGAAAAAGCATACTGCCATTCCTTAACAGCATTAAAGAACAAGCTCTACAATAAAAGTGACACGCTGGCTTCGATACACATGTGCCTTGGACACCTTTAAATCTCTCTGATGCCTTAAAGCACCAAACTATACTTGTGATATTACCAACACACCTTTGAGGGATGATATGCATGAGAATTATTAGGTTATGTTCAGTATCGTCTACTGGGTCCTGCCTCTTGCACCACCTGGCTTTACTTTCAGAATCTATCTTATGAGGTTTGTGGTTTTCTGGATCTAAAATTCTATTTGTGTCTTCTTTCAGAGTGAACTTTCACGCCACACTAGAACAGGGCAAAAGCTTAACGCTATACAAATTTCAGAGGAAGCCAGGGGATAAATTGCTTCCATTTGCAGAGATTTTAATGATACTCTGGTGATTCTGATATAATTGACGCCTGTTTATCAAGGGGAGTTGTCTGGTGATGACTGCGCTGCTCATTTACATATCACGAGTTATGCCTCCTTTCATTTGAATGAAGCTGTTATTCAGAGCCGAGTTCCACCCAGATACATAAAAACACTTTTTCTACATCGAATCCAGCATGAGCGCCACACGTAGATAACAGGATGATAAGTTGTAACTGAAGCTGCCCAATTCCCTCTCTGCCAGCGAGCACTGGGGTTACAGCCTCTATATTTCAATGTGTCAGTATATAGCATACTTTAACGAATAGGTAAAACAGTATGTGTATCAGGGAATGTGATTTAAGTCCCCACATTCAAATTGCAATGCTCAGACTGCAGCAGCTTGCATTATAATTCCTGTGCCAAGACAGCAATATTTGTGCCCACATACTTGTATGCCAGGATAAACATTAAGATAAACAGATGCCTTGCATATCACAATTATAAATAATGCTAGAAATAAAAATGCTAAATATGCGGCTTTTCTGCATTTCAGTGCCCTTTTTGCTTAGTATTGTACAATAGTATTGCTACTACGGAAGAGTGCTGCAATTCTGGTGAAGCATGCTGGGGCTGACTGTCCACAAACAGCGGGATAAACATGTCATCCTGCAGCGAGAGACTAATGTGCATGATCAAAATGAATAATGGAGAATGCTAAAGAATGCTAATGCTGGAAAGTTATTAAGTGTGGAATTCGCCCAATGCAGAGTAAACTAAACGCTGCTTGATGTATGGTGATGTAAAGCCTTTTTAAACTCGGCTCCCCTGTGGCAGACACCGCCCGCCGAACAGCTAAACCGGCCTCGATTAGGAACATTACTGTGCATGAATGTTACATGGGATGCGTCTATAAGTAAGGTCCTTGACAACAACGGTTGGACATAAATAAGTAAGTCTATAAGTAAGGCCCGGCCCCAGCTCAAAGGAGCAGTATCAGAAGAGGTCCTTCACCATTATCACGCTCTTCTTAAACCATCAACACCTCCCTTTCTGTAGGACAGATCAAAGCACCGCAAAAAAAAAAAAAAAAAAAACATTAAGGCTACTCAAACAGAGGAACTGCCTTTTTCGCCAAAGTAAGTGGTAAGAAAACAAACTGCAAATACAAACATGTGGCTGCTGGAGATATCAGAAAGCCTTGAGTCGCTCTGCACTCCACTCTTCCATACACACACTTATCTGTAGTGTTAAAAGGATTCGTGTTGTCTTCTGCTTCACGGCCTACTACTTACGCACAAAACAGGCACACTTGAGCCGACTGGAAACAACCCTTGCCCTCTAACTTTATATCTTGTCCCCCTTGAATAACACATAGGTTTAAAAAAGGAAAGGTTCAGTTATGTAATCACAAAGACTTCGATTGGAATGCTTTGATGAAAATCAAATGCAGACAAATTGCCTGCTCCATTACTTGTAGGACTGTAAAAGTTAACGCCATCATTCCACCATTATATGGCATTTTTGTGCAACCATCAAAAACAAGAATTATATATATTTTTTTAGAATTTCGCTATGTTTAGAAGCACTCCCTGAAAGAGCATAATGTGGCAATTTTTCCTTTTCTAAAATGATCATTGTAGATTTCTTCCATCCATCCATCCATCCAGTATCTATACCCGCTTATCCCACCGGGTCACGGGGGGTCCGGAGCCTACCCAGAAGCAATGGGCACGAGGCAGGAAACAACCCTGGACGGGGGGCCAGCCCATCGCAGGGCACACCCACCCACACAGGAACACCTACAGGCAATTTAGCAACCCCAATCAGCCTCAGCATGTCTTTGGACTGTGGGGGGAAACCGGAGTTACCCCCACGACGACACAGGGAGAACATGCAAACTCCACACACATGCAACCCAGGCAGAGACTCGAACCCAGGTACCAGAGGTGTGAGGCAACAGTGCTAACCACTGCACCACCATGCCCCCCCCCCCTGTAGATTTCTTGATTGTTTTAATTCTTTAATAATCGAAAACTTTTTAAATCTCTGTTAACCTGCCTATAAGAAAACCAAAAAGTATAATAAACCAGAAGCAGAAGAAAAGCAATTATAAAATTCCTAAAGCTGCGGGAAAGTTCACAGGAATTACAAACCTTGAGTAAAAGAACCTTGAAACGGGTCAGTAATACCATTATCTTTGTTCTGACAATAGAAGGATATTGGATTAATGTGACTGCTAAAAACACAACAGCAGGTTTGGGCTTGTATGTGGCAATTAATTAGCCTCAAAAATGCTGTCACACCAGAACTTTTCCTCATCTCAGAATATGTACAGCAATTATACCAGATGGGTAAGGAGAGAATTCTTATTGTTATTGTTATTATTGTCATACCATGATAATGCAAGATTAATTACAAAAATAGTAAATATTAAAATTGCAAAATATTACAGAGCCATTCATATTCAGGTCTTTCCTATTGGTAAGACGATGTTTAGCTGGGCATGAATTCCAATACAAACTTCAGACATGACGTTTTCATCATTTTCACCATTATTAATTATTAGTAGTAGCAGTAGTAGCAGCAAGTTATTACTCCCATGCTAAGATCCCAATGTTTCAACATCAAAACGAAAGACAGAGAGGCCGATGGTTCCCTCTGAATCAGCAGCTGAATATCCCATAAGGGTCAGTAACTTCATTCTTTGTCCGTTTAAAAGCAGCACAAAAAATATTGCCACCTTCCTTAAGGCAACACTGACACATCACTCTTCAACACCTCTCAGAGAGACACCTCTTTGTTGTACAAACCCGATTGTTTAGCCCTACTATTTCAGACTGATGATTCAGATTGCTATTTGGTTCTATACATGAATCAAATAAAAAGCAAAAGCTCACTTGTTGCTCTCTGCCGAAGGTAAAGGTGGTGATTTAGCGATGTGTAGTAAAAATGAGCCCAAAAACTTTAAATGTGCTTAAAATGGTTCAGATGTTTCTCTCATCCCAGAAGCTGTCAGATATGTGTTCAGTGTCTTTCTAAACCATGAGAACAGATTCAAATGAATACTTTGTGCAATTACACCTTCTGTTTTCACTAAAGATATGAAAATTAAACGGCCTGCCCAAATAGAGTAAAGATGGTCATTTACAGGTAAATAATATTGAAAACATGAAAAGGCAGGCATTAGCCTTAATGGTATGGCAATAGAAATCTTGATACAATGTAGCTTACGTAATGTATCCTTTATAAGTAGGGATAACCTGCCTTGGAGGATGGACTGAATAGAACATTTCTCCCCATCATTGCATAGATGTTTCATATCCTTCCTGAATGTTCTTCTGGAAATGACAGCGAGCAGCCTCTCGAAAGATTACACAAACAGCTAGAGGCCTGCCTAAGCTGGCCGGTAATGACGATGTAGTGGTGTATCAGTATGGATTCCTCTCTCTCTGTATAATGGCTGTGTACTCAGCCGTCATGGTGCTGAGGAAGAGTCTGTGAGCCCCCATAGTCTCACAGCTGACCTACTTAGATCCCCGTTTCATTCGGTCTCAATGCTCCCTCTAAAATGAGAATAAAAAATGTTGCTTTCTCAATCTTCTCTCTACATGAGGATAGAAGCACAAACATGGGAATGATATAATCCAGTGCATTTCCCATTTGACTGTATTAATCTTGAATCTAAATGAATTCATAATGAATAAAAATGCATACACAAAAACACAAACAGCACCGGCAAATTCTACTGAGAACGCAGCTCCATAGCTACGGTTTGCTGAAAAGACATATGTTACCATAAATACCTGTCAACGCTCCTACCATGAGGTCAAATCCACCAATGCTGAGGGTACCTGCTTAGTGCCTACTGAGGCCCGACCCTCCCCGATCCACATTCGCCGCATACATCTCCGTCACATTAATTATTAACGTGACTCAAATTAAATCAGATCACAAACTATGATCAATGATGGAATTTTAATTACTGGTAATAAGTGACCATCTGCCTGGTAGCCAAGGGGAACAATACGTCCCCAATAGAACAGTATTTAAATTTTAAAGAGCGATATAAAATGCGGTGCTTAATGAATGGGCACATTAAGGTTGTCCACCGGCACGGTAATTGTGACCCGTGGACGCGCCCCTGCCCCAGATGTGTCTGGTGGGTCCACGGCTCCGTCTTCTGGTGCTGTACCGTACCTGCCCGCCCCCCCCCCAAAAAAAAAGCTCAGGATAACCCAGACAGCTCATTATCGGGCCTGTCTCCAGGAGGCGCTCCCGTCAGCCTGACAAGAGGCCCTGGGCGGCTCCTGCCTGTGCGTGGAGCCGCCTCCTCTCCTGCCGGCCCAGAGCTCCGTGGAGACCAGACCCGGTGAGGGGGCTGCCGCCTTCCCCAGGAAGTGAAGACGCTCTAATCCTAGAAAGCCTGAGGAGCTAGTCAAACACGGAGGAAAAGAACAAAAATGAAAATGAATTGCGGGAAGCCATCAACCCATTAAAAACCTAATGAGAAACAAGTCCTGCCACTTTCACTGCTCTGCTGTTTCTCTCTCTTTCCTTGTCTTCTTGTCTTTCTCTTCTAGTTCTTTCCTTTGCTTCTCATTACAGTGTGAGAGAAGGTTTATCCATCTTCCCGAACATAGTCTTTGGACTCCTCACTCAAATGTGTTCAGACACTAAGTCATTGCATCAGGTGGCTGGAAGATAAAGAGGGAAATATGAGGGGAAGAAACTGCTCTGAAGGCTTTGAAAAGCTAATAGTCCCAGAGCGAAACCATCACAGGCGTCAAGCTTGTTATGTGCAGCAGAACTGTCCGGGTGGGGACACCGTAGCGTGTCCAAAAAGGGCCTTTCGATCTGGTCTGAGCCAGCTCATCTCCCCAGTCAGTCGCAGCATCAACCTTGGTCTCTCTTCACTCACAAACCGCAGGGAACTTCTCACTTTCCCACGCTAGCAGACCTGCACCATGTGCTTTAGCATGCACCGTCATTGAAAGGTACCACAGGCAGCTTAGGAAGCAGTGGGTTTGGCAGGGGATGCTTGGCTTAGAAGCTGAGCCTCCAGGGCTCAGGATGAGGACACCGCAGCGACGTGTGACTGATGCTGATGTAAGCCCTCCATCCCGCTGTGCCTCCTTTTTTTCTCCGTGGGCACAAGGTCGCCTGAAGCTCCACATTGACCAGTTGGCATGGATGGAGACATAGGTCACAGTGATAATCTCTGCATTTCAACATGCCGCAGCCAGCAGGTAGCAACTCGGAGGCTGGGAGCAGCATGAGGAATTGGCACGTTGGAGAAGCGGGGCTGGAGACGACACCGTCGAGGCTGAGGCGGACCAGGCGTCTATGCTGACTCGGGGAGAGCACAGGGGAAGCCACCAGAGGCTTTTGGGAGCTAACGGCAGCCTGCCTCGGCCGCCTGAACCCAATTTTCCAGGGTGATGCAGAAAAAGCAAGGGCTCATCTTGAGCGACGCACCCATGTCGTCATGGTGCTCCAAAGCAACTACACATGGCAGAGGCACTAAGGCAGTGCGATGTACTTCAGTGACGTGACTGTAGAAATTCTACTGACAATGCCTGCGGTATTATGCCACTGCACACAAACGAGGGAGCCCTACTTAAAAACATGTGCTTATTAGAACGACTCATTTTTATTGCAAGTTATTTGTGCATGTGGCACTTACACGCTGAGAATCTGTCAGGAACATGATTCAGCAGGACATTAAACATTGTTCTTGGATGGTTTTCATTATATATTTAGGTCTGGGCATCATAAACATTTATCAATTTCACTACAGAGCATAAAATTATTGTCTAACCTTAAAAGTTATTGCCCAGCACAGAAAATTCTTTAAAATATAAAAAGTCCAAGATATGGAGAGTCCAGCTAAAGCTAAGATCAACATAACGTCATTAACAAAACCCTACAGTAAGCTCATATTTGACACGATGCATAAATCAAGCTTTCTCTCATCACGATATATTTATGGTCTCCACTGCATGAGAACTTGGGAGCATCAAATGCTGTGATTGCTTTCCAAAACGCTGCTCTCTCCAGTCACATTCCAATACATTTCATATTAAGGAACTAGATATCGTCCCAAAGTGAAAATCTTCCAGTCTGTGTTAGCATAAGCAGCATAAAGTGAGGAATAAAGAGAGCTGCAATTATATTCTAAGAAAAATGAATATGTAATATTCAGGGAGAATGATCCACGTTTGCCCTGAGAGCCCCCTCTCTACATTATAACGCTCTGCTATCCCTCTAATCAAAGCTAATCATCTTTGTACCATATCATATAAATGCTGGTTAGAGTGCACTGACTGTAGATCTGGGATACCTATGCATCAGCAGGCCACGTTCATCTTGCTGCTTAACATGTGCTTAACAAAGGGGCGTTTGTTCCTTTCGCTCCACACTACGGTAACGATGACTTCTAGCAGCCCACGATATACAAGCCAGGAGAATGAACAGACGACTTAACCAGACAGGTTCCATGCTGAATTGTTAACATGCTCAGTTTCTGCAAATTAACTCTAAACACAGGAAAAGATGTCTCAAAGTTATTTCTTTCCTAAAAATTGCAGTGTCCTTCCACAGCATCTTGGCATTATACTGAACACACGTTTAATAAGAAGCCTTCGCAAATTCATCGTACCCCATCTTAACGATCCTTGCGTACATCTGCTAACACACACGTTGCAGGAATTCTCTATCTTTAGGGTTGATGAACATCACAATTGCTTATGAAAAACAGCTGGATCTCTGTTCCTGGGGATGAATCGAGCAAAAGGTGTAATTCAAAATACAGCAACTGCAGTGCTTTCAACATTTCTCAGTTCCCAGGGCCTGACAGAGGCCTCACTCTCATCTCACACCTGCAGCAGTGCACCTCACACTTCAGCTGACCCAGAGTCGGCCGAATGCTCAAACACATGATTAAAGCTGAAATTTGGCACCATTCCTGCAAAAACCGCTGCAGGCCGGAGGCTGGCCTTGCAAACACTCGTCTTGCAAAAGCCAGAACCAGCTACTTTATCAGCCCATTATAACTACCTGGAAGCTGAAGCCATATAAAGCCTCTGGGTTAAGGAACATTACTTGGCACACTAGCTCACACTTATGAAGCCCTTGCAACAATTGAAAATTCAAATTTCTTTTTATGCGTTAACGTTTTTAATTTGTTTCCATGTATTACTATGAATCAACACTGAGTAGGACACAAGGTTGAATTTGAGTATGATCAGAGGCACTCCAGGCAGACTGGTTTGGTAGCTATAGGGCAGTCACAGCAGACCATCATAGTGGATTATCCAGCCCTTAGTGGTGGGACCGTGAGGCTCGCAGAAAACAAAACAGCAATATCTCTATGACAAGAGGTGTTCAGCAGAGACACTGTGTGTTGCTGCTTTTTCAAAGGGGCTTTGCAGATTTCGTGCCGAGACGACTCATGTTGACAGGATAGATTTCAAGGCAGCATCCGACACCTGAACGTTTCTGCAGTGCATTATGGGGATTCAAAGATGTTCAATGGCATGGCTCCTGACCTCTGCAAGCGGATTTGTCTCCTTCACTGTATAAAGTTACTGTAATTCACATAAAACAGCACCTTATCCAACTGTGACACCTCTAAACTGTCCCACTGAGACACCACAGACAGCTGGACAGAAGAGGTAATGTACTATACCAGTGTTTCTCAAGCCAGCCCTCTGGGACCCCCCCAGACGGTCCACATATTTGCTCCCTCCCAGGTCCCTGACAGACAGTTTGAGAAACACTGCACTACACATCATTTCCCTACGCAGCCCAGCTAAAGTGGCGTGTAAAGAGCGAAACTGGCCAGTGCGGCAATCAGCCGTACTGCACATGAATGAGTGAGGCAGTGAAGCAGTGTAGTATAAGGCAGGAGCAGGAGAACCTGCAGATATTTTAAGACATGAATTTAGACCAAAGAATTTAGAAGTGCATTATATACAAAGCGCACTCATGACTCAGTCACTTTACGTAACATTACAGCACGGCAGAAAAGCATATTTCCTGTTTGACATTTAAATTCGAAAAAAATCACTTAGTCATACATATACTTGAAATAATGCCTATATAAATTAAAACGAGGATAAATGGCATTATTATAATGCTTGCTACTATGTGAATAACAATGTTATAAATGCAAACGAATACAAAAGAAAGGAGAAAGGAGGAAATTAAACAGTTTGTCTTTCTTTGGACTTAGATTGGAAGGGGGCGGATTAAGGGCTGTACTTGCGGGAGGCCACGTGAGGTATGGCTTCAATATAAAGGTGTTTATGAAGATGTCTGTCATTGTTTCACAATAACACTTCACACAGACTTCCAGGGTAAGAGTGAGACTCAAGGAATATTAAGGCACAGATCTTGGAAAGTAACTGTAAAGTTTAAACAGTGTGTCAAACATAAAAAAATAAGTACTTCTGGAAGAGAATTAACAAGAAGATTAAACACACATTGGGATTTATATTAATAATTCTGCAGGAATCCTAAAGATTGTGTTGCAATTCTTTTGCGTACAACTAAATAATAAAAGACAAAATAAAAGGATAAATTTAATGACAGCGTGTGCTACATGTACATTATATACAGACTATTTTATAACAACACTGACGTTTTCAGCAGCACTATACACACACACACACAACTTGTGTAGACGCGTGCAAAAGAACTAATGACATCCATGTTAAAAAAAAACTTCATTGCCTGCGGATGGATTTACCTGGTCACATAAAAGGATGAAAGGGGATGGAGCAGAATCACTCCCAAAGGAATTCTCATTGGCAGTTGGTGCACATAGCCACTCAATGCATCCCGCACACAGCCTAACTTGTCAGGGAAAGAAAAATCGCATAATCAGTTTTAGTCTTCCACAGTGGCTGGGATTTGACAGCAACACGGCAAGCAGCTTCTAGTAAAGCCCCAGGATACAGAGGCTGACCGCCAGGGTGTCATAACTTTACATCAGCCACGGACCGATGAAGAGAATCTAAATTCACATGCATCCTCCAGGAATGGCATCACAGTGAGATCGAGCCCAGATGATCGCCTCAGAAGTCCATATTGTGCCAAAGAATAAAAATAGGATTACATGAAAAGCGGTACAATAAAACTAGGGAAGCAGGATGGGAAGATGCATGAAAACTCAAGCGAAAAGTAGCTAAGAACAGAGGTCTGATATGGTGAAAAACAGGCACTGAGCCATTTCAGTAATAATGTAGATTAGAGGTGGATTTTAACAAAACATTTGTGGGATATTTGTGTCACCCTGCGCAGGTCTGCTGAAAAACATTAGGGCAGGAGGACTCTCCGCGAACGGCCACAGACAGACAGTGTTCCCTGAAGCAACCAGGAGAGCATCTCAACTCCATCAGCAGGGGAGAGGACTGGCTGTACAGCATAACACACCCATTTTCAGACACTTTCCAGTGATGCAGATTGCAATAAGGCATATCATACACACCCTCAGTCCATACCTCAGATTTCAGTGTTCAATGTACAAGCGAGCAAATTGATGTCAGAAAAGCTTATAGGGAGTCCACCTGTGTTCCCAAAGAGACGAGAAGAAATGACATCCAACATACACCTTAAAAGCTCCACACTTGTACAGAATGCTGAGTAGCATCAACAGCTGAGTCTACGCTATCTGTTTCATCATGGGCAGTGAAGCAATTCAACAGAAAATATGAGCTCCCAGGTTGAAATTACCTCATTTGAACAGAAATCCCTAAACTTTACATGTAAAAAGGAGGCAATAACAGCAGGGCCTCAGGGGATCATGTTGCTCAAGCTTAACTGACCTCTTGACCAGGAAAACAGCCGACCTTCACGGAGAGGTAACTCTCCACTTCCCTAGAATCACAAGAAAATACCAAGACAGCATGGCTAAGGAATACCTTGATACCATAAACAGCATCATAATCAAATTAGATTACAAAATCACACCTGTTCTCACAAGGAGCATTAGCAGGAAAGACTGACACGAAAACCTTGACAACTCCCTCTTGTTCAAAGCTAGTATACACAAGGATCGAGGCCACGGAATCAAGCCTATCATGCTTCAGGGAATACATTTAAATGCTGAATATAAATATAACCTTGGCCTTCTTCTTCACTCAGTTAAAAGAATATAAACAACATAAGTGCATAAACAACATATCTCATCAATCCTTTTGCCAAAACAGAGCTCACTTTTAATTCTTTTTGAAAACCTTTCCAATTAAGAGTCTGTAGGCGAGGAAACTGAAAAATGAAGAGGGGATCCGAGAACAAATGGATGGTGAATATGTATTGAACGACAGATGAAAAAGGGGTTTTCATGCAAAGGCCGAGACCAGCCTGATTATGGTCAGTGTCATAGGCTGAAGGCTATTGTGCAGCCTTGCAACACTATCACCTGGGCGGCCAGCATGTCCATATCAAACTGAAGCGAGCAGTGACACTGCTTTTAGTTATACTTCATTAAATGGAATATCTCTTACATAAACCAATCCCAAACAAAATGGCCTGGTCTGTTCACATTTGTTTTTAGGGATCTAAAAATCTGCCATGAAGTTTTGCCAGACTTTTCCAACAAAATGAGGATGGTTAGAATACCTATACATATTTTAGTCAATCACAGAAATTACCATTACCTTGTTTTATTGTGTTAAATGGCAGCACATGTGTCACTGGGAGCAGTGGGTCCAGTTTAAAGCCGCAAAAATGGGTTTAGGAACCCTGGGCCTTTGGGGCTGAAGGCACTAGGAGAATCTCCTTGGCCTAATAAGGAAACCAGGCATGAGCACTGGCTGAAGGCCTTTGAAAACCAAACAGAGGAGACACACAATCTAAGTCCCTGAGACGATGACCTGAGGCCACAGAAGTGTTGATCTCATAGCTTCAGGATCACCTACCCTGAGTTTCAATGGCTCTCCTTGGAGAAGGGAGCAAGGAACGGCCGTGACACAGCAAGACCCCCATCGGCAGGGGCCAAGAGCTTCGCATGCAATGGAAAACAGGCCAAGGTCATTGCTGTAGACCATTACAAATCTGAAAAATTTTCGCAAAAGAAAACAAATGTAGATTTCAAGAGAGTACCCCACATGACAGGACAGTTTTGAAAAAGAAACCGTTTGTGAGTCACTTTAGCCCCTTAAGACTAACAAATGCTGGACCATGTGGGGAAAAAAGCCTTAAAGAATAAAATACTGCAGAAGTTTTTCAGGATCTGAAATACACGAAAGACCATCATACATAAATATCAGGGTTCAAATAAAACGTGAAGTTAGAATTTGAGGTACCACTCTACAATAAGGCTCCCTTTTGCCTTGTAAATGGTAGTAACTCATTAATAGAAAGAAAATAGTGTTATAACTTTAAAACAGTCTATTGACAATTTACAAAGTCTTACAACCTAATTAATAACCAGATTATAAACCATTCATAAACCCTTTATATGGATAGCCTTATTGTAAAGTGGCACCGAATATGAATCACATTCCAGCAAACTGCAAACTGACATCACAGGTATGCTTCCTGGTTTTCAGAGTGCTGTTTTCTCTAAAGCTTACTTTTGTTACATCTTTGGTATTTCATTCATTTCGTTCATTTGGTCACGTCTTGATATTTTAATAGGATCCAGTGCCAGAAACTCCCCAGGAACACTAGGAGCAGCACCTCGGATGCAGTGCCCAGCATAGAGCAGCAGTAGGAGCCTTGGGGTAAAAGTAGCTCTAAAACAAAAGCCCTGAGTGGAAAATTATGTCTATATATACACAAATGTACACACAGACTCACATACAAATTAAAAACATAGAGTATAGCCAATGGCCGCTGTCAAGGGCACCTCCTTCAGCTGCCCCACACATGTACAGGGGCAGGCGCATCCACCTGATATGAGAGGGCGGGGCGAAGGGAGGGGGCACTTCAATTAACAAAAGGTTGCAGTATTACTCATCTGTCGTCGTCCCCTGATCTTGACCGCTGCCCCCTTTTTGGCTCCGTCGGCTGCGTTCATCTGACAGCATTTCAGAGTGCAGAGGAGCCGGGGTTGTCCCCCTTCTCTAAGGCCTAATTCTGAACCCCCCCCCCCGACCAATAACAGAAGGGCAAACCATTCCCCAAAATGTGGGAGGGCTAATTTGAAATGACGCCATGGTAACAAGTGAGCTTCCATAAAAATAGGGGGAAAAAATTAGATGTATCTCTTTCCACCGGCAATGATGATGATATTTAGAATTCTGTCTTTTAAAAGCCAGCCAAGTGAAGGCACACAAAGGGGACAGAGCATGAGGTAATTAACATTCATTTCAAATACAAATATCAAAAGGAAAACTGTCAGAACAGGTTCCATTTACTGCTCAGGAAAAAAGGGTGCATGCTGGCAATGTCTGACAAGCCTGCTAAGCGCCTTTCCATCCCAGAGAATGGTGAGCTGTCTGGGTAACGGAGCCTCTCCACCACATTCTCCCATAGGGCTGAGATAATGTCATTCATCCTCCTCAGAGTCAGTCATTTGTTTCTCACAGCTGGGCAGAATGTCTTACTTGTTTAGGTTAATTCCAGGCTTTAAGGTTTAAGGCCATAAAACGCCTCAGACAGCTTTTTATTACCTCTTTCTAAAAACACATTACCACTTATTACAATACTAATAATAACAGTATGACCATGTCATATTTATCTACGTAACAGATGTTGTTCTCTAGAGCAACTAATATAACACTGGTACTGTAAAGGGTACCTAGAGTGTAGTACAGAATAATTAAAATACAAATTACAAAAAAGTGCAAGCGCAACAAATATCATTAATTCCAAAATTAATAAACAATTCAAGTAATAATCAGAGGAGAATAATTAAACCGAACACACACTGGTTTCAAGAAAAGGGCCAAGTCTCAGTGAGGACGCTGATTTTTATTTTGCTAACCTGAGCCGCGCAAAAGTCTACACTGTTCATACAGGCCGAGACAGAAATGGGGCACTGGGAAATGAAGACAGAGCTCTCACGTGGATGGGGCGGTCGTGGATGAGGTCCGTGAAAAAAGCCGTCAGACACCTACTGTAGAAGGGTAGCAGAGCACGGCAAGGCAGCAAGGCCAGAAGAGAGGCACAGTAAGGTATGGAAAGGAATGAGGGCAACTTCTGAAGTAACGGAGAAGGGAATCTAACAGGTGGGAGAATGGTAAATATACGAGTTTTGTCTGTAGACTGGTGATGTTAAATTAGGACAAGCTCAAACTGAATATCCCGGGCAAATAACATCTATCCAGGCCTTCCAACAATGTGGAAAGTGCTCTACCAGACCAAAATTATATGGTAGGGACACATCACTGAGTGATATTAGACTTTCCATTATGTAGAAAAATTGTAATAATAAAAAAAAAAAAAACATGTATTGAGATGGAGGACCAAAAACAAAAGGAAAATTCAGCAGAGATCAGTAAGGGGGGGTTATATCACCTGGTTGAAAGAATGTAGAAATGTACATATGTTTCAATGCATCAGTCTAGTTTATCACAAAGAGAAAATCCGAGCATTTAACCTGCCATGATGTTTGATCTGATGCACAACTGCGGTTCTGTGGTGTGGGTGCGTATCTTACTTATAAAATCAAGTGATCAATCAGAGCGCTGCACTGACATATTCCGCTCTCCCTCTGTCTGTCGCTGGGACACAAATTCTCTATGGGACACTGAAATGAAATGCTGGCACCAGAGGACAATGCAATGGGCGGGGCTGGATGAAGCCATCAAGTCGAGCATTAGCTGGCCCAGACGCCATGGTGATGGATGACAAATACAGCAACGGTTGTTTGGGGAATCAGCTATCGATCCTGCCACACGCAGTATAAGACAGGGGCTCAAAAGAAAGAAGGTGAAATATCTGTTTCTGAAAATTAAGAGTCTAGAGGTTTTACATCCAACGACCAAAGGAAAATAATAAAATAAAAAAACTTTGTCTCCTCCTAGCTGACGAATACATTCTGGTTTAACGCAACACATTAATTCAGGTTATTCCATCCGTTTATTTTAAGGAAAATGAGGGAGCAGATTATTTGAATATCAAAGCATTTTTCAAGATCAAAAACTGATGTTCTTCATTCGCTTTTCATTGTACCGCCAAACAAAGAGATGCCACTGCCATGACTGACATGCCAATTAATTTGCAGCACTTTAATCGTGAGGTAGAGCCCCACGTCTCTAATCAGGGCAGCACAGACAACACAAACATGAGACGAATTTAAAAAAAGGTTCCCTACATCGCCCCAACCCCTCTGCCATCATGGCCGCTGTCACAACAGCACCACCGAGAACAGAATGAACAGAGAAGGAGACACAAAAACAGGATCAGCACCCATAGAACAAAACAAAGTGCTGTTAATTCAGCAATATTGACACTCAGCCACACCATTCTATTGTAGAAGGAACAGGACCAAAGACATCATTGAAGAATAGGACTGCTCTTCATGTTTACAATAAAGATGAATATATGACACAGGACACACACACACACACACACCAGAAGTGCTGCATGATCCATACACTTCTAGATAATAGTGCAGTTTCATTTTCCCCAAAACACCTAAATAAGTGAATACATAAACGAATAAATATATGATCAATAAAAAGAACTGCAAATTAACAGATGAAGCATTTAATGATGGATTCTCAAAAAAGAAGCAAAATTTCAAATTTCAACTCAAGAACACAGATTCAAAATTAATTGTACTGCACACTACAGGGGCACTGTAAGCCAGAGATGATCATAACACAGGAAAAAAAACTGCTAAACTTTAAAAAAATTTAAAATAAATTAAAACGCCCCCCTGCTGACAATTCTATTTATTCTCAAGTGTATACACACACATACACACAATTTTGTTGGAAAAAAACAACTGGCACGTTGGCAACACAGAACTGTCAACAAAACGATTTCCCACACATTAAGGCAGCTACTTAAAATAATAAAATAAAGGAAACTGACGGCAATCCACTCAATGGGACTTTCTGATCATGAACAAAAAGCAGCTTGACTGCATTTACTCCATGACCATGAGGGTGCCGAAACGACAGAGCTCCTGTATCAGCCCTAATTGGGCTTTACAGAAACGATGACATTTTCAGCCCTATAAGCGGTATCTCATCCGCTGTGCTAATACAGAAAAATAAAAAATGGAGAAGCGTGACCCACGGTAAAGTCTGAATGCAGAAAAATGTGTTTGTCCTATTTGTTCTGTCTGAAGAAGGAAGAGCCTGAGCCTGCTGTCCCCGCAGTGGCATAGATGGTGCCGACAACAGCACTAATTTTGTTTATTTTTAATTTATTTTTTCTTAATCATTTTTGTTTTTAATTGTCTGAAAAAATGAGGATCATGATCATTTTTAGAGGCCTTGATATGTTGCATTAATAGAGAAGCGGGAGGGTTGCACAGACTATCTGTCTGTCAGACATCCCCCCCCCAGGGTCCCTGACAGTGGGGGCCTTGAGTCAGGACATCAGCTGCGGCGTGAGCTGAAAATAACAACAGAACCTCAATTAATATTATACCAGCCATGATCTAACAGGCTGTGGGGGATATTAGCATTGGCTCACTGTGGGAAGAGCAGAGCTACCATCAATACTCACTTCACAGACAGGTGACTCCAATAATGCGGGGGAGGGAATAGAATAAAGATCAGATAAAACGAGTCGAGAGCCTGTGAGCGTATGTGCCTGCCAATCTGCCTCTACAGAGATTTGCCCACCTCTTCCTATATACAGGACGTGACGACGGCAGAGACGCAGAAAGAGGTCGCTATTCCACGGCTGCTGCTCATCTCATGGCCGCCGAGGGACTGTCGGTGGGGGGGGGGCAATGCTGCACAATGGGCCCTTTTTCCAGTCTGTGGGCAAATGCTTCAGACAGCTACCGGTTTGACCCCGCACCCCGCCGGGAAATTGGGCGGGGGCCGTTTGGTTCGCTGGCTCCTCAAAGATTCGGCACCATCGTGAGTTGCTAAAGTGATACGTACTCTTATTGTGCAGACTGACAAATATTGACATTTGTGAGCAAATAATAACAGGCACCTCTCCCCAGGATGGTACAAAAAGGAAATTACACTGGTGTGAAATTATATATTAAAAACAATCTGAGTCATGAAAGGTTTCTTCAGGTTCCATAAATGCCTCAATATCACAAAGGGTCTAAGCCTCGAAACAGAACAGATATAATACATAGACAGTGATGGGGAATACATTTATACTACTGTATTCCGTTTCATACTTCTTCTCTATCAAACAATGTTTAGACTTCAGACAGGCGGGAAACTTTAGAAGAAAATGGTTATTACTATATAGTGTTTCTCCCACTTAAAATGCTAATTAACCTTCCTTTGAAGTGGCCCTATTTGCATTACAAACAGCATTTTATGATTTCTCAAAATCTAACGCAGTTGCTATAGCCTGGCTTCCATGCAGGCATGTAACTGAGGTTTACATTAGTACTGCCTGTACTGCAGTACCGTGAACAGGACCCCGCAGTCATTCTGACTGCTCAGATTTAAATGGAAGCGACGCATGGCATTTGTCTCATTGAGTTTCAGCTCGGAGTCCTCATGGAGATTCCTCCTTCTTCTCTCTCCAAAATAAAAAAAAAGAAGAATCAATAATCAACCGAGCCTATAGCCTATACAAAACTGCCAAGTGCCACAGTTCTCTTCTTTTCCTCTGACCCTGGATCAGAGGAACACTCTTCTGTATAGTCACTTGGGGCTGAATCACCCTAAGCAAGCATGACCTGACAATTCAGCCACAACCAGTTATGGCTCTTGAACAAAAGACTTGCAAATTTGATGACATGTATGGTAAGGTACAACCACACAATAACTGTTAAACTTTTTTAAAATGCTGCATGTTGTCTTTTCCCAAATGCCATTCCTCTAATAGTGATACATGACAATTGATAGGCGGTATTACTTTTTAGTAAAGGAACCATTTGTCATCTGAATTAAAAGGTTTGTAACGAATAAAAGAAACGCAATAAAGTGACTGTCCAAATATCGGTCCAAATATCACAACATTATATCAAACAGACCTTGTCTCAGGGTAATCACAGTAAATAAAGTACAATCCTTAAAAAGAAAATGAAATCCAGATTTAACCGGTATTTGGAATGCATTGCCAGAAATATTCCTCCAGGTGGCCAATTGCAAGATGTTACTACATAGATATACAAGTTAAATAGTAGAAATTCAACAAATAAAAAGATTAAATCCATGCTGGGGAACACACTAGCCTAGAGAATTATTTACCTTTAATTATTCTTTGGTTATTATTTTTTCCATGCTTGGTAGGTCAATTCCCTTTCAATGATTCAAGACACGCTATTTTGATCAGAGATCTAACAAGTATTCATCTCTGGCTTTTTAAAATTTTTAAGGCTCTGTGCTCCCGGGCAATGGGTTTTTCAGATAGACAGAAAAGATTCTTAACCTCTTGAACCAGCCTCACAGAGCCTTACTGTCAAATATGAACTCAAACATGTAATGAATCATTGACCGTGTCACCATGAATGGCGATGGCCCTGTAAAATCTCTTCTGTATATGGGTGGGAGCAGGGAGATTCCCCATGCTGTCACACTGTGAAACACTGTGTAAACAGAGCACAAGGCAAGAGCATGCAAGGAGGCCACATATGACATTTATCCATCAATGAGTTCAGCTGAAAACAGACTTGCTGGATGGCTTTTTGTGAAAAAACTTGGTTTCTGCTATATGCACATGAAGAAACGTCAAGTTTTTCTCCCTGTTCAGTATCTGGTACGATATAAGCAGACAGCACACTGAATAGGAGGGTTATAATGTTGCATTGCTTGATTTTCTAAAGAAGCACTGTCACCCAGTAGATGAGATGTGTCATCTGGAGCAACAATGTCAAACTATGAAAGTTTCACTTGTAAATATCCATCAATGGATGCATTACACATTGGTCAGAACTTACTGAAATCTATTTGTAGATTATTTACACTATTCAATCCAAACTCATATGTCTCATACGGATTTATGTATGAGATTTCCTAATGTTTTGGCAGGACATTGCTAGTGAATCAATTCAGGTTCAGAAATGTTACTTAATTGGAGAGGAGGGAGCAGACCATCTACAATCTGCATTTATCTAGGTCTAGTCCCTTGATCACTGCACCACCGACTCTTCCATTTGATAAATTATGCTAGTACTAAATGTCCACATATAGCAGCTAGAAGACAGAAGCCCCTCATCCTTTGATTGCCTGGGGCAGCCACTGAAATCTCTCGTTAAAAAACAGCACATCAGTACAGCACTGTCAATCAATACTGTTACAGTAACACAAACATTCTCATGGCCCCCGGCTAATGATAACTAATGAATCCCCAGGCTATTGACATACCAGCAAGCAGACTGTGGGAAAACAGGAAGACACTAACAAATAACACAGAGCACTGACATCTGCTTTATATAAACATAAAAATCCAATAACAGGTTATATATGAGCATCATTAACCCATAAGATTTATATACTACAAAAATTAAAAAAAAAAAATAGGACAAAAAGAACAAAACATACATTTTAATTCGTAATCACTTATTTACACATCATAAAATAAGCACCCCGAACAACTACTGACCCAGAATAATTGTACAAAAAGCAGTAAAAATGATAAGTTCTTTATCAAGTAACTGTTCTGTTTATTTCAGAATTATTGTTAGGTTGCATTCTGAATTGTTCCCAATTGAATGCTTAAATCCACAATTAATCAGGCTGCTTGTTTACCATATTGAGAGTAATTCTTGTTCTTCTCATGACAATGTGGTTCACTGAGGGAAATAACGGGCCTGCCCCTGACAGGATGAGGGCCTGGAGATTTACAATCCTCTGCGTGTCTCTATGCCATATTTATTATTCCCAAAAGACAAGAACTGTTTTATCATCATTTTAAATTGAGGCCTTTGTTTCGAACAAACTGAGGCAGCATAGTCGAAAAGTAAACTGTCCGCTCCGTAAAGCCTCCGCAATCCTACAGTGTCGCACGGTGGAACAGTGCTGCAAGGGAAACAGAACGGCTGCTCAACAGTTTGTGAAGGAACTGCATCAAAACATCACCGTTTCCCTGCTCTCGTCGCCTTCGCTTTACTCTCCAGATTCCACGTGGATGTTCCAGGTGACCTTTTTAAAAAGGCATCTCTGATTGCAGTTTTAGAGCTGAATTTTATGTAATCAGGAGTGTATAGATTTAACCTCCCTGCAAGAATGTTAATCACTTTCCAAGAGAGATTCATCAGAAAATCAGAAGTTAAAGACATTTCACACTAAATTATGAAAGCTGAGAATGCAGATAAAACAGTACTGATACAGTGACAATTTGGAAACTTAAAGCTTAGCTGACAGTTTTAACTAAATTCTGTCTTTTTAATGCTTGAATAATAATAAGATATTTTATGTGATATACCCTGTAATTAGGTAAACATAAAAGACTAAACAATGCAGCACAAGTGACAATGGTCTGACTTTTTGACCAGACTGTAATGTGTGAAACTGTGTCGACTGTAAACAGACAAAAGATTGGGCGTATCGATATTCACAGAGCATACCAAATTACGACGAGATCTATTATACCACGGCTGCCTGTGCACTTCCTGATGAGGGAGATTCCTGTAGAGCTGGAATATGCCATCTGTCTACCTTGGCTTTTCTGATTATTACTTAACACATTCCCCAGCTCGGCCTCTTAGAAAAGCACTTAGTCACTCAGCAGCGGACAGAGAGGCAGTGTAAGGTGGCCATCCTTTCAAAAAGATTCCAAGAGACGGATAACGCCAATGTGGAAGAAAAAATAAGGGACATTCTTGCATTTCATTTAATGACAGTTTCTTAGACGACCCACAGCCCCTTTCATTACATTACTGTGAAACACTGATAACATTAACAATTAAAAACCGGTTCCCATTTACACAGAAATCACTTCCCTGTACAAAGCCTTGTAAGAGCTGGAGCTGCACAACTGAAACGATATGATATGGCAAAGCGGGGAGAATAATTACTCACTTATGGTTTATTCCAATTTTTTTCACTTCATCAGCTTTTATTGGTCTAAAGGGACACATAGAAATGTCTAGAGGTGTCAAATGTCAGCTTTCTGAAAACTGCCTCTCCTTAACACCGCCCCCCCCCCACCCCCCCAATGCACCACTCTCGCTCCCCCAACCAACACACTCTGACTGTTGCTAATGTAAAACAATACATAATTTCTAAAACATACTTCACTTCAAAAAAAAGCATAAGTGGGGTAAATCATCCTGACTTTGCAGCAGGGTACTTTGATCTTTGGAAACATTAAAATTTCATGGGTGAAAAGAAAAACATTTATAGATAAATACATGAACAGATTCCAAATAGCCGGCACAGGCATGTACTGTAGGCAATTTCCAGTGCATTAAGCGACTTACTGCTCTGGGTACCTCACAGAAGAATTCTGGCTGTGGAAACTGGTAATTTCCCCAGTCAAGACATGGCAGTCAATGATAATCCCCTCTTTCGGTGTGTTTATATGCTTGAAGCACGACCATAAATTCTAATGAGCGGGCCATGTTATTGTATACGTGAGTCTGCAGGCGAGATGCCCATGTAACTCTCCGCTCCCTTACCTACTCCTTTGCTTTTACCTTGTATTTCAGATCTGTCTCCCTTATTAATTTCTGAAAAGGAAGATCTAGAGTGGAAGCCTGTCCTAAAGTCCCTGCATGCAGGGAACATAAAACAGCCAGTGGGGTGCATGTAGTATGTTTTTTTTCAGAGAACCAGCCTGCACCTGAAGCCTTGCTTGTAATTCATTAGCTTTCATTTAAAAGAAAGGGCCTGCGCACGTCTACCTGCCCTTTCTCCTCTGCTGGTAATTGCGGTTTTCGCCATGGCCTTTCTATCAGACACTGTTCATTAGGATATGGTTGTTAGAGCTGAGCAGGCCATACTGCTAGAGGGCAGGCCCTAATTAATTGCCGAGGCCATATAGAAAAACCAGCATCAAAATACAAAACAGCTCCTGGCGAAAACATCGCCAAATGATGTCCTGCATTACACCTTCTGCCCTCAGACTTTAACAATTCAAAGTTCCAGTTCACTCATGGTGAAATGTGAGATGCATGTGTCATTTGCCATGTCTCATATTCTGCTGAATACAAACACTGAAACACTGACTAACAGGACAATTCAAATCAGCACCAATATCCTCTAATATAAGACATTACTTATTGCCAGGTTTCCTTACTGGCAAACATAATATATCGCAATAAACAGCACGGCTTAGAATAAGCAATTGTCTGCTGTGTGACAAATTGTAAACATAGATCTAGCTGACAATAATATGTCCTCCTTCCTGGGGAATGACATCATCCTATCAGTCATCTTGGTGCCCAGTCTGTCTCTGTAACTGACTAATATGACCATCAGTCCAACTATACATCCCTTCAAGGTGCCACTGGAATGGTGATGGCTTGAGAGAGTGTAATTCTATGGGCTTTCCTAACAAGCAATTCTTCTAATCAGGTTTCATCCAGACTTCTCAAGACAGCTGACATCAGGGTGCAAAAGCCAAGTTTACAAAAAAAAACATAAAAATCAAGTGAATCACAAAAGAGTTGTTTGAACAACTTATTAAAAAAATTACAATGACATTCACAAATATCAAGAACAACAAAAATAGAATCAGACACAGAATCACAGTAATTTTAAAGGTTACATATACTCCATTAACTAAAACAGAACATCTGCAATGTACAGTTTTCACAAAAAGGATTGAACATCAAGGGAATGTACCCAAATGAGTCAAACACACTTTAAACTGTCCTTGTCTGGTACACAGGAGTAATCTTCAGTCACACACGCGAGCTATGGCATGTGTTGCATTCCAATACAGCAGAATTCAGGATTATAATGCAATGAACTTTCCAAGCAGTACGATGTTTGTCTTAGAATTAAAAAGAAATCTGGTGCAAATGCTGGTTTTAAAATTGGCATGACATGTATATAAATGCCAAAAAAAACCAGCCGAACGTTGCACTCAGTTTAACGTTCTGAATTGCAAGTTAACAAGTTGT
>JAODUD010000062.1:6313896-6324676 GCA_026784285.1 Stomatorhinus walkeri | reverse complement strand
ACCGACAATCGAACAGCTCAGCCGCCTCAAAACAAAAGGCAGCTCCTTCGATTTGCATAACGCTGAGACGCTCCTTGATCCGCGTCCTGAGCTGGAACATCAAAGGAAACGAGGACTCATTCTAGAAGCTTCACTGAGACACAGCGCACAGCTAAGAGGAATGGCAAGACAGAAGGCATTTTTAAAAAGCCTACACAGAAATCATATAATTTACAGGGAAAAGATACAGATTTTAAATTGGCTGTGTGTCACCGGAAGTCCTGGTCAATGAAGACCACTTCAATTCTCATCTGTCTTCTGGTGCAAAGCTATAATGAGCTTAGCAACAACCAGATAACGTCTTATCTTTATCTGTCCTTAACGGCTAATGTGAAACTATCTATTAAAATAAACGCTTGAGTCACTTTATGCTGAACACTTGCCAGTCAAAATCAATTTTATATTATTTTATTCATCAATAAATGTGTAATATAAGCTTATGATCAATTGCAGACACAGGGACAAGCTGCTAAGCATTTGTAAAAACACCTCCTCATGAAACACATACGTGCCCATTGTGAAAGGAAGTTTGTGCAAGTTGGAATTTTTGTCCAAACATAACCACTCAAAGAGCGATACAGATTTCTATCGTTGTCTGCTTATCATTTAAGCTGTCTTGCCTTAAACTCCATTACAATCATACAAATTACATGTCAGAAATGTACTGAAAGCTTATTGAAATATATTCGCATAGCCATAAATATGTAGGTCTATTGACCACATGCCGAAGTGCTATGAGATGGAAATGCATCCAGATGCTATACAGACCGCTCTTTATTAAAAATCTGCAAAAGGAGTCAAATACGGTGGACTTGAAAGGACGGTGGTGGTTCTCATCTCCAACAGTGACACGACTGCATACAGAGAGAGAAGGTCAGAGCTCTGGCACACTAGTGCCAGGAAAACTGCCTCAACTTCAACTATTTTCAGACGTAGTATTGAGAGTCTCCTGACCAGACGCATCACTGTCTGCTACAGAGGTTGCACTGCAGAAGGAGGTGCGTTCTGCCGAATAGGTCATCAGAAGGGACCTACCACCCCTGCAGGCCACCTACAGCAGGCGGAGCCGGGGGAAAGCCGCTAAAATCATCACCCTGCTACTGTCAGGCAGATGGTACCGCAACATCATGAACCAGACCAGCAGGCTCTGGGACTAGCAGGTTTCTTTTACCAGGTGACCAAGATGCTGAACCCCAGCTACCCGCCTCAGAACATCTCACTCTCAATTGAACTAGCAGAAGACTTTTTGCAGTACTAAACCATGTTGTTATTGCACCTACAGTCTGCCCAGGTTTTCTTCGGTGTATTGCACTTTTTACATCCTTGTATCGCATTGTATTGTATTGTGTATTGCATTGATTTGTGTTTGTGCATATGCATAGCACTTACTGTTTCATGTAAAGTTTGTATTTGGTGTATTGCGCTACGAATGGGGAACTCCAGTTGGAATCCAATTCCAACAATGCTTTTTCAGCAACAAGTAAAGAATAATAATATTGTAATTACAACGTATTTAAGGGAAAATAAATTTATTTATGTTATTATTTAAAATAACAGGTATGTCATATATTAATAAGTACATCTCCCAGAGATGCGGTATAAGAAAGAGGGGGCGCCACTATCCCAAACTGTTACTGCTGAATTTCTTAATGATCCCTCTTGAGCAGGACTTGCTTTAGAAGAGATTAAGCATGACTACTGATGTTCATGTCATTACAGGTGATTTCAAAAATGGCCCTGAAATAGAAACGGCAGCAAAGAGAACTGAACTGAGAATCCCTATTGCGATAAAACAGCCTCGAGGAAGAGCAAGCTCCATTGTGCGGCTGTTTGTGCATCAGAGTGCGCATGATCTTAAATGTGAGGGCTTTGTCACATATCTCATCAGAGGCAAACGGCAAAATGCTAGAACCAGGAGTCTGTCACTACCTGTGGCTGTCAGATCAGCTTAGATACATTATCAGCTCTGCCCGCTTGAACCCTACTTAACAATTTCTGGTTATTATGGGCTGCCCAGCCTCCACCCCCCACATCGGTAACAATACAGCAACAGGCAGGTTTGCACATGGACAATTACCAAATACGCAAGTAATGAATGAAATAAACCACCCATTTGCAATTAGTCATTGACTCTTCAGCTTTCTGACAGGCAAAACACAGTAACTGAGGAGTGATCGTACACCTCCGGAGCAAAGAGACACACTTCTAAAAGCACACTATTGTCAAAAATACATCCCTGTTACATATCTGTAGTCAGTGAGGGAGATTATCATTAAGAGGCAAAAAGGGACACTCCCACTGGAGCCGAAGTGATCTGTGATGGGAAAACTGCAAAGGCATTTGCCTGCCAGGGACAGGTACAGGTCACGGCTGTAAAAAAGATATAACACACAATTCACTATGAAAGCTGTATTTGAGAAGGGGGGGGGGGTATAAAATTTAAAGAAAAGAAATAGAACAACAAGTCAAAACACAAGTTACTAAATAAGTGCATGCATTTGCATATTAATATTTTTATGGTGCAGAAAATTGTATAAGTACTATACAAAAGATTTAATGCTACATTGATGATTAAAATAAAATTAACTTGATGACTTATGATGAGAAATGTGCACTTCCAAACAATTCCAACATAAACCAATGAAGTTCGACTTTAACCTTCAAGACCCGTCAAAGGTTCCCTCTCTCTGGTTTCACAGGGGCCAAAGCATGCATGCACAGTCATGATCACAGAATCAGTTACCTGTCCATTAATAGCAAGCTGACTTCCACTGCAATACAACAAGCAGGTTCTGATTACGAGAGAAGCACTTAAAAAAGATAATCACCTCACTGAAGCACTTTGGCCTGAATGTTCCAAAGATGGCTCTGTATAATTGTATTGTTGGGTTTTATTTGTTTTCATTCATTTCATCTTGAATGGCTGATTTACCTTGACCGAAATGTTATGTAATAAAAAATATCCATTAATAATTGCATGTTGAATTAGAAGAAAAACAAACCTTAGCTGTTAGATCCATTAAAGTGCACACAAGGCATCTGTTTCAAAACCATAATGAATTACTTAATAGGCATGTGCGCACAATCACACACACACACAGGCCACTGCAATATGGATTGTTCTCTATTCATTTCTCAAACCTGTGTGTCTCAAGACTGTATGCCATGCCAGGGAGGAATATGAGAGAACACAAAGGCGATCTGGGAGGGAACCGGCAGACAAAGCCCTACTCTGAACAGGAAATCACCTTCCCCCACCCAGATGTTGCATGTTCTTTAGGCACATTGTTCCCTTAACCGTGTTGACAAACAGCTGCATTTGTATAGTACATTTTTCTGATAGTTAAGGATGACCCACACACATAAACAATCATTACAAAGAACCCAGAGAACACTCATAAGAGGTTTGTAAATAATTAATTAGAGAGCCTGCCAATCACTGTGAAAAATGTGCATAAATAAATACCAGCACACACACAGTTTATAGAAAGTCCTTTCCTAAGACCGAACTATAACCAAACACAAAGTGAATCAATCAGCCTTAAATGACATGGAGTTCTTTACATAAATCAATATAAAGCTTCTCTAAACTAAAAAGCTCTCTTCAATTTTCCCTGCAACAAGGGATTTCATTTTGATGCAAACAATCTCATGTCAGTGTATCTGCCTGATACTGATACTAAATTAATCCATCTTTAAACTCAATTAAAGTTTCTTCTTAATTAATTAGTGGGTTGGTTTCTTAAGAAGAAATAGACTTCACTGGATTCTGCAGAACAAAAACCATCATTTTATTTAAAAGCATTTCATTTATATTCTTGTACAGCAAGACTCGCCAACTTTGTGTGCCTTGTAAGTACCATCTAAATATGGCTGATTATTCATATTATGGAACCTGAGCATAGGTCATTTAGTAGAGGTACCATATGGTCTCGAAAATAAGATGACCCCGATTATAAGATGGTCCCTACTTTTTGGCAACTATTTTAAGAAAAAAGTTTTTGGAATACCAAATTTTACCTTTACAAAGAAAAATCATTTTATTTTACAACAACATATAATAAGTTAACCAGCAACCACAGTATAAAAAGCAACTATATTATAATATTGTGTATAATACTGTGTGTATTAAACAGCAAACATTCCAAAAAAACAAATGTATTACTTGGGAGGGGGGTATTTAATAGCCTTATCTCACTTATTATTATTTACATCCACTTGTTTACTTTGTTCTTTACAGTTCCTTGTGAGGAAAAAATGGCTACAAACTCCATAATCCTTGAAAGCTCAGAATGTTTTTGATGCAGCAGATCCACATGAGAGGGCAAAAAAAATATACTGCGGAGAAAAGTTGAGCCATATTAATAAACGATTTGACAGCTGTTTTTAAATGAACGCCACTGTCGTTATTAACAGCCACTGTCGGTTTAATACTAGCAGCAGCACAGCCAGGGAAGCAGACAATTTACACACTGAACACACGCCCTGGCAGATCTGCCAGCTCTACCGCATCTGCCGTAACATTCACGCTTTCAGACTCTCATACAAGAAATCTTACAGCAAATCTGTATTACAATAAGTCAAAACACTCGTTACCAATATCTGGCACCAACCCTTTTTCTCTAAACCCCAAATACCACTTTCTCAAACACTTTTTGTCTGAGAAAAAAAAAATGCTGTCTTACATTCGGGTGAATGTGGTATTGCAAAATGAAGATTTACATTTATACCTTTTGGCATTAATCACCAGGCATATATGAAAACTCATTTCTGTCCAAAAAGGCCATGCTGTTCTGGGTGAAATCTGAATGACGCTATGATTTTCAGTGAAGTAAAAATGTTAACTTGTTGCTTGGTGGATTTTGAAGCACTGCCTATGAAAGTCAGAGCAAGTATATCATACCTCATATCTTCCTCCTAGCAAAAGTTTATCCCATAAAATGTCCCTCTATGGGTGAAAGTTCAGAGGGTAAAGAGCATCAGTTTTATCACAAAATATTTCACTTGCTTGTAACTGACAAGAAATGGAACACTTTTACGTGTGGTCCCATAAAGATCTCAGGCAAGCCGTATATTTGAAGATGAGCTGCACTGTTTCTCACGGTGCTTTTTTGACCCTGCACTGACACTCAGCAAGAAACCACAAGGTATAGAGGTAGCTAAAGGATCTCGGCCAAACAAAAAGCTCTCTGGGTGGCAGGTGTGGATTCAAATTCAAGTGACATCACTTTTTCTCCACTGGAGAACAATGAGTGTCTGGAATCTTAGTCTGGGACTTTCTGGAACCTTTAGGGAAGCGGGTATGTGTGTGGAGCCATGGATTATGTGCTTCTAATTGGCTGAGCAAACTTGCTATAGCTTCCGCCACAATCATAACACCTCATCAAGGGCAAGCAATGGTTTTAATAAACTACTGACTTTTACATGTTCCACCTGGTCTATAAGGCACCTCACAAAGCAGAAGTGAAGCATGAGAGAATTGCATCTCTCTAGGGGGTAATGGCCCCCATATATTAATTACATACTGGGTACACAGAAAGTCCGGAGGCTGTGGAATGAGGAGACTGCTGGGATGAAAAGGGCTTAGCCGCTAACACAAACATTAGCAGTGCATAAAAGAATCAACCTTTGTTGAGACTTGAGGCAAACACATCGATAAGCTGAAACAGGCATCGACAAAGAGAACATTTCAGTTTCATCAGATATCTTCACTCAAAGTAATTAGCTGCTCTCATTAGAATTACACTGTAAGCCCGGAACAGCCATAAAAAATAGCCCAGATGAACTGAAAACCCCGACCCAGGCACATATAGAACATTACCATTTTAGTGTAACAGCTTGTTCCCTCTAGAATAGAGGCAAAACTCAGGAGAGATGTAGATGTCTACAGCATGTGGTTGGATTATGATTGAATTCCAGATTCGGTTATTCAGAGCTGACAGCGAAATCGTAATTTTAATTAGATGAATCAACCCCAGAAATGCATGTCACTGCTAATGATTTGGGAGGTATGGGTCACAGTCTGTCTGATTTTCTTTCTCTTTCTGATTTGTCCTTGATTCTGCTTGATATTCCATTACATTTTCAGAAATTGTGTTTTATGACTTCATTTAAATTTCCAAAAGATCAGTTTCAAAGACTCGAAAATGGAAATTTTCTTAAAACAGGGATCTGGAGCTTTTAATAACTGGCAGCTATGTTCATTCTTGGAAGCCAGTAATGAACAGAAATGAAATGCGAAACATTACCTTTCATTCGAATAAATTGTTTTAAATGTCCATGAAAATTGATAGACAGCCAATGCCCATTTCACAGCACATTTGGCTTCGCCCAAATTAAATACTGTAAAACATAAAACTATGAACTTTTTATTATTTTTTTTTATTCAATGACATTAATCTTCATACTGAAGGCAGCCCTGGTAGCTCACCTACTGTATGCCAGAATGTCCATGCCCATTTTGCAATAGAGTAATGTGAGGCTGTGGTTCTGTGCTGTGCAGTTCAGCTGGATGAAACAGCAACAATGTAGCGCTATAGGAAGACACCTTTAAACAAGGATCATTTACCCTACCAACGTCCAATCAGACACAAAAATGAAAAAATAAAAAATTGGCCTACCCATAACGACAGCTACTTTCCAATTGCTCTTTTCCCAGACCATACCTAACCGCTGAAGTGCCACTAGGCATTCTTCATCGTACTACAATAAACTATGAAGAATAACCGCAGTAAGGCAGCAAATGGCTTTCCACCTCAGTTTTGCACAGAATATCATCTATACTCATAACATACATCCGAATGCTAGCAGTAACAGGTAGACCAGCACTGTGTCAGTCATAATCACAGGCCCTTCACATGATCAATAAAACGCGGAGATATCGCCACCTAGAGAGGGACTTTGGCGAATGCGCCAGTATGTGCCAATTTTAATGGCAATTACCATAAAGTACAGCACAGATTAGGAAAAGAAAATATGTAACAGCTGATTGATGTTACGGTCGTTGTGACACAATCCATTTTGCAAGGTGCCAGACTGTGCGCATGCGTTCCCTGATTGTCCCACGAATGGGCCGCCTCGCAAAAAGTGGGCGAGTTGCATACTTTCAAGTTCGAGACACATGTTATTTAGACTTCCAGCTGACTTGATGAGATCCGTCATGATAAAGGCGTGTGAGCTACCACAAGGCCAAAGAATAAATACAAGAATAAACCACATGTTAAACCCAAGAGCTCGTGCAAAGCGTTATGGGGGAACAGAAGAGAATAGCATGTGTTTGCCAGAAGGCTTACTGTGGGTATTCCTTCACCTGCCCCAAGAGAACCACATGCCATGCATTCCAGGCTTCCTGTATTTAATCTCTGCGGAGAGCTTCCATAAAGGAAACAAAAGAGGGGGGGGGGGGGTCTGCACTGTAACTGAAACACCCCGGTGTTCAAAAGGGTACTTTTTGTTTTTATCCTCCACAGGCCCTTGTGGATGGAGTCACCGCCTCACCCACAGCGACTCACGACCGAGGAGCCTTCTGAATGTGTGAGGTCCAGGAGGAGGGTGGTGTTGGGTATCATCACTGTGGATTTGCACCCAGCCTTCTGCAACAGCTGCTGCTGGCCGAGTAGGGGAGGCATAAATCCCCGAGAGCAGGCCGGCCAGACAGCAGCCAAAGCCAGCAGCTGCACCCAGCGCTGGGCCGTCTGGAGGCCGCAGGCCGCAGGCCGCAGCGCTAAACAACGGCATCAGGTTCACGTGTTCATTGCCACGGCGGCACAAAGTTACATTCCTGACATGTCGATTGGCAGAACGTGGAGCTTAAACCTTCTCTCTCCATCATCCACCCTTGGTGACCTGCACAGACACACATGCCATCTACTCTCAGCAACATGCGCTCACACACACACACACACACACACACACACACACACACACACACCTGTGCATTTCTCAAAAGCTATCTTTGTAATGCGCTAAAAGGCTCTAGGGACTTCCTCCCCGTTCAAAGAATGAGGTCTTTTCATACCTAAGAGCCCCCCCCCCCCTTAAAGCCACCGCATGTAATCACCCTCACCCCCTTGTGTTTTCATGTAGTGTTTTTTTGTTTAAATTTGGTGTCACGTTCCATTCATTGGAATGCGCACTCAATAAATAACACAGCACTATGCTCTGAAGAGCAGGGGTGGTGATTGTGCCTGACTGGGCTGAACGGCCTGCAGCGCTTGTCGGACTGGCAAGAGGCGGCAAAACCAGCAACCAAGCTGAGCTACTTCGCCCACAAACTTTCTCTCCATGCTGCCAACAAACTGGCTTAGGTCTCAACAACACCTCTGAGCAATGTAGAGTGTAATCATTTTGTTGTTGTGGTTTGCTGTCATAGAGCCTTGTTAGCCCGAAAGGCAGATACCTCGGGTGCAGCTGGAGTAGAGGCGCAGGACTGGATTACCCATTCTGGGTTCATCCTTAGCAGCGCCTGGTGCTCCAGGAGGTACAGAGGGGTGACGGAATCGGGAGGAAATTCACTAAAAATAATTGGAAGGTCAGGTTAATAATGGCCACTTCGGCAAACGCGGGCTCTTAATTGGCGCCAAGGCCATTTGTGGGGTTTTCGAGGTAAAGTGCAAGTGCATTCATTAGCTCTTTGCACACAGAGCCCAGGCACCTCACAATGGAAGACGTACATTGTTAAGAGTCACACAGACTCCTACCGTAATAACCCCTTTTATCCCTTATAGAGGCATGCGCTGCACTATAATGAGGCATCGAAAGATACTGTCACATCATCCCCTCGGCCAACTGGTGGAGCTAGAAATGATAGGAAGAAGGAGCGAGCGGCTGCAAAAATATACATATGCAAGTACACAATGTGCTGAGCACATGCTACAGGGAAGCAGGCCATTAGCATATAGAACATGCAACCAGCCATGGAGCACAAAGACAGAATATGTACTCCTCTGCCTTCAGTTTCGGTCTGTAGCTTCTGTTACCTTTGCACTGTGCCCCCGTTCCCTCTTCTGGTGTGTCACAGCACTACAGTAAACTAATAGCTAAACTAGAAAACTAAATAAACCACAAAGCTAAAGTGACAGGATGGGGGAAATTTCTCCCAAAATTTTCTATATCCATCCGACTAGCCTAAATCTCACTTGCATGCAGCATTACCAGATTATTGACGAACAGCAAAACCGTAACGTAACAAGGCCGCTACGCCAGAAAGAAGCACGTCGACTGCATGAGGACTCCCCTCGACCTCCCCTCATCTTCCCCTCACCCCCCCCTCATCCTCATCAGCAGGAGAACGTGATCCTTCCTGATAGCGGCCATGCCATCTGGGGAAACAGGTGACGCTAATGAAGGACAGCTACATGTCCCTGGACACAGTTACAGACAGCATTCCTATTGTGTAACACAGCCCCTCCACTGCCACTATCCCCAAGAGGGATCAGGGCGCAAATCATGTTCCATCAGCATCAGGGTGGTCCGGACCTGCAGTCTGCTTTGATGCGATCCCAGCAGCCACCATGCACTGGGGATTAAACGTGAGTGGGTGCATGTGGGGCCAGGACTCACAGAACAGGACACAACCCACCACCCATACAAATTACACCTTAATACACATTTATGCCAGATTCAACACAAAAAAAAGAAATTAAATATAAAACAGAATAGCCTGTTTGGCACTGAATTCTAGAAGGATAACTGAAAAATGGCCAGAACAATTACTCCACAGCTAACTGATGGGTTTCGATGGGCATGAAGTCATTCAGTTCTAATTGACTTCTAAATTATTAATTTGAGGCTACAAAAAAATAGGCAAGTCTGAGTTGTGGAATACAAACACCAAGGAGGCAACTTGGGATGGTTTATTCCCCCCCGCCTTTGCTTGTCCCTCTTTTCCTTTATTCAAATTTGTCCAGCCAGAGTTTTATTAAAGTGTCCCATGCAAGATCCTTAGCACTGAAGGGTCACATAAGGTTAATTAGTCCATTACATTCCCCTTAGAAAGCTGCCATGGGATATTAATGAAGCAATCCAACGGAAGGCCCCACTCGCCAGACGATACCCCACAGTGCCCTCGTGCCCCAGCTCCGCTGGGAGGCTTTTTGATTGAGGGTGGGGAGGGATTCCACAACACTTTCAAAGAGCCCGCCAGCATATAGCTGATGCCGTGACAAGGCAAGAATGAAAAGTTAAGTCAAAACGACGTGATGCTGGATAATTTGTGCAATGAAGCCACAAAAACTGAGGGAAAAAAACGGAGGCAGGAGTGAGAGAAGTTAACCTGAAACAATGTTGGAATCTAATGACTTTTTTTTGTCCTCTTATCATGCGGCATTCTGCGTGCTCTCCCACACTTGACAACAGTGTGCACTGCCTCGTTAAAGCCAGTTAATTAGCAGTCACACCCGAACCGCACATAATGGGCAATCCGCTGCTGTGCGATGTCTGCGACACATGATGCCCAATATAACTTCAAATTAACAGCACCTCTCTTAGATTGTTTTTTTCCACACATAATGTCTTGTTATTGTTTCCATTAAAAGAATGATGGTCTGACGCCATCTATTCGGCTGGTCAGACAGGGTGCTGCATTTAAAAGTGGCAGAACCAACAAATTTTTACCCACACTGTTATAAATAATAATAAGTGCTTCTCAAATCAATTTACAGACATGGCAGGATATCTTAAGAAAATTAAAAAACTGGATTTTTTTCATGCTACTTATATAATGGATTTTTGGTGATACGTG
>JAODUD010000062.1:6296214-6307653 GCA_026784285.1 Stomatorhinus walkeri | reverse complement strand
AACCGATAACCAATACCGAACCCCCCCAATCCCCCCTCCGCCAAAGTAAGCCTGCGGTATGTTTTTTGCTTAGCTGTGACCTTCCCACACAGCCTCCTGATATATCACTGCTTTTCAGGGTCACACCGACACTCTGCTGTAACGTTACCGCCACCCGGACGGCACATTTCCAGCACCCCAGTCATTTTCACCAACACTGGACAGGTTTTATTTATTTAGTGTTGTTTTTTTTTTTTTCCCTTTTGCACTTAACTGCTGCTATTTATAAACTAGCTGACCTTCCCTGCCCACCAGCCCCGCTCACTCCGGAAGTCCTTTCTCCCAGTATCTTCCATGATAGATGACCACTCTCCACCATCCTGGCAGGCAGGCAGCTGATGTCACGTAATTACTGCATCACCGTTTAGGCAAAATGACTAAATTACGCGGACCCTCCAGAGGCCAAGCAAAGAGAGCCCGGCGGGTCTAGGACACACAAACAGCCCTGAGAAGCGGGTACGAAAACAGCTTGGCTTTTTAAAACCCACACTTGTCAATAATGCCTTGTTTCTAACCCCCCCGCCTTCACTTGAAGTGATTAGATCAGCTTTGCAGAAATAACTCTTGATTACTTACTAGCAGACAATGCTCTCGCTCTCTAGCATATTACACAACAAAAGCTTTTTTAAAAAATCATTGCCACTGGACTTTGTAAAAGAAATGTAGTGAATTTTACTCCCCAAACACTATTATTCACCATAAGAGGTATGCTGTATTCATGTACTTCATGCAATGACATTCATTCCATGCCTACTATTGTTGCGACGTCACATTGGCACTAGATGAAAAACCACAAATTATATTCAACTTTTGTAAAAACACCAAAAGATATGGAAGTCAAAACACAAACTTCCAATTTCTTTCCTTATTTAAAGCTGACCTTAAAGTTGGCAAAAATTTGTTTTGTATTGTATTTGGTTTTGATGTTTTCGATTATGTTTTTGCGAACAAAATTTTTCCCCAAATAAGGAAAGTAGCTGTACGCACACAGACAGGAATCTGCGCGCGCTGACAGTAACTCTGACTGAACCAGTCAACAGGCAGAATGATTCACGTCGCTTGCAGCCGATCGACCGCTTTGCTCTCTGGCCGTTCAGGACCCAGCGGGCCACTTTTTTCATGCGCTTTCTTCCCACATTTGCTGCCAGGCCATTCTCATTTCCCAGCATTCCTCACACACCTGTAAGCTATTCAGGTGATTAATGACGCTCCCTGCAGTAAAGATGTGGCAGTGTCCATATCTGCTTTATCGGTGCTGCCCTTAAAATTATTTATGCATGAGTTGGACTGGAGTCTTACGCAGGGCTCAAACGCACTTATTAAAAGTCGTGCAACTTTACCATTAGTTTAGTAAATGGTGAATGTGTGCAAAGCCACACACCTTCAACAAAAAAAGTATACAAGCACACTCTGGTCTGTAATTCCCCAGCATAATTACTTTATTAATAAAAAAGATGTTGTTCAAATGGAAGTTCAATTAACTATTCACACAACCTAGGAGAGTCATGCCACATAAGAGACAAAAGAGATATTGTACGGCTATGAGCGACATGTTTCTTTGAGGGGGAAAAAGCAGCATGATATATTGCTCTTTCGGCAGAGTGACGTTTATAGAGTGCTGGGTAACTGTTCACAGTCCACCATTCATTACTGCTGAGTTTTGGGGGGGTTTATTCTTCCTTTTTTGTAGTGACGGGCCCCCCCAGGCAGGCCACAGGGATACAGATTGTTATCATCATATGCTAATGTCCAGATGAGTCACATGAAATACAGCAAGCAGATTCATGTTTCCCTGCTGCAACAATGTAACTGCATGTAAGGCTGGTCACTTTAACCCATCGTTTCATTTTTTTTGCGCTCTCAGCAAATGAAATTAAATGTAAAGGATTAAAAAAAAATTAAAATAAAAAAGCGCTGGCATAGTATCATCTGGACCTCAGTGGCTACAGCTCTGAGTTCCTCTTGCTGTGGGCAAGTGGGTGTCTTGGATGTGGAAAGGCAGCTTCATTTCCTAATGGTCTGGTATATATTTTTAAAATCTGCTTGATAATGCTTTTCAGAAAGGAGACTACTGCCACCAGTAGTAAGCATGAATGCTTATGCTGCAATAAAGCAGTGAGAGAAATATGGTGAACATACGAACCGTAAATCCACTGCATATAAATGTCCTACACAACAAGGCTACCGTAAGTAAGGAGTATAAAGGTCTCCCATCCCTTTGAGACTGTACCCTTTCACTGGCCCAGTAAAGTCCACTTTATAACCACCTTCTCATGTGTCTCTTGTTTGCGAAATATGCCTTTCCCTCCATTTAAAGTCCTAAACCCAGTTTTACACCGGTCCCACTTCAGGAACATTAGTTTTTATTTTGCTGTAATTTTGCTTTCCATAAAAATGTAAGCCTGCAGTTCAGCCACAAAAACGTACTTGAGCTGATGAACACTGATGGTCTTTACAGGAGGTTGTTTGCTTTCGACTTTCTGATGATCTGTAGGTCTACAACCTAAATTGCCTAAATTATCCAAAAGAATGATGTTCATCTTTTTTTTGAACAGAGGGTAATTTCATCAGAGCTATGCATCTACACTAATAGAGGGTACTTTGCAGTGATTAATTTTTATTTGCCAAACAGAGAAAAACTAACAGACGGCACAGTCTCTCAGAGTAAACAGGGCACGTGAAATATTTTTCACGTGATCATTAGTGGGAATGTATCAAATATTAATGACCTGTATTATTCCAGAACATATTCTGTAAATATGTGGCCCTCACATCTGGCAGCAAGAAGCCATGTCGTCCGTCAGAGCAAACAGGTAGGCAGGCCTAAGTACATGCCACACTGACTATTTTCTTTCACGGATGACAGGCCGTCCACTTGCAGCAGAGTAAGTGCCTCTTGTTCACAGATTAGCAACTGTGTGACGTGATTTGAAAGCAGAAGAACGTGTAACAACTCTTGACAGAAAATGAGCTGGCTGTATCCTGACAACGGAATATTAAAAAGGGATTAAGATGTTTGTTTGAGTTTTGAAAAACACAAGAAAAAGTCTATTGTTTTCAATTTGACATTCTAATGCAACATGGGAATTTATAAACAATTTCACAATGCAGGATAAAAGTACATTCTTTGCAGACATGCAGTAAACTGTACAACTGTAATCATACTCAAACTTCATATCTGACAGCAAACAAAGAAAACCTATGAGTTTAGGAGATGGCTAAATAAATAAATAAATAAATGGTGATAAACTACACTTCCCTCCTGGGCACACCATAAACTGACCTACTGTTTCGTTAACATCATCATGACAAATGCGATTCTGAAGCACTAAAGATGAAGGTGAAGTTAAATGTTAAATGGCAGACATATTCAAATTAATTAACCATGTAATAAAGTTATGGTCTTATACAACATTTGATTTTACATCAAATAGATTTCCTCTCCCCACTCAAATGCAAGCCTCAAAGCACAGAATGTGCTGTATTTTCATACCTATCAAGGTCCCATCAGTTGATCTATTACCACAAACTCAATTATTCATTCCACAATGACTGCACTTTAAGCACAAGCAAAATGGAAAAAAATCCCATTAAAATACAAACCGTTTCGCTATGACATTTCAATTTATGGTGACTTTCCCCATCTCTACGGAATTTGTTTTTATGAATAAAACAATTTAGCCATATTGAATTCTACATGTGGCAGAAAAACGGGAAGCTTCAAATCATTTTCTAACCAAGTGCCTATATGGAGATAGAAGTGGGTCTACATGGGGCTGATGGATGAAAGTGTGTGTGATTCCGTGTATTTCTGTACGAGACGCTCCCATGGCTCCGCTTTGATGACAGACACCCCTGCAGCACCTGCTGTTCCTCCCCACGGAAGGGCAACACTGGGGTGACGGCTTAAGGACATTGACTTGTAAGCAGAATGTTTTCCATGCTGATCTCGAGAGGCTCCCCTCTGCAGGACCACAGGGCAGGTATGTGGACTACTTCATGAAAACCCAGCCGGTTAAAGTGCACAGCCAACGCCGGCCATGTTGCTTACTGTGAAATTAAGACCAGAATCCCCAACCAACCACACGAACAAGCATTGCTCATTAAGCAGTGCTGAAATACGCATGGAGAATTTTAGGTGTTTAGATTAGTGAAATAAAGAAAATGAAAAATAATGGATTTGATGATTAATATAATGTGATCAGTAAGATTAATTATGTAAATCTCAGTGGACTATGAAGCTGAGATTAAATTTTCATAAAGTGTGATCCTTTTCAGCAAAGCAGATCGCAAAAATAACAAACAGGCCAGAGATCTCATTACAGGGTTAAGAATCAAATGCCCCACAAGGAGAATGCGACCTGAAGTCATCGCTTGAATTATATATGGCTGCCCTTTCCGTACCTACTGGCAATGCAGAGTGCTGACAGATGTAGTAGTGCATATGAAAATGTAACCTGTTCATGCCAAGTGGGACTAATACAGTTGAAAGTTACCACTTGCTTGCATTGAGCTTCTTCTTACCTTTCACTAAATAGATTGTGAACCTTGACATAAATGAGCTGCACTTTTACAAGTACCCAGTGACACCTTGGTTTTAATAATTAAGGGTTGAGAGGAATTATTAATAAATTATAGCAATTATCCTTCTCTATATGCTGGCTAAGGGCCTATTTTGCTCATTATTGGACTTCAAAGGCCTCTTCAAAGGGGACTGGAGGTTCTAAGTCACTTAAAACAAAGACCTGATTCACAGCCTGCTTGCAAAACAGATCTTCAACCCAAGTGTTGCTCTTGGCAGCAGCCAACGCAGGCTTCATATATAACGCCAGCAATAACCACCCTGTACATCCATGTGCACCAATAAAATGATCATTCATATTACTATATAATAAAATCACAATTTAGCACAATAAGTAAACCACTGATCAGAAGAAGGTAGTAGCTGCCAGCATTCAATCTCTCCATAACTTCACGAAACATCCCCGGAAACCCAAAATGCATAAAAGGAACTGTAACCTAAATAATAAACTGCATAGTATATTATCTGCAGGACATTACCATTGTTTATTTCATCTGGCAAATCCTAACAACTGTAAATCATCCAATCGGTTGCTTGGCATTTTTTAGGCTAAGCAGAACAGAAATAAGGTTTAAGGACTGACATTCTGCCTGCATTGTGGATGAAACGGACCCTAACGGTCTTAAGTTTAACAAGCACACCAAGACTTTTAACAAGAAATTCTGTAAATAAGTACCTAATGCTGGCCAACGTCAGTTTGCACAAAATCAGAAATGAAGTGTTGCTTCAGCTAATGAAGAAGCTGCAGAAAGCGGTATATAGAAGAAAGTGATAGAGAGGAAAAACAAAATATCTGAGTCTCAATGTCATGCAGAGCTGGTGACTGGCATAATGCCACTGACTTGAGACCACAGTGTACCACAGACCGATCTGATTAAGCTCAGGACTCACGGGAGGCACTAATCGATCAAAGGACACACACACAATGTAATTTAGTGACACCAGTTCATGTACAGGAAGAATCCAGAGTACCCACAGAGCACCTACTCAGTGAGCCTAAACCTTTGTGCTGCAGAAAGTACATGATACCAATACGACAGTAACTGAATGGAATATCTGCCATGTGGTGACATTTCCACAGGCCAGAAGCTGCACAGAATTTCACAGAAAAGCAGCAAGTCGGGCTTATCGTCACTGTGTTTGTTACGCCTCCCCCCGTGCCTCGCTTTAACCATTCCATCCATCCATCCATCCATCCATCCATCCATCCATCCGTCCATCCGTCCATCCAGCCATCTTCAGTAACAGCTTGTCCTATTTTGGGTCGCAGGGGGTCTGCAACCTATCCGAGAGGCTATTGGTGCAAGGCAGAGAACCGCCCGGGGTGAGGTGCTGACCCAACGCGGAGCACACGCGCACATCATTCACTCATACATGCACGCCGAAGGGCAATTTGGTAACTCCAGTTGCTTAGTAATGCTTTTCATAACATGGGGAGAACATGCAAACTGAACACACATGGGGTGCTAACCACTGCACCGCCACAGCCATTCCTCACTCATTAGTAATCGCTCACATGTAAGTGTACCTGTACACCAGCATTACTTTCACCTTGAACACTGCAGCCCCCCTCTAACACACAAACAACCCAGGACAGGGGAAAGAAAGAAGAACGGGATCAAACGGCACAGGTGCTCAAGCTCATCGACTGGTAATGATTAACGTAAGAAGGGGCACCGAGCCAAAGCACCATTGGCCAACAGCGGTATTGATTAACCAATGAGACTGGCACTTGAAGCGGCCAATAGGGGGTAACTGTAGTGAGAGCAGCGTCCTGGACCACGTCAACCACCAACAATCAGGCCATACTAAACAATCCCTGCCTGTCTGTTTTCACTGACCTTGGGCAATCTAAGAAGCAGATTTTTTTTGTTTACTTGCTCCTGAATAAATGGGGAAAAAATCGCTAAAATGTCTAAAGAATTAATGCTGACTTTCATATTATTCTGTATTGCCTTATGTTTGTCTTACACTTCTGACCAAATTAATGTGGGGGTAGGTCTTTTCCTGTTAATTTTATAAAGTGGTTGGAATATTATAATTTATTATCCAATATTGTATCGTGAATTTTTATAAGATGAGAAAATAATTTTTGATTTAGACTGCTACTGAGTAGTAAAACAGAAAAAATATGCATAAAGACTGATACACAATTTCAATGTAAAAGACTGTTAATGCATAAGCTGATCTTCTGCCAATCAACATTTTCCCAGAACACTTAGAGTATGGAGAGAAGATATATTAAATTATGGGATGTACATTGAAATATTAGGATAAAGGCCATTGTTTTGTAAGAATAGCATACATCACATCCCCCAAACCTAAACCAACTATTTATAATAGCACTTCAAAATCTTTAAATGTCGCAAGGTTTACAAGTAAAATGGGAAGCTTTCTTAATTTAATCTGCTTCATGCATATGTACAAATGCATGGTATTAAACAGGCTTAATTGAAACATAAGCCAATTTAAATTTAAATGATTAATATTTAAGCAGCGACGGATTATTTTCTAAAATGCTGGATAATGGAAATCACAATTTCTTGTTTTAATTATTAAGAGCTCAGTGTAAATTATTAATAAATTATAGCAATTAGCAATTGCTATAATAGAAACTAAATAGAACTGTATCTGTTATTCAAACTTAAAGATGTGTGACACTTTCATGCAACTGACATTCTGTCTGGTGGGAGGCTACAATTTACAGGAGCTGTACAGACACTAGAGGACTGTAATGTTAAGTAATAATAACAATAATTGATAGTTTATTAATCCCCATGGGGAAATTCTCTTCACGCCTCCCCTAACTTGCCCTTTGCAGGCAGAGCAAGTTGGCTGCAAAGCGCAGCCACCTGTTACGGCGCCCAGGAAGTTGGGGGTTAAGGGTCTTGCTCAAGGACCCACAGACATGCCAATACAGGGTTCGAACTGGTGACCCACAGGCACACAGGCTTAGCCCATTGAGTTATGTGCTGCCCCCTAAAGTAACTAAAGGGAACAGTAATCAAAAACACTGTTTTGTAAAGGTTCATTATTCTCTAAATGATGAGACTCGACTTGAGAGCAGCAGCAGCCATCTCCCCCCCCCCCCTTAATTTGCACAGTGGGTAAACAGTGGTCATATAAACCCCACGAATGCAATGGGATGTTTACCTTTTGTCTCTTCCAAGGAATTAAAACTTTGAAAGCTTTGAAGGGAGTCAATAACTCTAACAGCCATTAATCCTTTACAAATAAGGAAAACAGTCATTAAATGTGAGTGAGGACAGAGTATGTCATAACTTTTCAAGTGGATTTTAGGGAATTGCAAGTGGCCTGTAGTGGCTCGGGATAGCGTGCGGAGATAAAAGATAAAAAAAACAGAAGCATGCAGGCTTGGGGATTCAGGCTCTACCAAATGCTAGATGAAACATCTCATCCACTGTGTCTGGGCAGGCAGGTCATTTCCGATAAAGGAGGCTGGTTTCCCTGCTTCAACACTTTCTTTCTGATCAAAGAAATACAGATCTACACATATATAAGTGTGAGTGTGTTAAAATGACATGCAGGTAAAGGTGTCAAGCGAGCCGAACAGCCACCAAGGAAAGAACTTTTGAGAAAAGGCAGTACTGGATCAGGGCCTCAGGCAAAAACCTATTTCTGAGCAGTTCTTTTCAGTAAGTGTTTGCCTACTTTGAGAACCGTACACATTTTTCAGCGATGGATTGGGAGAAAGTGCCGTTGCTCTCTGGCAAATTAAGAAAGCAAGAACGTCCATTTTGGAAAATTCTGAGTCTGCCAATGCATTATCAGTAAACGAACCATCTGTCACCTTCTCTATCCTCTGGCAATCGAAAGAAATAAATACGATGATGCGGATGAAGAAAAAACATTGTCACAGGAGCACACTGTCCATATATCTTAATGCCGATCTGTATGTACACACTGTTGAAGCAAATTTCATTTGATCCTCAGATAAAATTATCAAGTTATATTCCCACATATATATAACCATGGTAACAATGGATTCAAACTGGTCTGTTCGTCTGGTTTTATCTTACTGCTGGAGGCTACACATTTTGTATTTTGAACCATCTGCACAAATACACCAAACACAGCTTGTAAGATCGTATAAATGCAAACAGCACCATTTATATGCTTGATTTTGGAGGAAAAGATTTTTACCAACTATGCTGATTCCTATTAAATTTTCCTGTCATTACCATACTTGCATTATTATAACTTACCTGCAACTTTAGCACACTATTTAAAATATTTATATGCATATTATAACTTTTTGGTGTTATAATTGGTGTGCTTGTTAAATTTTATAACATCTAACACTAAGCACTTCTATTATACTAGTGAAACTTATTAACTGAAATGGAACTGATTAGCTTATGTTAAAAATATACTATATCTTACCACAGTAAAAAACAACAACTTACACTGGTTGCTTAGTTTCCAAAAGCACCAAAGAGGGACAAAATATTCCACTGGATATATAAGAGTAGACAGAGTTGAGAAAAACCACCCCCCTTCCTGCAGTTGAGGGAGTTTTACTTTCATGTTAAATTTTAAATAATACACACTCTCTACAGATCCTGGCAGGAGATGTATTAAAATATGTATGCCTTAGTTTTAAATCCAGATCCGGCACACTGAGAGTACAAACCTTTCTGCAGCTTAGTTTATAGTCCATATAACTGAGGTAATGTGGACAGACGAGTATGTACCACAGCACGAAGACAATGATTCCACACAAATTCTCATCAAGGTCATTGTTTTTCTTCCATGGTATAATCCTATGAATTTGTGAAAATGCCTAAGCTTTTTTTACTCTCAACAACTGCATCAATAACAAAATTCTGAAAAAGAGACAGACACATTGTTGGCACTATTGGGGGGAAAAAAGGACTTATATTGATTTTTTTTTTTTTTTTGATAAAAAATCCATGGCAAAATTTCTTCAACATCTTACAATAGTGATCACGTTTGGAAGTGGCTAACAGCAATAAACAACAATTACCCGTGCATTCCTTGAATTCACATTGTTCTAACATATAAAGAAAGATCCCGTTAACTGAATTTGCATTGTTCTCACACATAATCAGAGATACAGTTAACTGTTAAGATACTGTCACTCACACAATACCTCTGATTACCAATGGTATATTGTAAAAAAAAAAAATAATAATAATAATAATCTGCATGTGATTCAAAAGAAAGCCAAAAGCAAACAAAACCAGATTTAAGGAGGGAGGTGGGAGGGAAGCGTAGCATAAAAAAACAAGAGACCATAATTCCTGAGGGTTTGGGGGCGCAAAGGCGACTCCTTGATAATGAAAAAAGGAGGTGAGACTAAAAATGAATAGAAACTGTCAATAGTTATACAAAACCACATCCATTTCACAGCACAAAAAAGCACGCTCACGCCTAGTCTACAGCAAGATAGATTGGCAAAAGCATGTCATATTTCTTTTACAGATTACCTTTTTCTATTAAAGTAGCAGCAAAACCGTAGTATCTTTTAGGAGTGGAAGTGATGCATAACAGAATCATTTTACAGTTTAGATAAGACATGAATGTCAGGTGAGCGGAACTTTTTAAATACATTTTAAAAAGTTAAAGACCTTTTTCTCAGAAAGGCATTAAATAATGTAATGAATGTAAGAACTTGTGAGCTGTCTTGAAACAACTACAACCAGCATGCGCCAAAGCAGTGAACATCAGCAGTGAATCACAGCTGCCCAGCTGCCATGTGTGGCTGTACAACAACAGAACACCTCATAACCAGTGATGCTGGCTGAGGCACAGAACCACAGCCTGCTAACGCTAGTACTTTATTACAAGAATTCAGGCTACAAACAGCATATAACCATGAGCTTCATCAAATATTACTTATCACAAATATAGATTAGACACATTTCAAGAAACTACACTATTTTCAGAGTGATAACTTTTAAGATACTCAAGACCAGCAGGTCAACAATTTGCACTGGGCATTATCTTAACATTACATACAGACCAACACATATAACCGTTTAGAATATTGCAACAGTACGAGCAAAATCATTTGACCTCTCTCATTCATCTAAGTGGTTTGTCAGTCTAATAATCATTTCCTGTTCATCTGAGACTTGCAGTTACTACAAACAAACAACTGTTGCCAAGAGTTTTGAATGCAGTACCCATATCACAGCAATCTGTACAAGAAGAATCAAGGCCTCCTCAGATGAAAAGCCCTAGCAAAATTACACTGCCAAAGAATCCCGACAGCACACTGCTGACTAGTTTGACTGAACAGTATCGGATTTATGCGTGTTTTAGATGCCAATGTCTCATTTAAGGGTGATTAAGGCCATTGTTTGTTCAGCTTTGACTAGGATGGCAATTGCAGCAAATCTCCAGAGTGACAAGGATATTAAGAATAATTGCTTCTGTCCGAGTGCAACCCCACCCAGCTGTATCCACAATCACTTACCCGCTAAAGAACTCAAACCTATGCTTGCATACATGACACATGGACAGAAACATGCCTATTTAGCATGTTCTTCTTACTCACACTTTGCTGGGAGGTCATAGCCACCGGTGATCTTGGCATTGCCCGTTTCACAACCATTCAGTGTGTGGCATTCGTCATACAGGCCGGGTCCAGCGGCTTTGTGTATGCAGCCGTCCACTGGAAGAGGAGAGAGGCTGGTTAGTCCAATATTAGGCAGGGATGGGTGGATGGATAGACAGACAGATGGAGTGATAGATTAGACAGACAGACAGACAGACAGACAGACAGACAGACAGACAGACAGACAGATAGACAGATAGACAGATAGATAGAT
>JAODUD010000062.1:6279302-6295983 GCA_026784285.1 Stomatorhinus walkeri | reverse complement strand
CCCCCGCAGCAACTTTTCCTTTTCTGACCACTAACCTGAAAGACCTTTGCAGTCTGAAAATTTCAGAGACCGCTGGGTAAACATCTCATAGACGTTTCCTACTACTCTCCATTAACAGGAAATGTATTTTACATGAAATTGCAATTCCGCCAAATTATGATTTCTTAATTCTCAACTTCAAATACATTTTCAAACATCCAAAATCAATCATGACATTGTTATCTACAGTAAATTTTGAAAACTGCTAAACATACTGCATATAGTAACAGAGGTTATTCAGTTGAAACATTCCTAAAAAAAGAAAGAAAAAAAACATATCGACCCCCCACCTCATAAGGATTGCTTTGCACTTTTTTCTAAGGCAGGATATTCATGACGATGACCCATCGTGCACAACGAAACTGAGGGGTAGGAATCTAAATGATCTGTCTCCAAAAGCGGACACCCCGTGAAGAGTCGTATATAAAAGGTCCATGAAATATTGCAGATTCTGTTTTTATATGTTTAGCAGAAAGCTAACTTGCCTGTGAACCTGAAACAGATCCATCTGGAAAAATGACAGAACTGCACACAAACTTCATTTCTCAGTGAAAACTGTCTTTCAATACATCCCCCCCACACACACACACACAATATAATTTAAAAATTGTCTGGTTTCTCTATTTTTAAAAAAAAAAAAAAACTAGAACTACAATGAATAGATTTGATTTGAGATGATGATTTTATACAAAATATTAAACAAAAGGAAAGCTTTACTTGTCTATTGATAGAATCAAGGGCACATTTATTGACATATTTGCAACTGACCTATTATGGTAAAAATTACTTTAAAATTATGAATTTGCGCTCTCATACAGTGATTAAATGTTATTCTGTTAAAGCCCTGAGCTTTTCATAAATTGTCTAGTATTTCACAAGGCAGGGTTTCCAGCTTCATTCAGTCAAGTAGAGCAGCTGGATCCTAGATTTTCCTCTGCTAAAAGTTCACATCTATCAATCAACTTTAATGAACTGAAGGACAGAAAGTTGAAACTGATTCCAATACTCCCTTGAAAAGGTATCTAGCAATTTTCAAAAGAAACCTTTTTTCTAAGGACATTTCTGCACATTTATAAGCAAATGCAAATAATCTTTCAGCTTTTTATCATCACCATTGTCTTACTTTATAATCTATGTGTTTCTGTACACGGAACTGACAAGTGACAAAACAAACACATCTGACTGATGACGCTATCCTGATACTGTGATGTAAGTGGCCTCTCTTGCAGTGAGGAGTTGGATGGTTGAGAAAATCCTGTGAGAACACAACAGAAAGCTACAAAGAGTAGCATGTGACATTAAAAAGAGAGGTACTGCATACGGAAATAAAATGCAAAGAGAAATTCTGGCCAGCATTCAAATAAGGGACAATAACCAGACTTCAAAACAAAACATTCAAACACTACACATCAGAAAAGGTGGCAGTTTAAACAAGAGGCTGTAACATCTGCACAGCCTAAATACTGTCTGTATTGCATAGGATAGTGAATTCCAGCCACTTTCATGTATTTCCGTGCAGGATTAATAACTGCCACTGCTGTTAAACTATTGTTCAGCTACGGCAGTGCATCCTAAAACTTTAGGAAGCCAAGTGCAAGGGTCACCACCAGAACTGCCACTGTAAAAGCTGAATTTTATGGTTCCTGATGGGGAAAATTTTCAACCATTTAAATAAATTATAAAAGATGAGTTTAAAATCAGGAAAGATTAAAACATAAATATCATGATTACATTAGCCAGTATGCGATAAACATATGAGTGGTTATTAACATCAATATTAAACCATATATTTTCCTTGAGTCGCCTCGCAGGCTTTCACAGGAGGCCTCTTGTACTGGGTCTACAGAAGTAGGGATGCATCTAGGCCATCTGTCACCCCAGTGTTCCCTTTTCTCTCAAGAAACCCATTTCAAGACAAAACCAGGCAAGGTTATCCATCCAGGCAAAGGGGTGTTTTTCCTCCTCGCCCACTCAGAAATAAAAATGAAAGCTTGTTGGCTTAAAAGAAAGAAACATTTTTCATCCTGACTTTTTATCAGAAATGAAATCACTGTTACTTGTCCTGTCCCCTTTTAACTTGAGGAGATGGTGAAGTCCATCCACCAGATTCATAATTTCAAATCACATTTGTGACCCTGTGTGAAGAAAACCTACTTATGAAGAAACCTATTTATTAAAAAAATCAAAAGGCATCCATTCTGTCAATGTCACCTGAAGGCAAGTGTTTCACTGTGGATGAGATTAAGGATTAAGACAACCTGCAAGATTATAAGGATCCAATAAATTGGATCATGGATTTTAGAAAGCAGCAAAAAACAATATTGTAACAGACTAATACTCACATACATACAAAAACCCAAGGATATGCGGAAGTTCCTAACATCTGAGGTTTTCCAGCCATACCTGAAACCTCAACACGAAAAGGCATCCATATTCAGATGGTAACTGCCAGTACCTTAAGAATACAGGACATTTATCATAAAAACGGTCAAATAATCCAAGTTCAAATGTTAAGATAAAATGGCAACAAGGTCCACCTACAATTTTTTGCTCAAAGTCATGATCAGAGACAATTATATTGTAAAATACTACAACACGTTAATAACAACAGGTATACATGTGTTCTTAATATAATTGCTGAATACGTGAAGTTGGGTTTTTTTTTTTTATTGTTATATTTTGTCAATACTGCCTGAAAGAATCTTTGCAGATCAAAAATAAATCAATGACGCAAGTAAGTCCCAGAGTGACCCAGATCCAATCTTGGCATCAATTTATTTTCCAATATAACTGGGATTTCAAAGTAATTCCCAAATGAATCTGGAGTTAAAGACCTCAGTGCGATTACACAGAAATGGGCTGTTGTCTTCATTAACTAAGTGTGGCATTTACAGTCACCTCTGGAGAAAGATGCTGCATTACTATGCAGATCATCGGTCTCGTCCCATGAAATCAGTCTTGCCTAAAAGTCCATGCATTTCCAAGCGGATTCTCGTTTATTTCCCACCTTCAATATAACATGGCACTCGGGATTCAACACGGACCCGCAATCGGAAAGGAAGACCTGCAAAAAGCACGGGTGATTAGGCACATGCATAATTAAAGTCGCACCCAACTGAAGCATTCACATTGTGTGCTTCCCGTCAGACGCCACATTCGGAGACCTCTGACTCCTTTCTCTATTACAGTCATTTACATTTTAATGACTTTTTTGTTTTTGTTTTTTTAAATACTTTGAAGCAGTTAAGGAGGAAGACTTGTCACCAGGCAGAAAAATACTACGAGGGCACTGTGGTATCTCAACCGAGCACTGGTAAACCTTAAGGACTACTAACTGGTTAAGAGGGAGAAAGTGAAATGTCCGATTCAATATAAACTCTACATGTGTGTGTTAATCTTTCCAAGGAGAGGGAATTCAAAATTCTATATATACCACATCTGTATGTTATTTACACAAAAACTAAATATATTTCTGTCAATATTTGTCTGTTGTTGACTGAAGTCCTGCAGATGCAGAAGTAGCGTAGGAAGGGTCAGTCGCGTGTAATAAATCGACCTGGAAAGCAGCGCCTGCCAGGCAAATAAATAATGTATATGCAAAACATGACACCAGTGGAGTTACAACGCTGGAGATTACAGCCAACAGGCTTTCCCAGAGCACTGGTTTCTCATCGATGACTCACTTTTGTAGCCTGCGATGCCTTTTGCCATCACAACATAATTCTTGGGGGAGAATATCCTTTTCTGTTGCTTTGCACAAAAGTGAAATTTCATCCAATGTTTACAGCTCTCAGGTAATTTATCTACCCCCTTTGGGGGTGGTTTAACGACTCGGGGAAAACATTAGAAAAAGCCTCTGCTAAGCGATATACAGATGGCCATGCTAACTGGAATATCTTGGGCCACCTTCACACCACTGCACCACCTGGGCCTTTTAAAGGGAAGTTTCCCTTCCAGTCAACATGTCAGAGCATCTGCTCCCATCTGACTTTTCTCTCCCCGGTGAAATGAATCTGTTAATCCCTCTAATCTAAAGCTGCCTTCTCAAGCCCAGACACACGCATGCGTACAAACACAAATGCACTGCCCCAACCCCCATTTCAGGGGCAATGTGGGATAGCTTAATTCATCTTCACCCAACATTTCATCTTGAGAAGACATCCTGGTACTTCTCCCTGAAACTGGAAAACACTCCAGCTAAAACACTCCTTGATAACTTTTCCACCAGCTCTTCTCAACATTATTCACAAACCAAAGTGCTTCCTGGCTTTGCAAAGCTAATAACCAGGAATGTTTCAGGCTAAAACTCTGTTCTGCATTTATTTCATACCATATTTTGTAGAAATACTTTTAGAAGTAATTTTTCACTCCTAATTGGTTTCTGGCACTCGGAACTTTTTCTAGTTTAGAAATCAAGCTTAAAATAAATAAATAAAAGATCAACTGGAACCAAAGGCTGAAAGCTTAAATTAAGGCAGGAGCAGGGGGACCCTTAGAACTGGACAGAGCGAAAAAGCTGCAGTCCTCTGTGACCCGCAAAAGCCGCTTCGTGACATTAAATACAAACCACTTTGTGGCTCAGGGACTATTATTTTTGAAAAGATGTTTATGTAGAGAGGACAGTGTCTGTATTATCCAACGATGTTTTTATTTTAATGGGGGGAAAAACAAAAGTTTTTACTGATCAAATCTTAGTTATTAGGGGGGGGGGGGGAACCGTCAATTTCATCAACTTTGCAGTTCTCAACGTAGCTTTATACCCAACAAATTTCACTAACAGGGCTAATGATTTACATTAATCCGTAATCTATCTGCTGCCAATCACATTCCTGGGTCATCGAATCTTAGCTATTAGGCAGATTCCTGCTGCTGATCTGCCGTAAGCTGGAAGAGATCGTCTATCACTTGAATGATGTTAGGAGCCGATGCAGATGAAGTACAGCCAGAACTCCTGTGTATACTCCAACATGACAGCAATCATTATTATGCGGGACTCTAATCCCATTGCTAACGAAGGATTAAAACAATTAGCTGCGGATGTGTCAGTCAAAAAGGATGATTCAGTTGATCAAGAATTCTGCTGCGAGGCTCCTTTTTGCACCATTATTTAGACATAAAATGTACAAAGTGAGGCTCAGAAATATATTGACGACTTTATACATTTGTGAAGCAGCATCCATGGATATGTCCTTGTTTAATAACTATGTGTTTAGTGGTAAATCTGGATGCATGAACCAGCAGCAGCTCTCCGAGTGCTGCCAGTACTTACAGTCGAAAACCAAGGACATTCAAAGCAAAGACCTGGCTAGATGCCTTATATGTAATAACATGTTTAATGGATCAGCAATACCTATTCGAACCCGGAATCAAGTTTTCCTTGAAAATACCAAAAGAACTGGGTCTGGGGAAAATCACCTTGTTTGTGGCAGTAAGAAGCATCGATTTAACAAAACAAAAAAACACACACACACATGCTGATGGCAGAATTTGGAATAGAGGTCAGACTACGACAGGTACTTTTGCTTAAAAAGCTGAATTGCAAAACTGGAAAATAAAAATACCATTCTGCTGATTTTTTTTATTTCCATTACTATCATTTTTGTTTTCCACATTATTCCGTGCTAGTGAATAATTCAGGTGTCAAACCAAAGCCTTCTTTGTCAAAGTGATCCCACAATGTACTGCTGCCCTCATATGCCAACCTGTCTCACCCTGCAGATGCATCAGCTTCAAATGTGAATGTAGGACTATATTAATTATTCTGCCTAATTTAACACTGAATGGCATTTAAGTAGCAAAGATCTTTAAAGTGCAGAATATCTCAGTGGGAAGTTTAGATCTCATTCTCCATTGACACCTATTAGTGTCTGCAAAGCACACATTTATATTCTGGTGCCAATTGCCTGTGTCAGCCAATTCAATGACCTGAGCGTTAAGAGATACTACACTGCAGGGTCAACATTTCCTCACACACCACCTACAGGACTAGAAAAATTACTGATTTCTTTGCTAAATAACTGAGCTTTACCACTTTTCACAAGAAAATCTGTGTTTGTTCACTGTCCGCATTTTCATCAGATCCATGCACACCTCAAAATTAATTCTGGCAGTAAGAAAATATGGCTTTGTTTTGAAAGAATGAGCGGAAGACTTTGTTAATTCTGAAGTGGAATCAAGCAAAACTCAACTCATTAAAGCCATTCTTTTACTTGCGCTGCAACAAACCAGCAGCCTCTTACTCTCATTTCTTATTACTATTGTCTATAATGTACATTGTACACACTGCACAAATATGTACCCTCTGATCCATATCTAAAATCATTATCTACTCAAAAACTATTTTTCCCCACATACAAGCTTAAAAACTTTGAAGAATCTCTGCTTTCATAGAAAACACTGCACTGTTCCCAGGGCAATAAAAAAGACCCTAGTCAAGTTACTATAGTGTCATCTGGACTTGCAATTGTGTTCATAAAGTATGACAGCTGAGGACGGGCTGGAGCCGGACCCTTGTGGTGCCAGATGCCTGGTGACACAGCAGTTGCACCCCCCCCACCTGGCTTTGTTATTGGGGCGTCCCAAACTGAGGCTTCAGTCAGGCCCACCCTGTGCCTCCCGCCCTTGGGGACAAGCCCACATTCTCCAGGTTCCGCCCACCATGTCGCACACACATCCAGCACCTCCGTGAATCAGGTTCCCCGGCACCGACGTGCGACGGGATCTGTGCCAGCTGATCTGGCCTCCCAGGCTTCAAGAAGCTGCTCAACCTCACTTTCTCTCACGCATATTATCTCTGGTTGCTGTCTCGCTCATTGCATGCGCTCTGGAACAGGGTGTGAGGTGATGAAGTGCACGAACCTACGGAGCTGCCCCCCCCCGCCCCCCAAAACGCAGCTGCACGTGCGGCCAGGCTCTCCGTTCCGACTGCTGGCTTTCCACTGTTCCCAGAAAGGCAGTGGCCACACAGCCCTGTCTGCCCACATCACACTCATTCCTCACCTTCCACTCATACGGCTTTGTCTTATCCATCTTCTTCCCCTGGAGATGGTTATTATTGACTTGGCTCTGAGGTTACATTACTTTTGGCACATAGAGACTACATTCCACAGCACTCCCTCAGCTCATATAAGGCATAAAAATATATATAATATATATACACATTTTATATAATATGTATTTAGTTTAATCGAGGGATTTTGAAAATTATGTTTTGTAACTAAATTTTAGTAGGAAAATAGAGTATAAAAAGTAATTAATTGTATTCTGTCATAGGTAATCTCCAAAACAGCGCTCACTATTGGTGTTCAACTGAAGAACGTGTTTGCTAGCAGTCTTTATACAATTTGAGAAACACAAATATAAAATGTTTCCATAAACATTTGTCAGCAAGCATCTGTCTGAAGAAACAAATGCACGTAGAAGAATGCACAGAAGGCTAACACAACAATGCAACCCAATCATTTACAGCCCAAATTTTAAATACTTTTAAAATTAGACATCACACATTTACATACCAATTCAAAGGAGAAATGTAACACAATAATCATCTCATGCAAATTTGAAAGGAGCCTAATTAAGGATCAGTGACTGCAAGAACTACATTTATTCAAAGGAACAAAGGCCAATAACATAAATGGCTATTCTAAATTACCGCTTTCAAAGATGATAGCTCCAGAAAACTCTAACCTGGCAGCCCTATCACAAATGACCCACAAAAGTTCAACTTCAGCCCCTCTAGTCTCAAAGGAGTCTAAGGCACAAACAAGCCTTCAAGGGACACAGCCAAGGCAAAGGTGAGGCAAAGGACATAAGGCCATTGTTGAACATCGATGATTTATGAAACAACAACAATAAAACCACCAATTAAATGCATATTACCAGGGCCTACGACCATAATGGAGACTGTCAGTCTGACACAAGGAGAAGTGGGGGAGGTGTATGAAATAATGGCACTTTCAGTCTGACCTTTCTCCCGGAGATGTAATTGCAGAATTAAGAAAAACAAAAGCTTGAAGCTAAAGGCCACTGTTTCAATGCAAGCAGAGCAGGCAGTGGTGTGCAGGCTTGCAATGAGGTGAAATCAATGTGGCCCTTTGGTAAACGCCTTAATACTTTCACTCAGCCATACGCAGATAAGTCAATTTCCCGCAAGCTTTAAATGACCAATATAACCTCTGTCACTGACGACCTCCCCTCTGAAGACCTTCCCTCCAACTACGTACTGAACACACTCAGCTTTCTTTGGATCTTGTCCATATGCAACTTGTCTCTGCCTTCATTTAGTCACATGATACTGGGGAGCTATTGGTAAGTACCTCTGTGTGCTGGTGGAGCCAGCGCAGGCTGTGAATATCTAACCTATCGCAAGAAAACGTTGGGCCTTACTTCTTGCCGTGGTTCTGTCAGCTGAGAGAAAAATGCTTCTATTTGACCTTAATCCGGTTAAGTGATGTGTAGCATTGCTATCCCAAATTTGTTGTCCTTAATTTCTGTTACAAAACGGACTTTGTGAAAACATAGATTGTTACATATATCATTGTCATACTTGCTGTTCAGAATGTGCCAGCCACTACAATTTCCAGTAACTGTAAATTAAGACTGAAACCACTTTCTCCTCAAGTACTATTTCATTAAGGGGTACTTCAAAGTTTGGCATTGGTAGCTAATGCACTGGTCGTGATAGCGGCTGAAACTTAGCTTGCATAATTGGTTTTGCTCTTCGATTTTGCATCTTGTTTCCAGTAAAGTAAATATGAGAGAATGCAATGAAAGGGTAAATATTAGATTACAATTTTCTAAGCACTGTGGCACAGCAGGGACGTGCAGCCCAGGCATACTGGAAACTCGCCAGAAAAATGACAGGCCAAAATAGATCTATTTCAGAAATTAGCCTGGATTCTTGGACATGGTAGATCCCATCATTCTAATGCTCTCTGGCCCCATGTCTCCACAATCATCAGCACCTCCACCTGGCAATACAAACAGGAAGCTAGTTTTGAAATGGGCTTCATGGAGGTTTATATTGAATTTCCTTTAAAGTACATAAAAACACTGTAAATGTGTCTTTAAAGAAGTACGATGCCTATAAAAAATAACCCTTAAGGTTCCAATACAAATTCAGTCTATTAATTATTTTTTCCAACAAAAAATGTTTGGGCAGTAATGCAGAACTGATTGTTATTTTATTGTGTGTGTATGGGTGTGTGTGTGTGTGCGCGTGTGCTCCTTTCGTCAGTCAACAGTGAAAAACTTTTTTATATCCTGAATGAAAGTATGTTTTATACAAGAATACTAGAAAATTCAGAATGATTTTTATCCTCTTTTTTATCCTTTTTTATTCTTTACTATCCAGTCTCTGACCCACATTTTAGTCTTAAATCAAAGTGTTTAACCATAAAGTAAAGTGACTAATCATGTCAACAAGAAGAACATAACTGGATCACCACAGAGACCCAGCAAACTTAATACCTTAATACCTTTTCTTGTTTTTTTTACTTTTAAGGCTTTGACAGTTACTCATTTTGGCAGATCTTGATTTGGGTTACTTATTTGTTTCATGAATTGTTTCATAACAGAAAGTTGTGTTCAGCGCCAATGATCTTCCGGCTAATCAAGTGCAGTTTCATGTCATTCAATATTAAACACGAGCATTGAATGAATGAGAGATTCTCTGTACAGTCACTGGCCTACTGTGCCAAATATGCTGTTTGGCCAAACCATAGGAAGGCATCTGAAAATAATGTCTAATAGTTAAAAAGTCTGTTATTTTGTCAATGTACTTACATGCTTGCTTATCCCATCTGATATGTGTTGTGTCTCGTGGCACAAAATTGTTACCATGTCAACTAACAGATGGGTATGTGACCCTAGCAGTAAATGAGCATCATGCCATCATTTTCCTCATGGAAAAAAGCTTGAAAACTCAAGGATGGCAGAAGCACCATGAATGAAACCTCATTATATTTTGTAGTAGTTAGAAGTCTTGTGAAAATGTACTATAATGAGTATTAGACCAGTAAGGGTCTATATAGTATCTTCTTCTTGGTATATTCACAGTATGATTCTCCTTATCCGTCAGAAGCTAACAGCCATTTAACAACAAATGCCTGGAATGGAGGCATCAGAAACCACTAAAACACCATGAATATAACCTGGTCATGCTTTTCCAAAGATCTGAACAAAATCAGCTGACAGATTAAGGTATTGCTTTTTGAAGCACCAGTAGATGTAGAGCCTACTACAAATTTAATAAATGTGAGAATTAAGATGATACTGCATTATAGCAAAACATGCAGATATAGGTAATACTGCAGGATGGCACATTCATAATTGATCCACCAAAATACTGTAATTGGGAGATTGAAACTAACTTGCCTGAATAGTGGGCAGTGGTGAGACCACGACAACATGTTGTTTTATTTATAAGGAACGCAGACTGCCAAAACAGACAGGTCTTTTCACATTAGTTGGTTTCTATGATGTATGAGATTCCAATACTGAAGAAACAGGAAAAATGGAATACACAGGTAAATTAAAAACTGAGGTGAAAGATAAGCAGAACCATTCTCCCACCTTAACTAGTTTACTGCTTTGCTATGCTCTGTCCCTTGAATTTGGGGGCCTGTTTCAGTAGCAAAAACAGCAAATGTAAAAGATGAAAGAGCTGAAGGCATTTCGTGTTTTTTCTTTATGGGAAAACGGCATGAAGAGCTGATCCCAGGCGACCTTGAACTTCATCCACCCTGTGGAGATAGATTCATTCACTCCTAATGGATCCTGCTAGGGAGCTGTGATCCAGAACAACCAGATAGACAGAAACAAAATATTCTATATATGAAATACATTTTTTCACCAGGGAAACAGAGGCACTTCCTATATTGTACAGCAAAACAAATAAGCAATAAACAAACATATGACGTTAAAAGAAGGAAAAAAACAGGTGACTGCTCATCTTCAGGCGCGTTTAGGCAACAATGGTAATTTCTCAAAGCAGTTTCAGTATCTTTAAGAAGTTGTCAACAGAGATTAAATGTTGCCACGTGTAGTAGGATTCATAGCTCTCAGTGATATGACCTGCACCAGAGCACCTGCAGTGCCTCAGCTGGCTACAAACTCCACAGCTCGTCCCCTTCTCAAAACATCACGCGAAGCCTCCCACTGTGCTGTGCTCTCATTAACATATGCAAACGGGAGGGTACAGTGAGGTGCGACCAGCCTCTGCAAATGAGAGTATAGTGAGAAATCAATCACTGATTTATCAGTGGAGGCTCCCAGCAATTTTCCTGCGGTCTTAGAACCTCATTATCAATTAATCCCCGAAACATCAGCGCGGTGAAGATTAACCGTTAACAGCTGTCCACGGAAACACCTTCCGCGTGCCCAGCTGTGAAGCACAAATCAAGATGCCACGGCATGCGGCGCCAGCCAAGAGCTGGATTTTCTCTGTGAGTTTTCTGCAGAAGTCACAGAAACTGGGACAAAGTAACCCTTGGTGATAAACGCTAGCCCTCTGTAAGAGGCTGCCTTTCCTTGTTTTACTGAGGATCCTCAGGATTTACTTTTCATGATATTATGAGAAGTATATGTAAATATAGTGAAGATAATGAGATTCTAATAAAAAAAATGCATTTCAGTTTACATTCGAAAAAATAATAATAATAATAATAAATATTATTATAAGGCAAACTGAAGTATTACTCCAATGTACCCACTTTTCTGGGGACATCATAAATATAGCTTTATACTTTTTAAATCATATATTGCAAACATACTGATCAAAGCTTATCTGCAAAAACACTCTCTGGCCTTCAAGCCCCTTCGGTTGAACACATTTTAAGACCCATTCTGATATGGTTGCACCATATCACCATATCTGTAAAAATGTCTCTAATTCCCTGATCTCTTCCTGGTCTCTAATGAGTGTTAATAAAATGTGTACCTACGTTACCACAGGTGTAGATCTCACCAACATTAAGCCTAAGATGATCATATATTATAACAATGGCAAGCCCATTTTCAGAACACATTAGATAATAACAATAATAATAATTAATCATCATCATCATCATGCAATACTTACTCTGTAATTATTTGCCTTCATAAGAGGCATTACATCTCCAAAATAATTACTTTTAACACAAATCAATATGAATTTAAACTTTAACTGTACATATCTGTTGCAAATGCTGGGAGATATAAAAGCAATATATACATTTTATTGGTAAACACAGATCTTTTTAAGAGAAATAATGTTTATAAAAAAAATTTATGGAGAAATATCAAATTTCTACAAAGGCAGAAAAGTGTCAAAAGCCTCTAGATAAAACAGCTATGAAGTCCATAGATAAAACTTTCTGAATCTAAAACTGGTTCTTCACTGTGTATCTTTGAATACCTTTGTTAAAGTATCCTCTTCAGTTTTCCCCAGTACCAGAAGCCATCAAAAACCCAACAACAAAGCTGTCATTTGGCATTCCCTTGCATTCTAGCATAGATTCTCATGAGAATTGCACTGCATGGAGATGTAATGCCTCTGCATCACTGGCTGGGTTTAACCTCCATGCATCACTGATGGTTTGATTAAAAGCAGCATTTGGAGGCAGATTAAAGACCAAGAAAACCCTCTTAAATTTAAACTAATTTAGAGGTAACAAAATATGGGTATTATTAAATCAAACTTAACATGCAAAACATATTTCAGGATTTTACAATGAAATTAATTTGGCGTAAGGGGCAGTTATTCACAAGTTTTAAAAAAAAAACTCAAATTCATTGCCAATGCAAAAAAATGTCACCCTTCCAAACAAACTGGTGCCAAATCTTTGGTAGAATGCTGCTTTAAAAAGGCCTTCGTTGAGGTTTTGATTTGTTGGTGTAATATTTGGATAAACTTATCTAAAATCATTTTATAAAAGATATACGACTTCCTTTTGGAACAAAAATAAAATATAAAATACCTAGATGTGGCAACAAGCTCCAAAGAGAAAGCCCAACTGATTCCCTGTTCCTTACAACACATGACAGTGTCCCAACTTCACCATACTGATATCATTACTGAACTGCAAGGATTAGCATGGGAAGATCTTTAATAATTATACTGGCTTGATCCCAGTTCATTCCTGCTGGCCCTTTTAATTAAAAAGATCATTTTTCTCCCGAGATGGCAAGCTTTTACATACTTACAGGATGATTATCAAGGCGTTTTTTTTTCAGCCCAAGAGAAAGACATGCTTGAAATAAAATAAAAACTTGAGACATCACTTCCTCAAGTATAAAACACGACATTCAATTCAGATTCGGATAGGTATGTAAAGCAAAACTGACAAAATCATTCATATCAAGAGAAATATAATTCATGGAATGATTGTGTTCCGGTAGAAGATAGGCATGAAAGTAATGACGATTTCTGCCAGTGTCGAGGTTGAGTGACAGATATGACATCATGAGTAGGACGACTGGCTGCCCTGTTTCCAACCCGGCAGCTGAAGACTTACTCATCATTTAGAAATCCCTTCTACGGAGGCTAACCAAGTAATCATACAGGACCCCTGGCAGAAAATGAATATCCAAATGAATATTATGACTCAACAATTACAACACAAAGCATATCTTTTTTCTCTACATTGCCTAAACACAGAAATCGGGGTAACAGAACTAAATTTTTAGTTTAAAAATGCACATGATTAAAAACTTCAACATGATTAGCTAAATTTACTGTACCGAAATGAAAGCCATGTGCAGCAGCTGGACCGTATTCCATCTCATTATGGATATAGCTTCATTAGCTCTCTTTATGAAGCACAGCTTCTCTTGGTGCTTGCATAACCTTCTGGTTTATGGAAGTTCAGAAGTGTATATTCACCCAAATTAAGGCAGCCTAAAATTTGGCTACTAGACGTGAGGTTCTTTAGAATCTTTAAAATGAAATGGAAACAATCCAAAGGGTTTAGAACAGAGGAGACAAACCCTTCTTCAATTTGCAGTCATAAATTTAAACAAGGTTAGTTCAAAAGAATGTCCACAAAAGTAAATTAAGGTGTTTTGCATGTTCCTTACAATTGTATGCAATAACAAACTCTATTCCGATGCTGGTTTGGCAATTAAGACACAAAGTCAGGGGCTTTCAATTCACTGCCAGCTGTGAATGTTGATACCATGATAACTAAGAAAAATATATGTATTTCCATAATTTTCCATTTCTCTGGTGGATGATAAGCCTTGGAATTGTATGTCACGCATCAACTCCATTTCACTTTTGTTCAGCACTTACATTTGACATTGATGTTTACAATGAGCCAAAAATAATAGCACTTGAAAAGTTACAATCTTTCTTTTAAAAAGTCAGGGCCAAAATTCCTCACAGCTCTTCCTTCCTGGAGCATTCTACGAGCTTGCTGCAAATTTCTCATTCTTTATCTCGTGGACAGAAGGTGAACCACCCTGTTCCCACATTAAGAATACCCACAATAACAAAGTTTTTGTTCCCCATTCGTTGCCTACCCCTTCCCTACCTTTCTACCTGGATTTCTCTGATTGCATGAATTTATTCATGATGTTATTTGATGCAGAACTTGACCTTTCTTCCCTTGGATAGCTCATTTTGAACAAGTTCGTCTCATACTCCAATATGAAATATACATGTTCCTGTGAACGTGCGCATGACCGAAAGGTTTCTGAAACCATTTCCAAATAATTATGCAGTTCTGCTTCCGCCTATTTATTTTTATCTGACTCACGATAATGTTGAGACACAGTGAGACGGGTATATCAACTGACATCACGATATTAATGACCTGCAGACTGAACTGTGAGACAGTAAATATAGCTTGGACTATAGCATTAAGTGGAAAATTCACCTCTTGTTATAAGCCAATCTACAATTCATATTAATCAACAGGGAGGTGTACCGTGCCCTTCCAGACTACTCCGAAATGATCTTCTTGGGACCCGTTTATCTTTGTCAAGAAGAATTACCACGTCCCACTTCAGCTGGGCACTTCCAGATAACACCAGTCATTTCAGCAAGTCACAACTAAGCCATGGGAAAATGCAATGCTGTCAGCACAACAAAAAAAAAACAGGAGTACAAGTGTCAATCAGAAAAGAAGCACAGAAAAGTGTGCATTGTATAAACTAATAAGCGCAAGCAGATACACTGCAACTGAAATAAACATTTAAAGAAATGTTTCAGAAAGATTGCTACATTTCTCAACACTGAGTGCAACAAGCAATACAGCGTTAAGGATTTAAGACAAAAGACAACCATCTGAATACCTATTTAATAAATATATATTTTCTAAAGGGATTTGTCTCAGATAAAGACAGCATAAATAAGATTTCAAAAGAAATTTAAAAGGCTAAAAACTAGTTTAATTTAATTATAATCCCCAGGGAAGGGGGGCATGGGCAGTTATCCCACTTCTGATACTGAAAACCTTCTATTTAAGTATTTGCAAAAGCAGAGCATATGTACTTTTCCTTAAAGAAAGAGGAAACCTTATCGAGGGAAGGCCACATTCAGTGAGGCATGTTACTGGCTGCAGAAACACTGAAAAGGTATCTATTAGAGTATTGGCATTAGAGGCATTCAGGGATCCCAACTATGCTCTGCTCATACTAATCTGCCCATACAAAATAATACAGAAATTAGACTATAGGAGCTTTGAAATCCTTCCAAAAACAAAAGAAAAACAATTACAGAATTACAGACAGTTCTCACTTAACCAAGTTCCATTAATTGATCAATAAGTGAGGGGGCACCGCTTACCAATATTTCAACCACACTTTATTGGTAGTCATTCTGTTCCTTTTCCACGCTAACATTTTGCACTATGGGGTGCACAGTAAAGTACAAATTTAAAGATGAAAATACGTAGTCTTGGAGATTCCGAATGCTGGTGTAGGGAATCCTGCCCGACTGCGGGGAATCGACTGAGAAAGGATGATGCAAGATGAGATGCTTGACACTGGCACCATGAGCAAAATTCTCATACAATATAGACCACCAACTGGCTGGGGAGCTGGTCGTGAGTTTGGGCAGTTGTTAAGTGAGGAGTATCTGTATTGGTAAACTGTAAAAGCAGAAACATAATAATCATAGTGAGAGAAATGTATCCTAACCAGTGTAATGCTTCCTAACACTGACCAGGATAAGCATCAGAAAGATTAAAGGACAGATGGACGGACATTAACTACATATTAAATATGGCAGCCACTGCAACAGGGAGAGGAACGGTGCCTACAATGGTCTGTTCACTGACAACTTCACAATTTCCGGCTCCTCACACAATAGCACATTTTAAAATACTGTAACTCATAGCTGTGGACTTTGTTCCGCCCCCCCATCTGCTACTCAGCCACATGTCGCCAGCCATTTCCAACCACCATTGTGAGAGAGCCCTGAAGACATTAGGGGGAAATTTGCTTTCTGGTGTGTGGTGAGGAACAGGCCTGGGATAAGCAACAGTCCAGCCAGCATGCAACCAAGTCAGTCTGCCCCATCACGCTTTTCAGGCTGCACCCTGGGGGTACAATGGACCTGCTGGTGTATGACAAACCTCTCCTGTCCGTGTGTGTACATATACCGTGTGTGTACACATACAAACAAAAAACTCACCGAGGCACACACAAAACAAAAAAAAAA
>JAODUD010000062.1:6260691-6271329 GCA_026784285.1 Stomatorhinus walkeri | reverse complement strand
TTAAAAATCCGGGTTAAAGACAATCGTTCACAATAGCAAAAGCGTGCAGTATTTTGCCACACTCCTGAAAACATTGTGTGGCGTTAGCTCAAGGAATAGCACAGTATCATACGTTATTACTTTTAGTATTACTGCATGATTGTTATGTACCATATTAATATTATTTTTGACTTACCTACAAATTCGACTTAAACACAAACTTAGGGAACAGATCTCCATCGTAACCTTTGGACTTTCTGTATTTGTTCCCCTGTGTTTCGAGCTCACTAATTAAATGTTTGAGCATACTGTTCCACTGTATTACACAGCAATCTTATGACCTGCACTTCTGAAAAGGGGAAGCTTGTTACTAAGACAGTATCTCTATAAGACACACTTTTTTAATGTTTCCCACGCAACTGGAAAAGCGATTACATTTTAACTGGACAAAGCAACTAATGTGTTCTCAGCTCTGAGGGAACTTTAGTGTATTTGTTGATATATTTGGACGATTCAGATATGGGTTCATATTCTTGGAAATGCTAAAACAGATGCTTCTTTTCGATTTTAAAATAACAGCCATATTTTATATATTCTTTCCTATGTAAGACAGAAGGGCAGGAGGACACCCTGGGCAGGATGCATGCACAGTCGTATAACACAGGTAGAATATATAAACTCCACAGTCAAGGAATGCATGAGTGATTTGAGAGATCTGAACCTTGGAACCTAGAGGTTCGAGGCAGCAGTGCTACCCAATGAGCCAGCATGCAAGAACAAAGTTGGTGAAACAAATCATATTTTCTTATTTTCTTTGCGACTATGCTATCTGCATCAGCAAAAAGACAACATGAATTCATTTTTGCATAGATAAATTTCCCTACCACACTTGCAAAGAAACCTCACTTATAATTTCATCTCAGAGCCAAGAACACTGGGTAAAGAACGCTCTCCGGGGGGAACTGAAACCAGATTAAAGCTCATTAGGCTGACAGCAGTGAACACAATCTCAAAGATCATAAGGATTTCTGCAGTGACCCATAGGCTTGTCAGAGAGAATGCTCTCAGACAGTCTTTATCTATATTTGAAAAGGAGTAAAAGGGCACATTTTGTGAAGAATTGCCCCACTGAAAAGCAACAAATTGCCATGTCAGCCACTGTTCCCCTTTGCCACGTTAATACTAGACCTTTTGCCCTAAACAGCCTTATTAATGTAAAGGCTAGTGAGAGGAATTTAGCCCCTGAACAGGAAACCTCTTACTCATAATACAAATGCTTTTTTTACAACACTTGATCATAACCAATCAAAAAAACCAAGTGCCATTTTGCAGGTGGTGAGATATCTGCAACAAATTCACGTATAATTTCTTTAATGGGGATAGTGTTAGAGACTGCACTTTTCTGTACAATTACGTAAAATATCTGTCCAACACAGAAACACACTACACTGTACAAAAACCAAACCAGAACATAATGCATAGTTTTAAAAGGTGAATTTACAGAGGATATTGTAAGATTACTTTATTAATCCCAGAGGAAATTCTTATACATACAGAACATTCAAAAAGAAAAACACTTCTTTTCAAATAGAGTCACAGACAAAACAGTATGCATAGAGGGTGAGCTTTTAGTTTTACACAGTAAGCAGAACAACCATTCATTTATAATGACTAAAGCTGGGCATATGACGATAAGGTTCTCATTACACACATTATTCATTCAGGGCAAGCAACACAAACATTTTTTAGAAACTCAGGTTCATTAATAAATCATCAGACTGTTTTCTGGCTGGTTGTGTCACGCTTCTTCTTCTTTAATCATAGAGAATTCAACAAAAAGATTTCAGATCCCAATGGCAAAATTATCAGTCAGAGAAAGTTATTCCAGCTCCTCAGAGGCTTGAAATAACCCAAGGCATCTATGTCTTTCAGGCGGGTTCATGCCCCAATTGCCCCAAGCGAAGAAATGACCTTGCGAGTGTGGCTCACAAAGAAAATGACAACACCTGGCCACTTTTAATTCAAACCATCTTTCATGCAAAGTGTCCTTTCATACCCCTTTAATGTATCCTACTACAAGAGACTGGTCCTTAACTGGTAATTACGTGTCTTCTACTACCAAAAAGAAGACAGAGGCTGCAGAAGTGGTCAGTAGATGACCATCCACACTCCGGTACACTGCTTTTTAAATCACTATAAAACATGCACTCGCACAAGTGTCATAACTGGTGGCCAATCGTCATCCAATACAGGTCACAAGGTTTATCTTCATTTTCACTTGAGTCAGTTCTAAAATATATGCTTCGGTGTTCCCCGTTCCAAGACACAGCACACAGGATCATTCTCCCTACTTAAACTTGAGTGCCAAATCCATTGACCATCTCACCATGTCATTGAACACTAAAATAAGTTAGAGAAAAGACCATTTGTTTTCATTGATGTCTTCAACAGAACTTTCTAATTCTGCAATCCAGAGCACCTTACACCTTTGACGCACTGCCAGTAGTGGAAAATTAACCCAAACTAAATATTGCTACAGAAGAACGTGAACTTTTTAATGACTTATTTATTAAAATATACTGTATTTGATGTTCACTCGATAGTTTCAAATATTGTAGCCAGTTCCTGTTTTTATTTATTAAGTTATAAATCTACAACTCTTATTATTTACCATTGAAACCCTATCCCTTTTATCTCATTTCTCAAAAAGATGCAATGGCAAATAAGGCTAAATTGCAGTTACAGGGTTACAGGTTATGATGCTGACAATCATTAATAGAAGATATACTGTCCACTTATACCATGATGCTTTTTGCAAAAGTTTTTATTTTTATTTTTTTTAAAGAAACGTTTATATTGCATTCATGGTGACAGTTTCTATACAGACGATGTGATAACTGACCACTTCATTAAGGTGATTTTTCTGGGGAGCCTTCAGAACTGCACTAAGTGACTAATCTAGCTTGGGTGATTAGTTCCTTTGTTCCTCTAAACTCTAGATTGACAAGAAGATTAACAACCGTTGTGTCATGCTTCAGTAAATGTGGAAAAACCTCATACAAATTTCCTTTGACAGCATGCGAGTTGTTTGCTCCCCTGTCAATGCGGCACAGTAGTATTCTGTGCACCTACACATGTAATGGCAAGATTTAGAACCACAGAAATAAGCATGAAAACAGTGGCTGAACAGAAAGCAAATTACCATCATGTTATTTTTGCTAAATTTCTAAGTGAATCCATATTTGTTCTTGAAATTTACAGTCCCCTGTGTGGCACTGACTAATGTATTTTTAAGTTTTCATTTTGTTAACCTTGTATAAAACTTGATCATTTAGAATGTTTCTGCACAGCACTACCAATAAAGACAAATAATTTACCGGCTTAGTGTTCAAATGACCCAGGTGTGACACAGTGTACACTGTCAACACTGTGTAGCTTTTAAATACCGATAGCTAACATGCTAGCACAAAATAGCTTGATCACCACAGCCACGAACCAGCACCATGCTAAAGGTGAACTCACATGTTTGTTTGCTGGTAGTACGTTGACTCTCTTGCAGCTATACGCACCGAGCCCTTCTGCCCTGACAAGAAAGCGGTACACTTGAAAGCCTTTCTCAACACAAAAAAATCAATCTGTAATATGGCCCTGTGGACAAATTTATAGCAACTACACTTCACTGAGGAACTTTAAGACTGCCAGACTACTAAACGATATGTTCTGTGTTCTTCCTGTACTACTCTGAGCATCATTAAGATGTTTGGGGGCCAGTACAAAATGAACAGCAGCGGTCTGAAGGGAGGTAAGTACTATGGCAAATTGTCTACATTAATAGCAGAGGCACTGAGCTGGGGTATTGAAGGGGTTACAGTGTTGCGGTATAGAGAGGCTTCAGATCACCGTTGACAGACATTTCACAAAGAGGTGTTATCAGACTCCTCGAGGCTTAGCGAACAGAACAAAAAGCTACAGGCAGGTTTAAAAATCACCTACGGTCCATAGGCATGCTGCCTGCGTCACCCTCACATCGACGGTAAGTAAAACTTTTTTGGAACATTATACGTGAATCAGCCGTAACATTAAAACCACTGACAGCTGAAGTGAATAACACTGATTAGCTCTTTACAATGTGACTCGTCATATTTATATTTTACATTATACTTTAGGCAAGGGAACAGTCAGCTCTTGAAAGTGATGAGCTGGAAGCAGGAAAAATGAGCGAGTGTAAGGATCTGAGCCACTCTGAAAAGGCCCAGATTGTGAGGACTGCATGACTAGGTCAGAGCATCTCCAAAATTCCAGGTCTTGTGGGATTGTTCTTGGTATGTAATGGTCATCACCCATCAAGAGGTCCGAGAATGGCTCACTGATGCGTGTGGGAAGTGAAGGTTAGCTCATCTGGTCGAAAAGCGTCAGAACACACAGAGCTTGCTGCATATGAGGTTGTGTAGCCATAGACAGGTCAGAGTGCCCATGCTGACGCCGTCCACCACAGCAAGCACCTACGATGGGCACGTGAGCATCAGAACTGGGCCATGGAGCTATGGAATAAAGTGACCTGGTCAATGTAATGAGTCACATTTTCTGTTACAACATATGGAAAGTGAGATGTCTTTCATTTCCCTAGGGAAGAAATGACACAAGAATGCACTACTGGAAGAAAGCAAGCCAACAGAGGCAGTGTGATGGGCAATGTTCTGCTAGGAATCCTTGGGTCCTACCTTTCATACGCATGTTATTTTGACAAATAGCACTACCTAAATTGCAGACTATATACATCCCTTCATGGCCTCTTTTAGCAGGATAATGCTCCCTGCCACACTGCAAAAAAATGTTCTGGTATAGTTTCAGGAACATGAAAAAGAGCTCAAGGTGTTGATTTCACCTCCAGACTCCCCAGATCTCAATCCAATTGAGCATCCAATCCATCAAGACCCCACCTTGCAATTTATGGGACTTAAAGGATCTGCTCCTGTCGACTTGGTGGCAGATACCACAGGACACCTTCAGAGGTAGAGATGCACCGATCCAGACCTTTTAGACGGATCGCGTATCGGCCATATGTGACTCACATCCGATACTTACATATTCTATTTTTGGCAGTTTGTAAAAAGACCGCTATTATTTCTTGTTAAATCGATTAGTACAATCAATCCCAAAACAACCATTTCCTATTTTAGATGTGTTTTTTGTGACATTCAAACTGAACACAAATGCTGCCTCAGTGTACCTGCCACCCAGTGGGTATGGGCGCAGTGACTTCTGCCTGCTGTGATGTCATGTGCATGCTCTTTGCAGTACGAGTAGCGCAAGAACATCAGATAAGAGAGTGACAACCTGGAAGTATTTTACGCATTTGCCACTTGAGTATCCTCATTTGGAAGATATATAAATTTCAACTGCAAATGCCTCAAAAATGCTTAAAACGAGATGTACAAAGGAGGGGAAATTAAAGCCTAATTAAAGACCTATTTGCATACATTTTTACATATGTATTAAATAGGGTAACAATATTAATATATAAATTATAAATATACAAAGTATTCATTATATTGAAATATTAAAGTTAAAAGCTCTACTGACACATTATGATCCGTTTCATGGAGGGTAGATACAGATCCTGCCCAGCACCATAGCGAATAAATGTTTTGTTTCATCTCTAGGTACAATGCATGTTTTTTCTTCGTCCTAAAACAATTGTTCCACCTAATGAGGCTTCGACTGCTGCTGTACCCAACATGAAGTACAACGGTTAGCCAGAAGGTCAAATCCCACAGTTTCCCCCAAAAGGAACAAACCATGTATTTGATTAGGAGGTGGAAAAGACTAGACAACACATGGGTATAGCTTAACTAAGCGCAACTGTGTGCACTGTCCTGGAAAAAACATCAATAGTATTATATTAAGTAATTTGGGTTAAAAACGGGTGCCAAACGAATGAATAGAAAAGGGTTTTGAAGTGGCCTACGGGAATGTGATGCAGGGTCTGGAGAAAGCAGACAAAACGTCTCTCGGAAGCAGGCTTGAGCAGCAGCTGAAGGCTGCTCTGCATAAACGCTGAGGTTGGACCAGGGGAGACTCCAATAGGAGCTATCAATGACCGGCACAGCACTGCGCCGTTTCCTGGCATCCCACAGCACAGAGCCCTATCCCGGAAACAACAGCACCCCCTTAGGCAGGGTTTAAGAGAGGCCAGGTGTGAAGCCGCTGGAACCCCAGTCTGGAAATCGAGTCCAGTTGGCGTTCATGCTGGCAAGAGTAAAACCCCAACCCAAAAACAACAGTTGGATCAAAGCACCTCCTCTCCCCCCCCCACCTGTAATCACAATTCCGGTGTGGCCCTGGTGAGATGTGCCACGCCAATGATCCAAGTATCCCGTGGCAGGAGGCTAACATGCCTCACTCATTTTTCCAGTGTATTCTTGGGCTCATGGGAAGATAAAACCAAGAACCAATGATCTGGCCTGCGGATGGCATGTCAGTGATGTTCCACGGTACACTGATTTATAAAAGGAGCACGTTCCCCACTATGTGTCCATATCAAGTAGACTTAGAGGTCTTGACAGACATCTGTTCGCAGCTTCAATGTAAAGGAAACTTGCAACATTTTGATAACTGTACACAGTCACATGACCCTGAGAACCTGAGAGTGGACAAGAGCTGAACTGCAGAGTGGCCCTCACACCATAACATTTTCTGATGGTAAATGTCCAAAGTAATACTCATGTTTTTTTTTATTATTAAGGATGCTTCAAGCTCCATTTCTTTAATCATCATCCTAGATGATTATATTTTGATCACGTCATGTTAGACCGAAAACTTGAATTGGCTAATTTAAGGTATTGTAACTGCACGTACAGTAACAAAAGTAACTGCCACAAGATGAACAGCACTGTAACTATGAAACAAATCACAGAATGTCTAATTTGACTTGCTTTCTTTTGTTTTAGAAGCACACTTTAAAGGAAAATCAATAATCACGCCCCGCATCAGGAGATAACAGCACAATACAATAGGCTTACTATCCATGTTGGCTTATAGATACTGGCCACAATTTATCACGGATGCTGCTATGACATCACAGTCCCAGTCTGGCACACGGCTGCCTGAGGCTGAACAAAGTTAGACCAGGTTGGAATGTGATTTTTTTTCCCTCATTATAAGAAATATACCTGGGTAGCAGCCCAGAAATGTTAAATAATTGAAATAAATCTGATACTATTATCCTGTGCTTGACTTAAATGAAAAGCATAAATTTTATTTTACAAATGCATTTGTTTGTATATACAGAAATAAAACCAAATCATTTTAGACGGATTAATCTAGGTCACACTAGACAAAACACAGTTGAAATATGAATGATTGGCCTAGCAGAAATAATATTCTGCTGCTATACTCTAACACCAATCTTTTGAGAAACGCCATTCTGAAATGGAAAATTCATAAACTACGTCTTTCCGAACATTCTTCAACAATTCTTGTTGACTTCCTGATAAAACAGCGTCTATCCAGTCATGAAACGCGATGTCAAAAGGTGATCTCTGATAGTTCCTGAACACAGCAGAAAATATTGTAACAGGCAAAGCAAACCATTGTCCAGCGTGAGGAGTGAATCCATGAATCCACGCTACAGAAGCGAGGCCTTGCATTTACCAAGAGACGCAGAACATAGACGAACGAAAATACGCAAAGTATTCCAAGCTGATAGGTAACTGATAGTTAACATGTATTAGCAGAGTGCTGGTGGCTTTGTGGAGGGGGCACTGCAACACGGCCGCATTCCTCTGTCTGTTTCATTTTTGCTGCCCCCCACCCCATCTCCCTCCTCCTACCATAAAATCCTTCAGAAGCGTTAAGAATTCTGCCTGCGCATTGCCATTAAAGCATGGCGGCGATAATGAAGTGTCTGGCAAAGAGGATTAAGGCGCGTGGTTTGAAGTGACCCCCCCCCAGTTTAAGTACTGACTGCCGTGGGAAGGAGAGCACAACTCCACAACTCCGCTGCTCTCCCACGAGACATCAGAGCTGCTGTCAGTCGCAAGCTGCTGCTTTCTCAGTCACTCGCCCCACCGTCACACCTTTCATGGGGACAGGGGCGGCACAGAGGGCTGCCCCCCACACACGTTGACAGCTACAACTAACACTGCCAGTAGATAGAAAAATAAAGGGTATTCTGCACGCTAACGAGGCTCTGATTTGAATCATTAATTTATTTCTTTGGACCTCAGAAACATGCTCATAACTAGAGCAAAAACCTTCCCAAAAGGAAAATGGAACTGAGCTATGCAGAATAAAAAAGGACAATCGCCCTGCCATTAGAATATTTTTGTCGCGCCACTCTGGCATGGCCACCATACTTATAGCTGACTGCCCCCTGAACGATGCGAAACTTCCAAGAGTTAGTAGCTAGGCTGCTAAACAGCACAGACACATTTACTGCTCGTGTCAAGCAATTCTCATTGTTTATATGCTGCTTCTGTTCCCCAGTCACTTCTCTTCTCCTCGGAGATAATGGTATAATGTTTTCAAAGGGATGCAGCAGCAGCTCTTTCAGGAATATTACGTACATATAGCATCTGTGCCAAGGCCTCACACACAGAGATATGCCGGGGCTTGTGAGATCTATACCACCTTCACTGGCCTGCCATTATTTTGCCCATTTTACCAATTCTGAGATAGAACTTCATCATCGCCAACCTTTAGTCATTCCCAAGTAATTGGAGAAAAAAATAAAGTTATTCATAATGATGAATAAACTGGACGAGCGGTTTCAGAAAATGGACGGATGATGTATTTGTTTACTTATTTAATTTTAGCTTTATTTTACCAGGAAGTCCCGATAATTAAGATCTCTTTTACAAGAGGGACCTGGCCAAGGTGGTAAAGCAAGATTTATTTCTAAAATAAAAACCAATCTTCAGTTCAAGCTTCCTGACTAATTTAGTTATATGTACGTTAAATTAAAGCTTGTCATCTATCCATATACCCAGATGTATGAGGGCAGCCTTTCAATGGATTTACCATCAGACATGACAATCCTAACGTCAAGCAGTTTTGCACGACTATAAATTGCACGACTTTCAATTTTCTGAGCATTGAAAACCAATTTTAAATTCAGTAGAATAGTCTATGTTAATGTTAATTTAACACACTGAGAAATCCATATTAACAGTGTTTGGTGAATCATTCCTGGAGATTATTATGGTTCTAACTAAATGAAAAACTAAGTTTATAATTCTTCTAAAGAAAACAAAAGATGGCCTTCTTCATACATTCATTTATCCCTGAAGGTCACTCCCTGTTTGTTTGTAAGGGATACCATCTTCCACTGTTCTTATTTTCTTTATACACTTGCTTGTAGTTCAGTGTTATGTGTGCTAATACATCAGCGTCTGCAAAAATACTGCAAAGGTGCAACAGAGCAATCTGTAGTATTTAAAACAGAAAAAGCAAAAGTTGATTTTTTTTCCCTGGGGGCTTTAGATTAAACTAGATGAAAAAATAACATTTTTTAACACACTACTGACTCATATCTGTAATTACACATTTTAGCAGTTTATGCAAACTTATGTGTGGTTTTCCAACCCTTAATGAATAAATGCATCTTAAGCCCACATTTCACACCCCCACTGCCTAACGTTCTGTAAAGCTACCTTTATACATTTCACATTACACATATTGCAACTGTTTCCATGAAAGATGACTAATTTTTCAAAAATTAAGTTAAAAGATGTTTTTTAAATACTGAATACTTAACACAAAACATAATTGTGTTTTCATAGGAAATGTACGCCCAGGGACAGCACCGGCATCTACCTTAATAAATTCTAAATCACTACCATCATCTATCATGATCAGCATCACATGATCATGACTCTTCACCTAAACAGACTCTACAACATGCACTACATTGCCCATAAATTATCAAATGATGCAAATAACTACTTAATAGCAGACACACCGTTAGCATTAGCAGCCACCTTGATTTAAGAGCAGTGGCGCAAAAAGAATAATTCATTACCTGATAGATGGAACATGGATAAATAAGAAGTTTAGGAATGCCAGGAGGGATGTAAAAGGCCACAAGAAAATGGATATAAAGGGCCATGAGTCTTGAACCACCCATGGAGCCACTATTTCCTAGTGCTTATCAGGGCTATTTAAAAATACGTAATTTCTGCTAGCTGCAGATATGAAAAATGACTTAATTCAGTCATAGTATATGTACAGGGAAAAAATTCAAATGCCTGTGTTTTCTGTCTTACTGACAATTCATAAAGACTGGGACTTCTAATTAGGCACCGTGACTCCTTAAACTGTCCTACTGGCCCAGAATGGTGTGGAACGTGTCAATATGACATCGGATTTGCCTTTGTAAAACACTGACGATACAGGGCGCATATTTGTGTACTCTACATCCAAGGATTACCATCTGGATGGCTAATTAGTATTCAATGAAATGAAGCTTAATGGAGCACTGCAGCTCAACATACCAGTGTATGCCAAATGAACAGTGTTTTCATATTGACTTTATTCAGCAGACACTTTTATCCAAGTCAGCATATTATAACCATATGGCTGTTCAGTGCAAGTCCTCACTCTACTTCCCCAAAATAACCTTATACAAGATGAACAGGGTATGATACTGAAACGTCATGC
>JAODUD010000062.1:6245547-6257926 GCA_026784285.1 Stomatorhinus walkeri | reverse complement strand
ATTTTTGTTTCGTCTGACCACAGAACTTTCCTCCAGAAGGTCTTATCTTTGTCCATGTGATCAGCAGCAAACTTCAGACGAGCCTTAAGGTGCCGCTTTTGGAGCAAGGGCTTCCTTCTTGCACGGCAGCTTCTCAGTCCATGGAGATGCAAAACACGCTTGACTGTGGACAATGACACCTGTGTTCCAGCAGCTTCTAATTCCTGGCAGATATGCTTTTTGGTGGTTCTCGGGTGTCTCCTGACCAGTTTTCTCTCAGCAGCAGGTGATAGCTTGTGTTTCCTTCCTGATCGTGGCAGTGACATAACAGTGCCATGCACTTTATACTTACAAAGAATTGTTTGCACTGTTGCTCTTGGGACCTGCAGCTGCTTTGAAATGGCTCCAATTGACTTTCCTGACTTGTTCACGTCAATAATTCGCTTTTTCAGATCCATGCTGAGCTCCTTTGACTTTCCCACTGTAGCGTTTGTGGGCGTTTGTATCCAATGAGCCCTATTTAAATGGCCTCAGAGAACTCACCAGCTGAAGTCACTCATAATCACTCACAAGAAGTTAAGAGGCCATGCTATGAAGCTCATTTCACTGACACAACTTTCTAAGTCACAAAAATTGCTAATTCATGTTGCTGTATGTATATTTTTGACCCACCAGATGTGATCACCTTTTTCTGTTAACCCATAATAAAGTCATAAAAGAACCAAACTTCATGAATGTTTTTGTGACAAAGTAGTATCCGTTCCAATCACTCTATCGGAGAAAAATCAGAGTTGTTGAAATAATGGGAAACTCAAGAAAGCCATGATATTATGTTCTTTACAAGTGCATGTAAAGTTTTGACCACAACTGTACACTACAGGCAATGCAGGCAACACCATGGACACTACCACTCCTCCTCTCTAACATCGTATGAAAGGAAAAACAGCAATAATCTGGGGCAAATGCGCATTGTCTGCCTGGAAAAATGTACCTACTAACTAAGGAGATATCTTTCTGCAACAAATAAACCAAAATTACAGGCCACCAGCAAAGCCTGGATAATTGCAGAACAATAAAACTGCAATACATGTATATGACTGTAATCCATAAAGTGTCATTAACAAAAAGTGGATTTGCAGCACAAAAAAGCAACGTAGTCACTGCTGGTTTCACAAGTGTGCACCCAAGCATCCTCTAGATTTGTCTGAGAAGTAAATGAGCATTCAGAAAATTATTCCGCCTCAATGCTCACAGACGTCATTTGAAATACATTCTTTGTTAATTGCCTTGGCAATTCGTGGGCATCACTTAGAAAAGTTAAGACCCCTGCCAGATTATATGCCTTAAACCATAAGGCACAAAAAGCCAATGGAGGAAGAGATGGCTACAGAACAACAATAATAACAGTAATAAATTGCAAGATTATAATTACTAAAATACACATTACTTCCAGTGACTCATCAAAGCACCGCATTTAGAAAAGCTGAACTCATTTCTGAATAGGTCAAATGAACTTCTGAATGATGATAAAATAATCTGAGGTTTGGTTGGGGGGGCGTGGATTCTGTGTCTCGGCTATGGTTAGAACAGCATTTCCTTTCTCTATCACAGTCTAGGTGCAAACAGACATTTAAAGGGGCTTATACATCCAATCTTAAATATCATCAAGTTGCAGACACCCAGAACATATATAATTATGTGACTGTTTGAACAGGGTTATTTAAAGTTGTAACTCATCAAATGAGTTGTCTCTGCCAATACAGACACTTTTGTACTTACGACTGAGATATGTTCTGAACAGCCGTTCGTAACTTGAAATGTCCGTAAGTCGTTATTCAACACCATTTGTATGCAAGTACAAAGAAGTAGGATGCTGGGAGTACGCACGCTATACTGCTGTGTGGCGGGAGAAGCGGCTTGAAGTCGTATTACCCAGAATAGGCGCCCAGAATAAAATTTTTAAAATAATGTTGCAGACAGGAAAGGGGAGCCCAAGGAACACAATTTGGACATACAGTCCTCTTCATTCGTATGTCTGAAAGTTCATAAGTTGAAAGTTTGTAAGTAGAGGAGTGTCTGTATATCCTAGACCTACTGACCATGTTGTTTCCATTTCTTTATTCCATTGATTGTTGCTTTCTCATTGAATGTAGGACTGAACTGTATTTACACCCCGAGAGAGGTTACTATCCTTTTTCGGTCAGCATTTGTAAGACACAAAATCAGTTGTACAACAGCAATAAAACAGAAACATGGAAATTCATATTGCTATAGATTTGACCCAAGAATGTCATAACCTGAAAGAATATCCTGGTACCTCTGAGGCAGATGTTTTTCGTGGCAAAAAAAAAGACAATGCCAAAACTTGACACACATCCCTCACTTCAACTGTTCAACTGCACACTGCAAAAAATCTGAAAATAACACACTGGAATATAGCTGGAGTACTACACAAACAATGTATTCTGTGGTTTTGTCTTGGGAACTGAGTGCGGTGAAAAATGCCATAGGGAGAATATGTTGCTATAAACCACATCAATTTTCCAATTAAGATAACCTTTTTCCGGCATGCCAAAGGAAACCACTTGACCACGCCTTCACAAAGAAGAAATCCAGTTGTGTGAACAGTGCTAAAATGTACAAACAAGAAAAGAACAATCAGCAGGCGCCTTCAATTGACCAGAAACTTTTAAGCCTTGCCCAACAGCAAAAACACACATCAGACTAAAAATATCACTTGCGAGTGAATAGAAAGGAGTGAAATACATTATTGTTCCATTTTTGCAGCAATAAAGAATAATGCTTTTCATGCTAATCTGTAGCTCGACCAAACCATGTAAAGTTTCATTAACTTAAATTTAATAAACAGGTGTCTGGAAAAATATGTCTTTGATACAGACCAGCACGGTTCCTAAGGTGTAGTGGCGACAATGATCTTATTTATTTATTTGAAGAAAGACAGAACACACTGGCAAAGCAAAATACTGTACAATGCGAAACTGGAATGTTTCAAGGGGAGCATACAAAAAAAAACGAGGATGACCGGATCAATGCTCAAAAAACATCTATAGATAACATAATAGTCTAAATCCCCAGAAAACAATGTTAATCATCCAAAGAACTGAAGAACCGGAGATGGATTATACAGAATAGAGAACACAGAAATGACAGGAAATATATGGAAAGGCAAACAGGAAAGAAACAAGACAAGAAAAATTCACTAACTAACTGCTTTTATGTGGTTTTACTGCTCCGAGATACTATAGTTCCTCTACAGATTCAAATTAATTTCCCCACTGATAAATCCAATTAAAATCTGTCGAGTCAATATATTTCCCTTAAAAAAAATAGAAGTATTTGCATGAGACTGTAGTATCTTGGGGCAGAAATGACACCCCCTTCGGCAAAGTTTACTAGGCTAAGTTTACTTTCATCCAAAGCTGAAATATTAATCAGCATTTCACACAAGCCTTTAACATGATATGTTAAAAACTAAACTGTATTACTATAATTCATAGAAAGTTGATTTTAGTGTTCATTTGATATTTTTTCTCTGATTCATTTTATCCGACTTCTATACCAAATACAATTTGCACTAATAGCAGGGAGAAAAAAATATGGAAATATAAGAAATTAGAATATCAACTCACTGGCCAAATTGATTGTAATTTCTCTCTATAATGACTGTTAAAAAGGACAATATTCATCTTTACACCTCAATCTGATATATGAATATAGACCACTAATGAGGAGTTAAAACAGCTTCACAATCCACGCTTAAAGAAAATAAGTAAACAAGGCACCGCTTGCACCATTATGGTGGTAGCAGGGGAAACACGCGCTTCAGTATTGCTCACAATACTCATTTTACTGAACCAGAAACAGAGGTAATTATGAGAGAAAAAACATGGAATTATATAGTGGAACGCTGCAAAACTATTAAGAAAAAGAAAAAAAGTTAATACTATATATTCGATATGCGGAAAGGAGCTGAAGAAAAAAAGGTTTGTGTTGGACCTAAAATAGTCCAAATATGTGAAAACCACTGAACATGGAAATAGATCTGCTGTAACCCCCCCACCCACCCACCCACCCACTCATCTCAAGCTGACCCCTGATCTCACTTAAATCCGACTGAGCAGAGCAAGTGATCAAGCTCTGCTTTCACAGATAAAGATCTGGTTGGCAGGACTCGTTGATACAATGGCTTGAGTTCTGAAGCCTTAACCAAGCATTAGATCAGATAAGATACACTAGGGACCGTCGATTAGATATGGATAGCGTTTCAGCTCCCATTTATAGAACTGCTAATTGTCTGCTTGGACTGCGAAGCATGAGCTCACAGATGGCTTTGCCCATGCAGAGAAATCCTCAGTGACACAAGAAATTTCAATAGTACAGACCTGGTTCAATCCTTTTAAAATTCCTTGATCCCATTTTGTGCATGTCTGGATCAAAACTCTTCATTTAATTGGTTTGATTTTTCCCCCTCCCCCTTTTGCCCAGGGCTGCATGGAATGATTACACCAATCATGTCATGGTATGTGCAAAGTGGATCTTTGGGGTTAGGAGTGTGTCACTGTCTGGTTGCGCTTCTCAGGATACGGTTGGTCACCTTTTGCTCACATGATGGAAATGCTCCCTGTCAGCACACTAAAGTAATGGCCGCGTCTCACTGACTGGGCCGCACACAGTTTATCCTTACAGCTGTATTTATAGTTATTCAAACTGAGGTGCTTGGGGCTACACAATCCCATCAATCGGCTGTCATGAAAAATGGATAAATCAGAGAAATGTGGATAAACTTAGTTATGAAGGGAACAACACCGAAAGAATAGGGGTCCTGATTTCCATCAGTATACATCCCACAAAATTCAACTAATGAGATGAAATGCTATGTAAACCATCCATAAATATATCATGAAACTTACCTCCTCCGCCACCCAGAAGAGTAGAGTTTGCTGCAGGGAAAATAGAAAGAAGAGGATGAGCACTTATTGACTTTGTATATTGACAAGCAAATAACATTTAGAATAAATAAAACTATTCAGAGATACAGCTTTCTGAAAACTTGGTTTCACAGGTTCTGTAGTGTTCAGTGTTAATTGCTGCGGCTGCAGGAACCTATGGGGCACTGAAGGTTGGGGAAAATAAGAAAGGATGCAATGCCAGGACAGTAAAGCCAGACACACTGTTTCGTTCATTGTATGACATGGGAGCAGGGTATGAAGGTTTGACAGTAGCTGAGCTGGAGAAGTTCTCGGACATCTAAACAGCACGTAATCTGCATGTAATTACCGTCTTTTTATTATATGCACAAGAAGAAGTTAATCGTATCCCAGCCATTTTCTTTGTTTTCAACAAGATAGCAAATGCACAAAAAATATCTGAAATTAAAATCTGACCATTACTTGGAGTTACGGCAAAGGAGACGTGCATTTTTCCCTTGATTCATGAAGAGGCCACTCTTGGTAAATGGTAATTAACGAGTTTTCTACCAGACAATTCCTATAAATGACTGGCAATCATCATTCCTGTAAAAAAACAAACCATGAACTTTAGCCTAACTGCCTAAAAAGTTACAAACCTCATACTCAAGTTATCAGACACAGTACACGGCCATTAAAATAAAAATCCTGTTTAAATACTACATACAAACATCACAATTATAAAAATATAATAGGGGCTGCATGGCGGTGCGGTGGTTAGCATTGTTGTCTCACACCACTGGGACTTGGTTTTCCCAGGATTCCATGTGTGTTCCATATTCTCCCTGTGTTGTCGGGGGGGTTCCTCTGGGTACTTCGGTTACCCCCCACAGTCCAAAAACATGCCGAAGATAATTGGAGTGACTAAACTGCCCATATGTGTGTGTGCGTTTGTGTGTGTGTGTGTGTGTGTGTATCCACCAGAGTGTGCCCTGCAATGAGTCAGCTCCCCATCCTGTGTTGTATTGCCTTAATTGGATGGATGGGAAAATGTGAAATCACCTTCACACCCCTCCTAAAAAGTCATTTTCATGCAGTCCATTATTAAAGAATGTGGAGTGACCAGTGCCATTTGAAATGTTCAGTGAGGATGCACATTATATGACCTCATGATAAAAGTCTCAATTCTTTAAAACAATCCACGCTGTAACTGCAATTCAGCTCAAGAGGATCAGCCCGTGCTGAAAATAGGCGAGCATCCTGTAGAGACTTGCATATCAAGACAACATTTCAATCACCAGTCTAAGAATAGTCATTTAATCAAGGACTGATGTACATAATATGAAAGACCAGAGTTATTCTTCACCATGGTGATGCAATGCCCATGTCCTGAGTGGTCACCCAGTTCCTCAGGAATTAAAAGCAGTGAGGTCTAATTACCTGACATTATGGAAATGCACTACAGAGTTGCGATTAATTTATTCCACTCTCCACAGCAGATAATCGGGGAATAAAAGCCTTGGAGGATAATCAATTTGACACCATTATAATATCTGCAAAGATGTAGAGAGTCCAGAATGGATGAGAGCAGACATTCCCTTATTGCTGAACTTTATGTAAGAGCATGGCGATGAGGAACGAGCAGGAAACTAGAAACTATTCATTTAATCTCAGCAGGGTCTTCTGAAGAAAATGTGCATTGCACATTACATGCTGCATCTTCTGCAAGCTAATCAATTCTTTTATGGACATATATCAGACTGAAAGTGTATTATATACCGGTGCAACTTCAAACACCATTCATTAAAGTTCACCATTCGTTCTTGTCTCCTGAACACAGTGCTCACCTATCCAGAGTGAAAACAAAATGGTGAACAAGAAGCCTGGAAGCACAATAAATCCCAAATAGAAATGGAACTTGCTTTTCCCACTGAGTGGGGGCTGTATGCAGTGGGGAAGATGGGAAATCTGCAAATAACCCGAGCCACAGATTTTCTCACAGGCAGGTTGGTGTCCATGAATGTATCCCGGTGCACTTCTGCCACAATAAACCCAGTGAGCCAAGTCTAGTCGGCCTTTAGCCACTCAAGGACACATCTTCATCTGTGAAGCCCTGGGCTTGCATGACCATCCTTAGAGAGAACTTCCCTGGGAAAGAAAAATGAGGAGATGCAAATTTCATTTCTTCCCCTTGTTAAAATGCAGTACACGCCGGGGCCTGTACTTTAACGTATCGTGGCACTGACGGGCACATTTCTGCCAGACTCTATATAGGGTCAACAACAATAGTTCAGATTCCAGCTGCTACAAAGCAACCCAGTCGAAATAGCAGACTGGGTCATTTCCGCCACCGTTTTGGCTACAGCAGGCACTAGCATATCTGATGCATTCAGAGGGATTTCCATTGCCACATTTCTAAAGCATAAGCACATCTGGCAGTGGAAAACAACAACACCTTTCAAATCTTGCCATTTTTTTTCCAGTTCTAAAATCTCACCCAAAACAGAAAAAATACAGAAAATTTATTACACTAGGTAACATCAGCTCTGTCCACAAAGAACTCTGAAATTAAAAGAATGAATCATTGTTTTCAGTCACCTTTTATTTTTTTAAGGCCAACAATACTTCACATGTACACGCATACAATGGGTTGGCTCACAGGAATCCACACTCATCCATGACGTGTGCACAGGAGGATAAACATGGACCACATCCTTTGTCATGCGACTCATTTCCCTCACAGCAGAGCACAAGGGCCAAAACCAGAGATGTACCAGAACACATTGAAGCCCATGTACACGACGACTGTTGGCGCTATTCCACTGGCACACAGGAACCGAGGCGTACCTGAGCCGTACTGCAAAGAAAGACTAGATACAGTGTGGTTCCAGCTCGCACCGGTTTTCTCCTGTAGCAGGGTTGGCTGAGTAAAGGCGATGCTGGGATGGAGAGCAACAGTGACGTAAAACCAAAGAGGTGCTTTTTTTTACTGTTCACACGGTGTACGTCATGATTTATTATGCACTAATTTCCACTAACATGCCTGTGAGAATCGCTGTCTTATATTAGCATCAAACTCTAGCTGAATTATCATTCACTCGAGTGTTCTGTAGGACTTCAAGTAAGTTCTGAGTTATCGGGAAAGCAGGGCCTTGTCAGCATGGGTATAGCTCAGGTGCGGCTCAAATTATTTATAATGGAAAACTGTCAGCTCGCGGTAAGGCTTGGGTTCAGCTCGGTTCTCGGTGGCAGTCAAAAAGTGCCATATGTCATTAGCTTCAAAACAGAGAAGAATGGAGTCCACTGAGATAAGCACTCGTGGTATCTGGCAGAACAGGCTCCCTTTGTTTATCCTTTGAGGTGCGACTGTTGGAAACTAGGTGGCAGACGCAGAGGAAGACCAGTAAATCGCCACCTCATTATTCCCAAGGCTCTCAGAAAGACAGTGAGTCATTAGTAAGCGTCACCCGACAACATTAAGCTGTGGCCCCTCACGCCTGCTTTTACAGATGCTGCTGGTTACCCCATTTCCTGTTGCCCCTTTGAACTCGCCGGACACCACAATGTGAAGCCGTTGCCTCAGCCTGCCCCGGGGCTGGGTATCATTGGAGATACACAGAGAGGACTACTGTGTTGTACTGAGACAAAGTAACAGAAAAGAAAAAAATGTACATTATATATGCTGTAATTCATGAACACAACTCTAATCTTGCCTTTGCATAGAGATCTATACTGCAAATCTAACATTTTTGGGGTATTATAGCACACCAACATAAATGTTATATATATAACGCAGCCTTTTTGCCTTAATGTTTTCTTTTTTTATATAAGAATGCTATATAAAACAGCTCTATCAGCTTCCCCCAGCTGTATAGAAGATAGACAGTTTGCATTTCAGTTCATTGTATCTGTCATACTGTAATCGCTGACTGAAGACTAAATCAAAACTGAACGTGGTATTCAAATGAGCAACCCAAATTAAGCAAAGGTCAGGAACAGGCATATGGGCACTGGAGCACCCAGGGAGATCGTTCAAAGTCCACACACACGGAGGGTTATTCTTGCACAGAGCCTCCATGGCATCAAACAGGAAAACATTTTGATATGCATTTAGGATTCCTCACATTAGAATCGCAGCTCTGATTTCAGCTTGACCTCAGTGTTATGAATTCCACTGTCCACAAGTTTAGTAAACTGAAACAACCAAATCAGATGCAGACTGTATGAGACATGCAATAAAACGTCCTTTCATTCAAATCCAGAACTATCGATAAAACACCCTGGCTGTGGGCCGACCGGACAGAGCCCCTTTGCAGGTAACCGCAATGCCTTTTCACACTGATCCATGCAAAGAGGTACTCAGAAACGATGGCCTTGCACACATTAAAAATACATGTAGCTTCTCAGTGAAAAGCCACAACCAATGACGGTGCCTCCTTTGCTATCCGTCATGGTCTAGAAGCGCTCATGGGAGAGCTCATTGTGAAGACAGCCAGAGTGATCACCCCCCCCCCCCCCCACAACCACCATTCATAGCTACTTTCATGCTGCAGCAGGGTTCTGGGTCAAAAAGCATCACTGTCCCAGCCACAATGTGCTATTGCAGTGTCTCATTGGCTACTGAGCTGGCCGCCATATTGCTGAGAGAACGGTTCACGAGTCATCACCTTCTCTGGAGCACTTCCTTACTCACCCATGTAAGCAGCTACATATACAGTGTTTTATTGGGACATAAAATAGGAAAAATAATTTAATAAAATGCAAACGTCAAGATAGCCTGGTGCGATAAAATGGTATATTAGGGATCACACTGCCTATGTGCAAGAATGCAGAACCCGAGTATGGGGGTGTGTCATACCAAGCCCCCGCCCCATGACAGCAAAGCAGAAAAACCAAACAAACTCAGATGATGCCCCAGTTTTTTTTGTCTATAACAGACACCTGACCTTAAAGTTAGAGCTGCACACTACACAGTATCTGGTTTGCATACATTCCTGTTATACAACAATGTCAGCACAGATCAGATTATATTAAATTACCACCTGAAATATAAAGAATACACATTCTTTTAAAAATGTGTATATTTATTAATCATTCTATTCTTCAATTAAATTTAAATACAATGCTTTGGTCACTGCTGCCCCTACAATAATTCCAGAAAGAGTAAGAGCAAAAAATGATTCCAATGCTTAAGGTATTTAATTACAGTATACGAAAATATCTTTACTGTTGTGACTGTAATATGAAGGACACTATGCTTTTCAAGGTTATGCCTATGAGCACCTGGAAGAAAACATGCTGATTTTTTCCATCAACGATTACCTGCTAAATATTCTGAACTGGCAGCATTTTCATCTTTCCTACCATGTAGAACACTAAACAACAAAGTCACCAATGTAACAAGCACAATCGTTATCGGTGTCCTGTGGTTCTTGCATTCTGTCTAAATTAAATTCTAAGTCTTCAATGGGAGATGAGTTGAGACCTGCCTGACCACAGACTTGTGTGCTTATACTCATATTATTGTCATTATAGTTATTGCCACATGATTATATCTTCTTCCAACAAGTTGTCCGCAGGTTACCTGCCAGACAAGGAGGCCTTAACTGAAGTATAGTTAACATAAAAGGGAATATCATTTTCTGCCTGAATAACAATACATTGAACTAGACATTTTCCACTGCTGTGTATGTCTTGTATTAAATTGCTTTCCTTTAAAAAAACAACTATGTTAGACGTGGTGATGCTAAACAGCAGGAGAATAAGGGGCTGACTAGTGGACCAGACAGTTGTCATCTTGTCATCTGTTGGACTGTTAGCACAAGGAATGATAGAATTGCTTGAAATTAAATCTCACCCTAACATTTAATAGGAATGTGGCATAAATCGTAGATACTGTTCCCAAAATGTGATATACATAATGTGAATGTAGTACTTTGACATTATTAAAGCACTCTCCTATGAATGTAAAATAAATACATTGATACTGCACACATTATTTTCCATATTTTCCCTCTCCACTGAGCAGGTGCATGTGATGGTTATAAAACATGTGCTTTTCCACCTCTTACACATATACAGCTTTGTATTTTCCCTTGATGCAGTAATTTTTACATACGGTAATTTGGAGAATTAAGCCACTGCAAGGCACCCGTTCATGACCCAAGCTTTTCTCCATGACCCTGGGGCACCATCACAGGACATCACCACTGACGGACATTCTTGGCTAAAGCACGGCCAGTCAAACATCGGCTGACATTTCTGGAGTGTCGAAAACCTCACTCCTGGGTGCCGAATAGAAGGCTCTCCCCAATCATGTTGCCAGTTGCATTAAAACTTGTTTTACTTTGGTTACACTAAACCAGATGGCTCATCAATAGCCAACAAATAATGGTGCAATTCCTATGGAATTATGCAGCCTAGCACAGCATATGTATTCTGATTTTTAAATTATTGAAGGGCCTTCTGGGATATTCACAATTTTAGTATAAGAATTTTAACTTCCTTTAACAGGTACAGGTTAACACATATACATACTGACCTTTACCTGTCAGGCATTTACAGAGAAAGAAGGTGAATCTTATTCAAAACCAAACCAAATTAAACCAAATTCAGTAGTGCTGCAGCATTAGAACAAGCCCAAAGAGGGGACGGCGGAGAGCTGGGGGGTTAAGGTGGATACACAGAGCGCTGTCGTGGGGGGGGGACAGGCAGCACAGGTGTTTTGCGGCTCAGTCAGATAACTCCCCAAAGCCAGAGGCATCCACATGAAGCAAGTCCGGCTGGTCGCGTTAGCCCACCATTCAGCCTGAACATTATCATAAGCTTGCCTGGCATGACAGAGACTGTCACTGATATGAATATCCTGCAGTCTTCCTCACAAACGACCTTATCGTACCTGTAAAGAAACTAGCTAATACTTGGCATTTGGTGACTTTGCATTTTTTGCAAATGAAGATGAAGAGGCACAGTCATTTTTGCATAGTTCAACCATAAAAATAAAAGCAAACAATTTAAAAAGAAAAATGAACACCATAAATAAACCTATCATCTGACACAGAATACAACATCCTTTGAAGGAAATTTACATGACAATGGATCATGCAACTAATACAGATGCATTGTTAATAGTCTCCAAGGAACTTTAATTTAATCTAATCTATAGCAAAAACACTGATAGGAAAAAAGGTAGCCTGCTCAGAAGAAAACTAGCCTCTATTTTTGAAAATATAGCTAAATTACATTTTGTAATTACAATAATGATCAGTTATTTATAGTTAGAGGACAATTCAGAATTACATAAAAATGTGGCTATTTTGTAAACATTCTTAATAAAATGGATGTGCATGCACACACACACTCTCACACACACACACCTTTACAAATACCTTTAAAAAAAACTGATTTTTCATGCAGGATCTAAGATATATCACTGTTAAAAAGACATTGTGTTGTGTTCATACATTTATTTG
>JAODUD010000062.1:6214923-6233746 GCA_026784285.1 Stomatorhinus walkeri | reverse complement strand
AGCATTAGCATTTTCCCTATAGAAATGAATGAGCGGTCCCCATAAGGATATGTTTACCCTACATGTGTGTGCGTGTGCATGTGTGTGTGTGTGTGTGTGTGTGTGAGAGAGAGAGAGAAAGAAATTTAAAAAGGCATTAGGGTAAATTCTTCATAATGCCTTCATAACTGAAGCACTTGCTACAAAGACTTGTGAATTTACTGTGATACATATTTTGATATTTATAAAACAAAAAGGAATAGAAAATTAACCCAAAATGAACTATAGCCAATTACAACTTATCTGCCAAGAGTGTCTGACAAATAACTTGGCGGTGTTGCTACGAGTTATGCCAACACAAAACAGTGCAGACAAATCATTTGTTTTTCCTAAATATCGTCTGTATGGAATCTAGAATATTTCCATACAATGGAAGGTGAATGCCCTTCGATGACCAGTTTGCTCTTCTCCTCCCCACTCAATTTTTTAAATTTCTCACAAATGCGCCACACTGCCTATGTGGGAATCCAACAGCAAAGATGAAAATGATTACAATTGGCTTGGAGAGTGCATGCAAAGCTTTACACTTTACACTGATTTTGGTAGCCATCATTAAAATTGCAAAGCCTGCTTTCCTATGACAAAGTTTACATGTTTTAGAGCAAATTATTGATGACCTCCATTCAGGAATCTTGTCATGAAGATGCCACGCAAGCCTAAACTCAACCCAGCCGACTACTGCGGTCCTTGCAATGCGACAACTGCATGTGCCTATCATGCAATGTCAATACTAACATTTCACATCATGCAGGCCTTGACACACACATAGATTACATGCATGTGTGTCTGTGTGTGAGAGGCAATAAAGACGCACGACATTTACCACAGTGGATTGTATCAATGAGATCGTTTACCCATTTTTACAGCCAAATCAAGAGCTACTGGCCAAAATCCACAAAAATCATTTGACTAGTGTCAATGAAACTCAGAGAAAGAACAACATTATTGTTAAAGCTACAATTTTTTTTAAGTCAGAAAGTACACTTCACAGCTTCTGTCTGGCTTGGAAATACAAATGGTAATATTTAGAAACTATGATGTTTAAATGTCCTTTATTAATTACTAAACTCATCTGATATCCTGCAGACAGAGGGGTATATAGTTGGGTCAACCTATGCATAAAGTCAATGGCTGAAAGACAGATCTAATCTCACTCCGTCTCTAGAACAATGGTCTTTACTCACTGTCCAGTCACCACTATCACAAAATAAGCATAACAATGTCCCAGAAAATGGTATTAATTGCACATGAAACCTGCAATAGACATACATAGATACAATAACATAGAAGCTTGCCCGCACTAACCTGTATGTGCAAGACAAAAGTTCGAGTAGACACAGTGTGAGATTATGATGAAAAAGAGTAAATAAGAGACAACCCACTAAGACAGGGGCTCACAGCAGATAAGGTTTGCCCAGAATCAGTAGGAATGCCTCTAAGACAAGATGCTAAAAATTGAAAGTTTAGAAAGCCTTACGCAGAGCAATCTGGAGGTTGATGGGGCGGGATGCCAGAATGCATCAGTGAGCTGCATCGACGTTACTTTATAGCAGTGTTTCCAAACCTAGCCCTCAGGGACCCCCAGACAGTCCACATTTTAGCTCCCTCCCAGCTCCTGGGACCAAAAACATGGACTGCCTTCGGGACCCAGAGGACCAAATTGGGAAATTCTGGTCCATAATATACAGGAAAGGTGGCACTCAGAGAACTATTTAGCTCCCAGTGAATCGTCAGGGTAAAAACACTCTGCAGGAGGGTGCATAGTGATATGTCCTCTTCTAGATTACAATTCACAGGCCTAGCATGAATTAGATTTCTGTTGCAATAACAAAAAGAAAACCTCCCAGCAAATTATTGTTCCTGCTAGAGGAGCACATAGTTCAAATAATTTCCTTTGATTAACATTTAAAAGTTACAGACTTGATTTAGCTTAGACTGGTCCAACCCCCACATTGCCCATAGTTATACTGCACTCCTTGATGGATTGAATGGAGAAGCCTTTTTAAAAACCATTAAGTGTGAAGTCCTATTACCATATAATAGGACGTGGGGCTCAGAGTGCTACGCAATATGCATGGCGTGTGACATGTCGCCTAGCAACACCTCCCTGGGACCTTTTCAGCCGAATTAAGTTTATTAAAATGAATGAGGGAGAATATAGACATTTGCAATGTTAACATTATCAGAGAACATATACATTTGCTTATTCAAACTATGAACACTTCAACAAATAAACCACTGTTCCTCACTGGAATGTGCCACGAATCAGAGTTATTTTAAGGTCAATGGTCATTTTAACTACTTGTAATATTTTTGCTGCATTTATGTCTATGAGAGATGATAATGATATTGAGAATCATAATGATATGATATGATTATATCATAATGATATAATGATATTGGGAATCTCAATAACATATAAAACATACTGTATCTTTTTAAATATATGCCACTAATTTTACCTAAAAATTTTAACTAACTCCAGTCAATTTATTTAAATGTCATACAGGTTGGCACTACAACTGCAACTACAAAAAATATATATATTAATAACTATTAATCTTCACATAACTGTGAAACAGTCGATTTCAAACAATACTATGGCTCTCGTAAAAACGTCAACCGTTTTTTCTGTACGCACACACATGCTTAACCTGGTGATGAATGTGTCACAAAAACACTTTAGTGGCTTATTGGTTAATAAGCAGGAAGTCACAATTAACTTGCATTAAAAGCAGACACCTCTGCCATGCTCAAAGGGTAGGAGACAAAGGGCCAGCTTACATAATAACCAACAGCTCTGTGGTAACAAATAAGCAGAACCATTATGCTTGTTCTCAGAGGAAGTATATTTTTAAAAAGTAACTCTGTCGTGTTCTAGACTGCCGAAGTGCTAATATCCATGTCACCAGAGTTCTTTTAGTTAGTAAAACATCATGATCTTTTACATAGTGAACAACACGATCTTCAATTTATATTATTTAGTTTTTCTGAAGCTTATCGCTAATACGCATAGACTAGAGGTTGCTTCAACCAAGTCATATTACCTCAGGGAAATAAAAGAGAATGCAAGAATGCAATAAAATGGGGGGGTGATTTCTGCCTACAAAATATTCATATCACTCATAAGAGACAGACAGAGAAGCACTCAGTCTCCAAGACACTATTGTAAATAGGTTATTCCCACAAACCACAGGCACTGCAACGAAGCTCATCTGACTGTGGATTACAAGAGGCAAATTGCACAGGACACATGTCAAAACAGGTGCAAGGCAAAGCACAAACAAGGGTTTACTGGTCAATAAAAGCTCCACAGTAACTGGAGTTTTGAATTTAAGGCTATATGGCAATTCAGATTAGACTCTATTCAAATACCTTAAAAGTTATAATGTGTGAAGCAGGTTTGACCACCTTCTTGCAAACCCCGGGACTAATTCAGCTGATTAATAACCAGGTACTAGATGCTCGTAGTAACTAAGGTGGAAAAATCCAATGTTCCAAAGCATAAATGGTGCAGCTGTAGGCCAAAGACAATAAAAGGCTAATTCCTAAACTAACCAAAAAGCAGATACGATCAGAGGCCCTTACAAATTACAGCAAGTCAGGTGCTTTTCTGTTCTAACTGCACTTTTATTTTTTGCACAGAATTTATTATTCTTCATATATTAATTTCTAATTTCACAATAATGTGTTCTGTACTTCAGGATATTTTATTGGTGTACTGTGTACTTTTTATATTTTTTTACGCTACGTTTTCTTTGCACTATGTGAACTGTTTTTTTGCACCATGCGAGTTTTGGTATTATATGCATGTCTGTCTGTCCTACATAAATTAGAATTTCCTCCTGCATCACTAAAGTTCTCATTCTTAAATAATTTTTAAAACTTCTTTGAAAAATTCATGCACCTAAACAAAAAGTGTCGGTCAGATGGCTCAACTGTATCCAGAGGCCTCACCAGAACAATAAATCAGTAAACAAAAATTCTCCTGGGGCAGGAGACTTTAAGATAAGAAAGATACCACCACAGAATGGTCATGACTGCCCATTGACCAATGTGTCATCATCAGAATCTCACAAAAGTGCTAATCAATCCACACTCCATCCCCTGTGCAACTGCCAGATGTGGTTACCACTCCAGATGTGGTTATCATTCCAGACGGACATTCAGATGGGGGGGGGGGGGTCATCTAAGCATACTGAAATTCTATCACCTGCGTGGAATCAATGGATGTGAGGGAAGTTACTGTGGTGGGTTGCAGCGGACAGCAGCTGGAGAGAATCGGGCAGCAGCTCTTGCACGATCTCCAAGCAGATTTGCCTATTTGCTTTCTTCCCGCTTTGCTTAAATGAGCAATTACAGTCGCACAGCCCATTTCACCATGGGGCTTGCAAAGACGAAAGATGCACCTGCTGAAGTTTACACAAACAAATAGCTTTTAAGATCACCATTGCAATTCAGAGAAGCTAATTAGCAAACCTGGGCTGTTTTCGCGATCTCTGTGAAATGCTATCTGTTTCTAACAGCTAAAGCAATAACAATGCATCCCAAGTAGGATCTTGCCCTAATCACAGCTAAACAGCTCTTTCCATTACAATTCAAAAGCAAGTAATATTTTGTCCAAGGTATGCCACACCCTATCAAACCTAGATATTGGTAGAGCCCCCAGCAGCCCAAGCCACAGGCTAACCCTAACCACTTATTTGCAAGAGTCAGTAAATTCAGTAAATGGCAATGCTGTCCATTTTATTACCTTATATTTGTGTACAAAAATATACAAATTTCAATTAGATGGTAATCTGCCAGAGACAAAGAGAAAAATCTGTTCTAATGATAATCTGATAATAGAGATTAATTTCCCCCAAATGGACGTAATCACCTTAAGCCGTTTTCATTGTAATTTATTTTGTTTGCAAGAAATGCAAACTATTTATTTTCTACTTTTTTAGGGAACTTGCTCAAACTAAAATATGACCTTGTTCATAAGATGTTTTCATTTCAAGCAATTTGTGTTTGAGTTTGTGTTCTTCGAAATATTCAATAAATAACCAGAAATGGTTAGTCTGTGTGAATGTTCTTCAATTATTTTTAAATCATAAATATATACAGTCTTTCATTAGAAAAAACATCGTTGAGGAAATTTACAAATACAAACCTTGTTAGTGAAATGAGGGTAAAAAAAACACAAAAAAAATATTGTTCATTTATTGAAATCAAGGTAAAATGTTCAATTAATCGTGATATTGATTTGAGGTCATACTGCCCAACCCTAGTCATCCTGTATTTTTCATTTGATTTCTTTGTGTTCATGGAGTGGTCAGACGAATGCTTTCAGTCTCTCAACTGTCTGACAGACAACTTCACAAAATAAATACAAACATAATCATGCTGGAAATTGTCATACCAAAAAGACCATTAGCAACATCGATACCATTGCTGCTGAACCCAACAGGAGGACCACAAGTACAAGTTTACTGTCACTACCGACCACACAAGCTGCTACTCCAACCTGAGGGCTTATAAACACACCCAGTATTAGGGTGGTTGTATTAGTTGTTACAGACCATTTCTGATTGCAAGAAACATTTACAATGCTTCTGATATCATTACTCCTACATAAATTGTAACCTTCTGGTGTCTGAATGTTTTCCAGCCACACCATGAGCATGCAGGCAATTAGGCATCTGGTCCTGTGTTGTATAGGATAGCCCTGGAGGTTCAGTAGAGAATTTGGAATTATGACAAGCAGAGAACAGGCCCAGGTGCTAAACATGAAGGGCAGAGGGTTAACTGGTCAAAAACATGAAACCGTAGCACGAAAAGCTATAAAAGATTTACTGAAGTACCAAAGACAACAAAGACTGACTTGATCATTAATGAGACTATAACACCACCTAACACATAGGCTTGCCAGGGTACTGCATAAAATAATAAAATCCATTGAAAGGAAAAGGAACTCATACCAGTTGTGATACTTTTGCCCCTTGCCCAAAAAGATTGAGAGAATATTCATTAGCAGAATAATACACTCCAGTTAGAAAAGGTGGGAAAATACTGGAAGTTGTGATTTGCACCTACACTCCAAAAATCCCTCTTCTCCACATTCAACCAATTAAACTCAATGGCTATCTGATGTAACATCCTGCTGCCTAATCCTTTGTCCCACTGAGAAACTGGACTAGAAGTTCTGAAGTTGAACTGACCCCTCAACTCATAATAATCTGTAATAATTCATCACATCTGGATAAAATTCATCAAAAAATTTGAGAGGCCTATTGAATTTACATAGAAAGGTATTATTAAAAGTACCCACAATCTTCCAACAATTGGACACATATATAGTCTTCCACATGCATTAGAAAACAATTGCTTGCACACTCCGTGGAAATGAAGGCCAATGAACACAATCAGAAAAAAAAAGGAGTTTTTACATAAAAGTATCTGCTGCAAACACAGCTGAGGGCTCCTGCTCTCTTCTCAGTAATCTGACAATGTTGTATCAGTTGCTAGCCCTTGTCTGAGCAACAAACAGAGCCAAGATAAACATAGATGTTAACCGAGGGCTAAGTCAACAGTCAGACACATTGCTTCACCAGACATCTCCAGCCAAATACAGGTATCGTTTTCAGATGGTGTCTACCAACCACTCCAGACCATTATCAAACATTCCCAGAGGGACTTTTTATATAAAAGGAGCGGAGTGATTGTGCCAAGATATGTAGCCATGCTAGGAATTTAAATGATTTGTTTGTGCTTTCTGCATGTGTACAGACACACACACAAACACAAACACACACATCACATGAATTAGGTACTTTCATTCTCACCCCTCCGAGTATGACATGTGCATGTTTTCCACCTGTCCAGACACATGCAATTACGTGACCTGTTTTTAAACATTGCTCAGAACATGTCATTGTGTGTGTGTGTGTGTCATGCGATGATGACATGTAACTGGGAAAAAACGATATGGATTATGGGTTTCTAGAGGGAAATTAAGGTTGGGGCAATACATGGTCAGACACCTCAGTCTAAGGACTGATCAGATTAAAAATAAAAAATATGAAAAGTTTGAGGGTTTTTACCAAGAACAAGGCATTGAATGTTTAGTTACTGAACCAATCCACTTCAACCATTTCCCTTTGGTGCTACTAAAATAGACTAACGCATGCTAATCCCCAGAGACTGACTGGAGACTTTGCTAAGGGCTTCCATTTTCCTGGATGTCCAGCATAAAGCCACATTAATAGGCATATATTTTACCAGGAAATGAGAAAAGACTCAGCCCAGGACAAGCCTTCATTGCACATAGACACCTTCACAAAGGCCGATAGCACTTTTCATCATAATTTCTGTAAAAACTACTCCTGGTAAGAGACATCCAGCATTTATTAACCCCTCTGACTTGCACAGCATTAAAATAAAGAAAATAAAAAATATGCATAAATTTTTTTAAGTGGCCAAGAATAAGAAGCTTCTTTGGTTCAGTGTGAAGGCCTGACCTTTAAACAAATGAGGATGTCTAGAGAGGGCCTACCACAGTGGCAAACACACTGGTTGTGCAGCAATGGCCACTCAATGGTGATGTTTTTCACAGACGTCGTGCAGCCCCTTGGCATTAAATTTGCATTTTAAATCACAGTCCTTTTCACAGTGGAAACGTGAAGGCACCGGGAACTCCCAGGACCTGAGACAAGCTCAGATTTATTGTTTTACTTCCCCTGTATCCCTCTTGCTTCCAAGAGTGGATCCATTAAAAATAGTTTGAGAGACGTCAGTCACCTACAGCTGAGAAAAACCGTGGGACGGGAAAGTCTGTCCCTAGGGGGACACTGGGTTTCTCATGCAGTGCAATAAACCACAGTAGAGAAGGGCGAATGGACAGAGGTCTTCAAGGACACAGCAAACGGCCAAAGACACTCCTTGCTAAAGAGTACCACACTAGACTCACAATAGTACCTGTGTCAGAACACACAACACAACAAATATATCCAAGGAAAGCAAGGACAACAAACCGACAAGTAAAGGTACAAAACTGAGCTCCTGGATAAAACTGAATTGGACACAGGCACCCTAGCGAATGAGCTTCCCGATGTGGATAAAGCCAGATGACACAGGCCAAATCACTATCACACTTTATCTGAGTGTGGCTGAAACACCCATACAGGTAATTATCCTACAAAAATAGTGACCTTTCAAGGCAAGTACTACCTAGCAAACAGCTAGAGCAGAACTAATATATGACAGTCCCGTACAATTCTGACAAATAAAAAGTAAATACTAATCTAGAAAATAGAATTACCTTCTTTGTCACCATTGGAGCAACATGCAAAAATGATATATAACATCATATTTCACCTTACCGATACTCTAGGGGAATACCCAGAACCATACTTGTTAGCTGATGACAGCAAAGATAAAGACCATTTACTCCGTTTTTTACAAATCCTCCCACAATCACTCATAATCAAGCTGCCAAAGGAACAATACCCTTAATGACAAAAGCAGTATGACGTAACACGCTTTAATGAGGAGGTGGTCAACTTCAAGTGCCTTTAACTGAACAAGTTGTAAATATCTGTGGTGCTAAACTGCCAACAGCAAATGCACCTCATGTGGTCATGAGCCTCTGTACACAGTCATCAGTCTTTAAATGCAAAAAGCCAGCATAATTCTGCTTTCAACTGAAATCATTGGCACAGATCAGTACAAAGAGGCACTCAGAGACTATATGTCAAAGTAGAAAGATGTTGACAATTTTAAAAAGGTAAAAAATGATTCCTGCTATATAATAAGCTAAGAGGAGCACAGTGCTTTTTTTCTGGCATACTCTAAGCAGGGGGGGAAAGGATAAATGAAGCAGAGTACGATTTAAGTGGCAAAAGCACCCAGACCTGAAAAAAATACTGAAATATGTCAATCGCGTGGAGGCAAAATGCCAGTTTCCTCCCAGGGAATATAATCTTCTGAATCTCATCAGCTCATCTTAAGTAAGAGTCATGACATGCAGAAAACTAGTAAAGGATTCTGCTCAGCCACAATATATATATTTATAAACACACAATATTAATTTTTGCTGAACGTGATTTCAGGAGTTGGCATATTACTATTACACAAGGCCATGTTTACTTAAAATCATTTCAATTCATGAGAAATCGGCCTCAGGACACAGAAGAAAGTAGCACAAACTTCATCACTTGCAAATAAACAAACAAATAATGCTTCAGAGACTATGGACGACATTCATCCATGACTGCATGCGGATTAGAGGTTCAGGACAGCCTCATAACCCGAAGCATGCCAGCTCAAGGCCTAGAAAGGCACTGCTTCACTACTCTTGAAATAAAGTGCGCACAAAGACGAAACATACCAAAGCAACTACAGAAATGTCCAAATCATAACCCTGCAGCTCCCTGTTCTGAATGGCTCAAACCTATGGTCGAAGCTGCAGCTTACATGTGTGGATTAACTTTTGTCTGATGAGCATTAACCCCTAAACTCAAATGAAGCAAGAGGCATGAGTTCTACCACTGGAAAATGCAAGTTTCAGTTTAAAAATATGCATTATTACATTATCAAGGTACGATAATAAACTGGGAAACATTCAAAGATATTCATACACATTAATGACAGTAGTGACATTAATACAGTAACCTACAAATTAAATTGTTGTTTATAATGTATGTAGCTTTTATGACAAAGAAATCGAGTATGCGATCAATGCTCAACTCTGCAGCTGATCCCAGGAAATTCCTCATACTGGACCTGTAATTGCATTGCACAAGTTACCAGAGAGGCCGTACCTCAATTAAAGTTTCACACTTTGGCATTATTTTTACACATTTAATAATGAGTCCAAAACATAGTAACTTAGTACTTACAGGGACATAATTTAGATGGTTTGTATATTATATGAAAAGGTCTTACGAGGAAATGACAATGCAATTTGACATGCAAAGTGTACAGTCATGGGTGGAAATTATGTGGGATGGGGGCTTCTAATCACTCCAGTAAGTAAAATCATCCAAAACTTCAATCGGCGGAGACTTCAGCCCCCAAATGCTCAACCAGAAGTTATGCCCATGTGTACAGTATCGGATTGCTTGTTCAGAAATTGGTAATGAACAGACGAATGCTATCGCGCTCGCTAGCAGAATGTTATGGGTGGAGGTTAGCGGTGACCAAGTATTATTCGTGAATTTTCACATTCATGTGGATCTTCCACTCCGAACTCTTTGGCAGCACTCGTATGCTGAAAGAAGAAAAGACAAAACTGCAGATTGCAATGTATGTACAGCTAGTGCAGATTTTTCGTGCCTTCTAACTTAGTAAAAAAGTATACAAACTAGATGTATTCATATATATATATATATATATATATATATATATATAATTTGGCAACAGGTTGCACTTCTTGCACTTTAAGTAATATTTGTTCATTTATGCGAAAGCTTAAAGCTACTGAACAAACCTAAGAAGCAGACTTCCTGGTTTCTTCCTGTAGCGTACTGGCGTAGGTTTTGTTTGAGCAACATGGCCATTATATTTCCCTGTTCTTAGCAAACTCAAACAATGCCCCTAAAGCACTAACTGCAGACAGCTTGTAATGTTTACTGAAATGTATTTATACAAATGTCTCATTTAATGCTTAGTAGGGGAAAAAATTAGATCTGTATCGGTATCAGCAGATACTCAAAATTTTAGTATCAGAACTGCATCAGTAAAAAGAAATATTATGCCATGTCTATTTAATATCCGAGGCTTTGTGTGTTGATCTCACTGCTTTATTCCATATCTTGCCATGATATGGGGCCAGTGGGCAGGCCTAGTTTTTAATCTGATGAGCAGGCATTGTTCCCTGGTCATTAATCCCTGGGGATCTTATGGGGGGGGTCCTCACAGTTGACACAGCAGTTCCACCCCAACATCCCCACATTCAAACACTAATGAGCAGCACAAGAAAGGATTCAGAAAAACAAGCAGGCAAAACAATAGGAAGAGAGAAAAAGCGCCAAGGAGGCGTTTATTGTGTGTGCGAGTCGCCGTCGTCGTCACCAAACAGCAACACAAATCACTGCTGACCAGCACTTCTCATCGCGCCCTGACTGGACCCTTTGTAGCAACTGCTATTGGCTTTTTTAAATGCACTTTGTATGGGTCCCTGGAGCCTCCTGTGCTGTGTACTCAACACCCCATCCCACCAGAAGGGGTTAATGCTCAACAGCTGTCATCTGCATTACAAAGGGTGGCCCACTGACATACAGAGCCTGGAACGGGGGGAGAGAGAAGGAAGGGGGGGCGAACACCCCGTCACCAGTTTGTTACAAACCCCCACCCTCATGCCCCTCTGATTTGCATGATGCTACAACAAGCAGCTTTAAATGAAAGAAAAAAAAACTACTCTGCCTTACCATATTGGCCAACATATTCACTAGCACCCAGACACAGCTGGTCCTCACCCAGGGACGACACACACAGACCAACTTTGACAAGACAGAACAGCAGGTAGCACAGGCTCTACCTCCATTTTACCACAAAACTGAATGGATATGGAAATTAAACAGAAGGTAACTGAAGAAAAACGAAAAACCATTTGGAAGAGAACACAGGCCCTTCAGCTTCAACCAATGATATAAGACTAGGACAGCTAAATGAGTGACAAATAAAATACACAAAAATTGCCTTCAATCACACTCAATTCCCTTGGCTCAACACATACACAAACAGACGTACACACTTGCAGAACTAGTACAAGAATTAAAAGGCTGAGGGAGGATCTCCTGTTCATTATACCTAAAATATTCTAATGGCTGCTGCAAACCATGCTTCAGGGGTTGGGCTTATTCAAATACTTTAGATCTGGGAGGTCAACTGCGAACTGCAGTTGAAGGACATATTATTATTTACAAAGAACAGATACGAGAGTCAAAAACAATGAGAATGAACGCCACAAAAAAACAAATACCAACATTATGAGAATCTATTTTAACACTACATCAATTACTTTGTTACTTTGTATCATATAAGGAAAAAAAATTCAATGGCATTATCGGTAATACACTGGTTGAGTGCACCATTCTGACAACCTCACGGAATGCAAAAAATCTGCACAAAACAAGGGAGTAAAAAATACTTGGTTACCACTTAACCAAATCAAGTGGCTTAATAAACTTAGCTACGCTCTCCCTCCTCTTACACTGTTGGAGGGGAATCAAAAGCCTTCAAAGGTATGTCTGTTGTGAAAACACACTGAGATAGGTGAGATAATATAAATTGCATCCTTGGGAAAGACAAGTACCAGCCACAAACAACAGATGATCTGCCAAGCAGACCTCTCTATTCGTGAGATAACAGAAACCGGACCCCCTCCAAGAGCCCCTCTGTAAGGGGGGAATCCTGGCGCGATGACAGACAGTCAAACAGGTTAGGGTCAGGAGAGGAAGCGGCCATGGGGTCAGAGACAGGGGACCAAAAGCACCCCTTTGGGAAAAGTGGGTTTGAGTGATGCCAAGGAGCATTCCAGGGACACCTCCTGCTCCACTGCAGTAAGAAAAAAATCCTGTGGTCTGGAAGCTTTAGACTTTTCCAGATTAAAAGTATTCCTGAAGCATTTTTCTTACGATAACACTCAGTGTGCAGAATCCCTCATCTTAATCAAAATGTCAAGAGCACTGAGTAAGAGTTAGGCTCACTTATTACACAATGACCATGTGTTAAAAGTTAGGGAAAAAGAAATATGGAGGATAACGAATCTATGCTTGGCACAAAATTCCAAATACCTTTAGCTATATAGTTAACAGTTGTAAAAACACCTCACACAATTACAAATTACTGAAGGCAAAGTATGCCCACATAGCCCATGTTAATCATTGCTTTGAGTCTGTATCCACAATCAAAGGTCACAAAGGCTCCATGTAAGTAGCCTATTTTTGAGCAGCCACACAAGCAGAAAGGCCCTCATTTCCCCCCATCATACAAGACAATGAGTATTCAAGAAACAGTCGAGGTCAACACTATCCTTATCTTCAACTATGAGACTCTCAGTCTGGAGAGAGAGAGAGAGAGAGAGAGAGGGATTGTGTGTGTGTGTGGGGGGGGGGGGGGTAAATAGGAGATTAAAACCTTGATGCAATAAAGAAACGATTACTCCGTCTTGGAAAGAGGCAGTGGAATGGATTTTACCTGATGTCAACATAAGAATAGTAAAGAGTGGATGGGCTCCTTTGGAGTAGTGCTAACTCCATGTAGAGTAGGGACAGTGAATGCATGGGTCAAATTTTAGTTTTCTAGGGTTACAAAAACATAATCCAAATTAAATCCGAATTCATGCACAGAAACATGCAACAGGGCAATTCAGCAGTATGGCTGTGACTGAATGAGAAGCCCTTGTGTGAGAAAGAGAAGAATCAGATCGCTCTCTCCCCTAGTGCTTAACAAGACAGGAGCCTGTGCAGTAAGCACGCCGCTAAAGCTCGCCGCAGTCATCTTTCTTGCTTTCACTCCCTCTAGTGTCCAGAATTCACATTGCCTTTCTCACTCAATATTACTGAGAGAACAAGTAAGAAAGGGAGAGAGAGAGAGAGTGGGAGAGAAATTCTGAGAGGAAAGCAGCAAGCAAGAGGGGCGGGAGAGCTGCACAAGCCCCACCCACAAATGACATCAGCGCTGCACTGAGGGAGAGCTAGAGGCAGACTCAACTTCACATTTGTACCAGGCTGCAATCTGCTCTGGTCTCCGCTTCTGTTTCAGAGCTAGAAGAGTGTGCGGACACACACGCAGACACATACATTCACGCAGACACAAACATTATTACAGATATTACTACTGCTACAGAATACCATATTTGCTCTCCCAACCTGAGGTTTCTGGTTTGAGATCTGTTCCTCCTGGAGTTTGAAGACTGCAAATTCCTTGCATTGGATTTATTTCTTGGCTGCCTAATTAGTAAGAAGGATTATTTTTCTCTCATTTTTTGGTTCTTGATTAGCAGGTAAGTGTGTTTTGTTTTGGTTTTCTTTATATCTTTTAAAGCTGATTAATTTTTCTGATTGCCTTTCTCCTTTTCCCTCTCTGCTTGATATATCTATTTTTTCTGTTATTTCCACAGTAGAGGAATAAAAAAAATACACATATGAGCAGATTCATTTTTGAAATTGAGAGCATCTTTTCTCTCGTCACACTAATGATACACAATTTTCTTCCTTAAGACAAGAGGTTTTTGCATCGGTATTGTATCAATAATAGTTCCTGAGATAGAAACCCAGATCCATTCGTTCAGATCACTCACATTCAAACTGAAAGGGAATAATAACAAAACCAAAATAATTATACCAAATAACTTTTGTGTTTGTACCTGAAGGCTTGCTGATGGGAGAAGGAGTAGCTCTAGTGAGACGGACATATCTGTGGCTTGTGAGAAATTTCACAGGAGAGTAGCAAGTGGTCACTTATTCTTGGACACTGGGGTGCTAACAGTCGAATTGTTCAACATGCCTAGGCCTCCCTCTCCCTCTCTAAGGGAAAAATCAAAGTCACTGGCCTCTCTGCACCCAGCTGCTCCAGAGCACAGACACATTAGCGAGCAAGGTGCCCGCTCCGCATTTAACAGGGACTTGTAAAGTCCCCGCTGTCTCCACCGCTGTCTCCACTTCGCTCTCCGTTTATCCGGCGCCGTCGCTGTGCTCATGTTCACGGCAACAACCGGCCACTACTCTGCCTCACAAGGTCAGCTTTCGTGCAGCGTTTCAAACTCCCGTTCACTACTCAAACAGCAGGCAACGTGAATCCACAAAGCTGAAGGGGCTTAATGTTTGCTTTCTTCCCTCCATTTTAATGGGGTATAGGTCGTGCGGGCTGAATGAGCACAGATCCAGTATCTAAGGATATACTTGTACAAATACGTTAAAATTAGTTCTGAACTCCAGATGTCGAGGTCAGGGATGGACACCGCATGCGAGTGAAATGAGGATGATCAGGGACGTCGCATCTGCTATTTGAAAAAGCTCTGCACTAAAAGCAACATGCACATTGAGTGGCCCTCAGCCTTTAAGAGAAAACAAAGCATTATACCTTTTTTTATTCCTAAAAACCCACAGAACAACGAAACACATAAGGCGGCATTCTTTCCTTGGACTGCTCAGAGCTGACAGAGCACAAGGAGCTGCATTTTCAGTGCGGGCACGCAGCCGTGCACGCTAACAAGAGACACACCACTCATAGATGCTGGTCTTACTTACGGCGGCCAGGCAATTCAGAAACTAGTTCAGACGAGGATAATTACTGTAACATTAAGTCTCATCAATAATGACTAGCAGGGGTAATGTAATGAAACATTGTCATTAGCAGCTCTCAAAGCATACATTCTGTTTAAGACCTGTCACACGAACTCCAACAAAAAGCTTCTTTCAATTTAAACATGGTTCTCAAAGGTTCACAGCGTCTGTCTATGCTGGAGACCAATGGTATAAATCTTGCTATTTCAGTAAGAATCCAGCAGCGAAAACACAGGCTTTAAACAAAAACACCCCACGCTATCTGATAGAGGAGATTAGATCAGTTTATACTCGTATATAAAATGGATTTGCCTGTTATACCTCTAAGCTTATAAGCACCACGCCAGACTCATCAAGCAGACACGCACTCTGGCACAGGACCCTTGCACTAATTGGATTTTAGGATTTCTAATAATAATAATGCTCAAAAGAATTTTTTTTTTTAAATCTCACTATATTGATAGAAAATCACAACTTGTCACCCCTTTGCTGATCTTACTCAAGACATTAGTGTATTGAACTAGGGAAAAATTGTTTATATAATAAATGGGGCAAGATGAGACTGCATTTTGAGTTGTATGTGGGGGGGAAAAATGGTTAAATTAGCCCAATCATTGATAATTAGCAAGTGCAATAAGAACCATCTGTATAGACTCCTAACAGGACTACCATTAACAAAACAAAAATAATGACAATACCTCAAATATTTTATTATTTTGTTAATTAGTATGACTTACGTAATTTGAATACATGGAGATGATAAAATAACGGTTCCTTACTGGAGGACTACTTATTTACTGGAGGAACACAATCGCCATTTAACTGACATCTCTGCGACACATAACAGGAATCCTCATTGTGTTTAGTGTCAGATGCCCAAGGCATACGCTCTCACTGGTCAATTTTATTCAGTGGTTAAACATTAAAAGGATGACTCGTTTATGGCCTCTAGAGAGGGCTTTGTCACTCTTTCTATGGCAGATAAAAATAGTCATGTTTAATTCCTCTATCATGTTTAGTGGTTCTTGTTTTTTAAAAGCGAAAATGAAAGAAAATTACACTTGTCAAATCCTGAAATAGTGATTTGAGTGTAACAGTTATATTAAGTGTAACAAAAACACAATAAAAAAAAAACTAATAAAAATTACAGAACGAGAAGAGCATCAAGATCTTTTTTGTGTGATACTCCACCCCTTCACTGCTCTTCATACGGCCTATGTGTACTCACTGGGAAGCAAACCAAGATAGCCAGTGGCTAATTAAGGTCTAACGTGATGCCTTCTAACATCCGGCAACTGACCAGCCTTTGGTTTTCATGGTAGACGGAATTTCCTACAATCCCTACCACCTCCAAGTGGGGAAAGACTGAGTTACCAGAACAATTCCCTAACAGCATGCTGTCCACATTCAGGAAAGAAAACCATCAGGAGAGGTCATTCACCACACACCACAGATAGAGCAAACAGGGAATTACGCCGTTTTCAGCGCGCAAGAAAAATCTAACAAAAACACACTTCATTTATTTTGGATAAATGGACAAATCAATCTCGTTAACATCATTTGCTTACAAGCATTTACAAGAGAAGACCCGGGAATGAGACACAATAAAAGAAGCTATTTAATTAAATGTTTCATCTAATTCTTAAGATCAGATCCTTTTTCTAGGGCCACTGCAAGACCTAGAAATAAAAGACGTCAATTGGAGTTGCCCATAAATCTATATGAATCTATTATTCATAAGAAAAATCTGTTACGTTCATATTTCAGCCACAGGCTAATGAAAGGCAGGAAGGATTGTTGGTTGCAAGAGGAGAGTGAGAACTGATAGAGAAAGTCAAACTAACTTTAACCAAGTAAAGAACCCAACTAGTAAATTCACATCTGAATAAAAGCTTAAAAAAAGATTAAGAGTTGGTATCAGTGACAAAAACAGTAGTTTGCACCCCCATTGTTCAAAATCCTTTCCCTAACTGGATTTCCCAAGCTTTATACTACGGCACCCCCTTAAGAAAATTCTATCTTCAGTACCGCTGTACAATTATTCAGCAAAGTAGTTTAAATACAGCTTGCTGTGACGATTAAATGCAGAAAATATTTAATATTTTTTCCACGCTGTCATTTTAGAAGCTACTTTATAACTCTGCTTTACAAATTCATACAAATTGGTAGAACTAGGTAACTTTACAACGCTTTAAACCCAGATATAGCTTTCTTTTGTGTATGTGTGTGTAAAAAAAGTTATTTCATGTAATTAAAAAAAAAAAAACATCTTTCTACTGCGAAGCTGCTTTAATCGATACCGAGTGCTTCAGGGCTCCTTTTACATTGTTAAATGTATAAATAAATAAATATTTTAAAACAATATATTTCCACTTGAAATTCTCTCCACATTTCTGAGGAACCCAATGTACATTGGCACATACAAAGCTGACATACAGCTCACACACCTATCATAGTGCCTCTTTGTAATAGTCCTGCAAAAGTTCTAGCGGAGCCTTGATGGGCGTGTGTGTATATTTTTAAATTGGGATGCTCAATTTAGCTTTACAGCTTGCTATAAATGGAGCAGAAGCTGGCATGGCTGCAAGTTTCTAATGCAAACAGTAAAATAATTCCAGCAGCTGCTACCCCCAGAAAGGTCAGGGGGGGAAACAAGGTTTTGCCCGTGAAAAAGATGCAAAAAAAAAGTTTATTAGCTATATTATAAACAACAGACGCACACATGCACTCTTCATTCTCCCAAAGTTCTCTTGTAACAGATTGCAAGGCCTTCTTTTTGCCCACGGGAGAACAATAGGCCTGGGGCACTTGGGGGTGAAATCTGATGAGCGCAGAAAGAAAAGCTACCCGTTCACTGAGGCCTGTTAGAAAGGGTCAGCCCCCCGCAAAGCCAGCACATACCTCCCCCATATTGAGGGAAGGTGCAGAGTAGGTTCTGAAGAATAAGTAAGGCTATTTTTTCAGTCTCACTTTTCAGAATGAAAACTGTATATTTGCAATGCAAAGTTCTTAAAGAGTGATACGTGCATGACATAGACTTTAACAGTAGTCATTTTGGGCTTGCAGCACTTGAAAAACAGCCCAGTTCATCCTGTACTGTTCAGGTGATGAGTGTTAAGGGCACATCACCTCAAAAGCCAGCGTCTGACATCCCTTCCCTGAAGCATTTTTGAATAGGTTCAGAATGCAGAATGGAATCTTGAAGGAATCCAGTTCTACTTTAGAGAAAAAAAACGCAGTGGGCAAACTGAGCTGAGGGGATAGAATGGGTAGTTTGAACCATTAGTTACTGTCGGTCCGGCTTGTCCATCAGGAAGGACAGAAGTCAATGTGGAAATTTTAATTGCATTTTTGAAAAGCATTAACATCTTGCTGCGTTTCCCTGTTGCCATGGCAAGGGGAAGTCAAGCGTCACAACAGATTAATTAGCCAGGTCTCCCCCCCCCCCCTCCCCAGTTTCTCCAGGTTCAGCTATACTGCTAGTCTATAGCTTTAAATTAAAAGATTCACTC
>JAODUD010000062.1:6203544-6214823 GCA_026784285.1 Stomatorhinus walkeri | reverse complement strand
ATAGCTTTAAATTAAAAGATTCATTCAGCAACACTCCAGTCTATGATAATGCATAGGCATGCATTAATGCTGGGATCAACACAGAATGACAAACTGGCAGTCTAGAAAATAAATTATTCAAAATGAATTATGTGTAGAAAAACGACTCTCCTGAATTCCCATCAGGTTTTTTGATTGCCGTTGCCAATTTGTCTCAAGTTGCTTTACTGCACTGAATAACAAAGCAACCACTCTCCGTTCCATTTCAGATTTTTTGCTGAAATGTAGTTCTGATGATTTTTGAACTGAAATGTAAAGAACATTTAAAATGTAGAATCATAAAGTCTTTTAAATACCTCAAAAAAATTGTCTATGTATTTATTGAGCTGAACAAATTGAACAGATTTTTACCCTCTGCTGATCTCCATACATCATCATACATTTATTATGTGACGCACCCGTGATCTTGAGATGACTGCAGAAGTCACTTTCATTGTTCTCCTAATTCCTCAAATCAGTACAGGTCACACCTGTTGTTTCTGCTTGGACTCTAATCTACAAATACATTATTAGGTATGGACTGGTATTCAGATGCACGGTGGTGTATTATTAGATGACATACTAGGTACTATATTCAAGTTACAGATCTCCCCATCTCCCTATTTCTTAATCTTACCCTTATCAATAGCTATAGCTGCTTCAACGGCTGCATGGTCCTCTGCTACCATACATGTTCCACGAAGTAATTTTAATCAGTCAGAGTACAGTGTAATTTTTTACACTGGGCAACGTAACTACATCTCAAGAGTAATTTTTCAGTCAGAGTACAGTGTAATTTTTTACACTGGGCAACGTAACTACATCTCAAGAGTAATTTTTCTGGGTAAAGAATATTGAAAAATATGTAGTATTTGTGCTGCATAAAAGTCGGACACAGTTTGCATTTTATAATCTGCAAAAGTGAGAGTAAAACCTGAAGGTGGCGTCAGTGGAGGTAGCAGAAATGTGAGACGAGCCTGGTATAGATCCCCATGTACATTTTCAGCCACTGTCAGGTTTATGATTCATGAGGGCGTGGGCACCCTTGGCCTTCTCCTGTCTGTTCATCAGCAACATTGAGAGGACCTTGGCTGGAGAAAGGACTAGCAGGGAGATGCCCCAATAGGATTGTGGATTCTCTCTGAACTTTCTCTTCCACTCCTCCCCATTTTATTTGCACCCCAATCCAAACCTTTCCAAAATCACCGAATGTAAGCTCCACAGACAACTGAGCAAGACAGGAGAAACCCACCCACGGCCCAGTGTCTGGGCCCAGATCACTGTAGCTTTTGATATGCATATCTTTCTTTGCATGCAAAGAAATTCTTTGCTGCCATCACCATAGGAAAAAAAAGAGAGGAGGCAGGACAATGTGCACAATGATGACTGCACGGTTGAAGAATGGGAAAAAAAGGTTTTTATAAAAATGCACAACAGTCTGACTAATCTAGGTCCCACAAACAGTGGCCACTATCAAAGGGAGTCAGGCAGGGCCCATTGTATTTGGGTAATTTGGGCAAAAGAAAATAGATCCTTTGGTACATAGAGCCACAGTGAGCCTTTGGAGCATCAGTTTTACAAAAAAGATTTTAAAAAAAACCCCATATACAAATATTAAAATCTAAAATGTAAACATCAATTTTGTGTGCACTTCTGCCTTGCCCAGACTTTGCAATCTTTATTTTTTTGTCTTTAGATTTTAAATACATGCTGCTGGAGCATTTCTGGCCAAAACAAGCACTGGTCCTTTTATCCCTGCATTAAGTAACGCAGTGCCATTTTTAAATGTCTTTACTTAACACTGATAAAACCCCTGACAGAATGGCTGGATTTCACCAAAACACATAGTGACATGCTGGCTGCTTAGGGGTTTACATTGCCGGAATTACAACCTACGCTGCTTTCCATGGGGCAAGCTGGTTTCTTTTATAATACTTTAAAAAAAAGCAGCGGAAAGGTCCAGGTTCTTGATTTTGTTTTTCTCGAAGACGCTTGGAAATTACTGAACAGCAAAAGGTGCAGCAGAAAGCACTCCGAACAATTCCATGCAACTCTTCCTGGGCCCATCCCAGCATGCTACTCAGGCAGATCCGCAACACATTTACATTTTCCACCCACATTCACCACGCTGCCTCTCTCCCATCCAGTCCGATTTGGATTTAAAGTTAAAATTTAAATCTAAAACAGGCAAGCATATCGGCCTCTCTTAGTTGACCTCCACTCTCTTTCAGAGCCTTTGGCCAAAGCAAACTGTCGGAATAACAGCACGGAGACATTAAACACACTCAGCAGACTCAAACCTTATGCTCAGAAACATGTCAGCAATTTGAGTTTGGGAATTTTATTTATATATTTTGGGTCTGCCAAGAAAGAGAAAAAACACCACAATGGTGGCAGTCCGTGAAGGACATCATGCATGAGAAAACAGAGTGTCTACCCTGAATCTTTACAATCTATGGTTATCTTCACTTAGCAGTTGCAGAATTTACATATTAATGATGTATATTCATTGCCTTTGGAATAGTGTGCTATGTAATGCATTCAATTTCAGTTATATCTTAATATTGCCATATGACTCATTTTGTCAATATTTCTTTTCTTTCTAGAATTTGGGGACACAGACAGTGTGGTGGAATTTTCCAGCTCAACATATTGGTGGACACTAATGTCAGACCTGAGGACTTCAGAAGCCAACTGTCAAAGGCGCTACCAGAAGAAGTCCCCTTCATTCCCCATGCTCCATGCTGGATAAATGGTTCTTGGGAACACTAACAGGATAACTGTGGCTGGAGGCAAAAGGGGGAATGATACAGTGTCTACTGGTTCCCTAAAGTGCAACTCATCCAAAGAGGACCATATAGATCCTGTGGTAGATTCTGGAAATCCAGCAAAGGCCAGATACACTGCTTAAGACTCAGCAGCATGAAGTGTCTTCTTGGGAGGAGGCTAAAACTGCTGTCTCCATTCTCTTCCCAGCGCCAAGCCTCTTAGAGATACAAAAGGGTCCAGTTTGGGTCAGACCTGCAAGTCCCACAAAACAAAACGGATTCTACACTGCTAGGGTTCTTCTGGTACTCAAGAGGTATTTTTCGTATGGGTGGCTAAAATCACAGAGCTGGATTTTTTTGCATGCATTTTTGCCATGGTGAAACCTTTGAAGGCATGAACACTGGAGACCTGGGGTCAAGCCAGGAGGAAGGCAGCACGAGCAAGGATTGGTTAGACAATCGCTGCCCAGCCAGGACGTAGCCCAGCAGCTTCCAGATCATAACCTCTTAACCTCTTTCTGGAAAAGGAGAAAAAATCTCAGAGACCTCATTGGTATCTTATTGGATACCTGAGGGCTGGTAGAGGATCCACCCTGTTCTTCCACATCAGGTATCACAAATTCTTATACATTTGTTATTTTCTGCTTCAGTGAACAAATGCAATTTGCAATAAGACGTGGTGAAAGAAGGGCTACGACCTCAATACATAATCAAAATTATACCTTTTGTAATATTTTAGTTTCACACTTGGTCAGTCATACACACATGGCATTTATCAACTTCCAAAAATGGGAAAATTTAAGTATTTAGCTTTAGTAAACGTGTTAACGAGGGGAAAAAAACTGCATTTTACTAGTTTAGCTGCCATTTTGAAATACATAGCTTTAGTTAGATTTTCATAAACATATTTACTAAGCCTACTTCAGAAAGCTACTTGACTTACATTAACCAAGAGCTCCAGGTCGTACTTTAAAACAGTTCCGTTGTGTGGTGACTACATGGGTTTCAGTTTGGTGTCTGTGGGGATTTCTGTCATCACTAAACACATACGGTGTTGGCAGCATAAATTCTGCCAGTACCCCTCTACCCATTTAGGTACTGTAAAAACGCAGAGGTTCCTTTTAAATGCTACTCCTCAGATCTTTATTTTTGGAGCAATAGTAGCTTTTTTCCATCCTCTTCCTTAAGAGAGGAAGTACAAATCGAGAGCTAAGGGATTAATCTCAAACATCAAAAGTAGACTTGTGAATCCAGGAGAAAAGAAATCATTTCACGAGGGCAAAAGACAAGACTGGTTGTACAACATTTAATCAACAAGGCTTGACTTTGTTCACCCCAGTCTGCTGTTAAAAGCCACACTGAAAGGCAACCTCCATACAAGCAAGCTCACTGAGAAATCTGTAAAACAACCAAAGCTGGCTATTATGTTACACAGATTGAGTACTGACACAGGGCCTCAATTCAGAGGAACTCCAAAGTTTAAGAATGTGTCTTATCGATTTACAAGGCTGAATAGAGCCTTATAGTCACTTAAGGTACTTTTTATCATACATTTTGTAGGAATGTTTTGATACTACAATCCTTAAAAAGGATAACAACATCACAGTTATGAAATTTCTTTGTTCTGAGACTGTCTCAGGGTTAATTTTTTTCCATCAACAACAATCAAAACAGTTTCTCTTAAATTGTTGCCCATTAAAAATTTCATGCATTTACAGATCATTATAAAACCAATTCATATGAAAAAATTAGGCAGTCATCGGCATGTATTCCCCACACACGCACGCACGCACGCACGCACGCACGCACGCACGCGCGAGATAAAAATTAGAAATATAGCCTAACAATCAGCACAACCAAAAGTCTTATATTATGTAAATACCAAATACCGTGTTACTTTTTATGGAATATTAGCATTCATAGCCTGTTCTGATGGTTCTTCCAACCCTTTCTCTACAGAGATTTCTGAGAGAATCCTCCTATTCAGGATGATGTACAAGACCTTCCTCCGCTTCTTCACCAGAACATGGCTACTCCTTGGCTTGAGCTCCATTACTGCTTCCTGTCCTTCTTCGTGTCGCTGTGATGGGACCTTTGTCTACTGTAATGATCGGAACCTTAACTCCATCCCAACAGGCATCCCACGAGATGCCACTATCCTCTATCTGCAAAACAACCGCATTCACAGTTCTGGCATTCCTGCAGAGTTGCGGAACCTCAATCGTGTGGAAAAGATCTACCTTTACTGTAATAACTTGGATGAATTCCCCACCAACCTGCCTGTAAGTGTTAAAGAACTGCACCTGCAAGAAAACAATGTTAGGACTATAACCCATGCCTCACTAGCACAGATTCCCAACATTGAGGAGCTGCACCTGGATGACAACTCCGTATCAGCTGTCAGCATTGAGGAGGGAGCCTTTCGTGATAGCAACCATCTTCGATTGTTATTCTTGTCTCGCAATCACTTAAGCACTATACCGTCTGGATTGCCTATGACCATTGAGGAGTTGAGGTTTGATGACAATCGAATTTCCTCCATCTCAGAGCAATCACTGCAGGACCTTATAAACCTGAAGCGACTAATTCTTGATGGGAACTTACTAAACAACAATGGCATAGGCCAAATGGCTTTTGTGAATCTTGTCAATCTGACCGAACTGTCACTGGTGCGCAACTCCCTCACTGCCCCACCTGCCAACCTGCCAGGTAACAGCCTAGAGAAGCTGCAACTACAGGACAACCATATTAACCGTGTGCCTGTGGGGGCCTTTGCCTTTCTACGACAGCTGTACCGCCTTGACCTGTCTGGAAACAACCTAAGTAGCTTGCCAATGGGTGTCTTTGAAGATCTGGACAATCTCACCCAACTGCTGCTGCGAAACAACCCCTGGTACTGTGGCTGTCATATGAAATGGGTACGGGACTGGTTGCGGTCGCTACCCTCAAAGGTCAGTGTACGAGGCTTGATGTGTCAAGGCCCTGATAAAGTCAAAGGAATGGCCCTTAAGGACTTATCCACAGAACTGTTTGATTGCACAGTCACTGATGCCCCCCCCACATTTGATACAAGCACAGTTTCAAACACACTGCCACCATCAAGAGGTCAATGGCCTTCTTTCATTACCAAAAGGCCAATAGTTAAGGGGCCTGATCTCAGCAAGCATTACAGGAGCACTACGCCATCAGGCAGGAAACTCATCACCATAAATGTTAAGTCCAGCAGCGCAGACACTGTTCATATTTCCTGGAAGGTGTCACAGCCAATGACTGCATTACGTCTCAGCTGGCTGAAGCTGGGACATAGTCCTGCGTATGGGTCCATCACAGAGACCATCGTCCAAGGAGAAAAGACTGAGTATTTGTTGACAGCCCTTGAGCCGGATTCCTCTTATCGGATATGCTTGGTTCCCATGGAAACCAGTAACAGTTATCTGTCAGATGAAACGCCCGTCTGTATAGAGACTGAAACCGGATCTCTAAAGGCATATAACCCAACCACCACCCTCAACAGAGAGCAAGAGAAGGAGCCCTACAAAAACTCCAGCCTGCCTCTGGCTGCTATTATTGGTGGAGCTGTTGCTCTTTTGGCTGTCATCATGTTGGCGCTCGTGTGCTGGTACGTCCATAGGAACGGGTCGCTCTTCTCCAGGAACTGCACATACAACAAGGGCCGCCGAAGAAAGGACGACTATGCAGAGGCAGGGACAAAGAAGGACAACTCTATCCTGGAGATCAGAGAGACCTCTTTTCAGATGATACCAATAAATCATGGACATATGTCCAAGGAGGAGTTTGTGATACACACTATTTTCCCACCTAATGGCATAAGTCTATACAAGGCTCCACACAGTGAAAACAGCAGCAGCAACAGAAGCTATAGAGACAGTGGAATTCCAGATTCAGACCATTCCCATTCATGATAGTGAATACGCATCAGACATTTTATTATAAATACATGACTTGAAAACTGATTGGTCTTTTGCAAAACACTGGATTAAAAAAGACTGAAGAAGCAATGTTCTGTACATTCGCCATATAATTTATATTTAAGAACTTTTTATTAAGAAAAAGTTTTAAAATTGCAGGCCATCACTGAGCCATCGGTGTATGTTGTCATCAACTGCAATTCTATATTTTAGAAATTTGTAGTAATTTGTACTGTATTTTCCTTGTTTTAGGTTTCAGACCAATTAAAACTTTGTGCTCTACTGAAATATGATGACTTGTCAACTGTGAAAGTGGATTTTCATTACTGTGTTGAACAATCAAGATTTAAAGAGACATTAAAACCTTGTAGTATAATAAGCACAGGTAATTTTTCACTTTGTTATTGAGACTGTCAAAAAATGAGGGGAAAAGACAAGTGTCATGAGAAGGTAGATCATGGTAGATTTAACCACCAACAAAAAAGTAGATGTTGTCAATTCTTCTCTAGGACAGAAGGACCACGGCACAGACGCTGAATGTTTGGGGTTTTTCTTTAGGATTTGAATTGAGAGTTCAAAGAATTAAGCTTTATTTCTGCTTTATTTGACTTGCAGAAATCGATTTCACATTCATTCGCAAAGCATAAATGCCAGTGAGTAGCGAGTTTAAGACCATGTACTTGTGCAAAAGGGTAGCCTTTGGGATTACAGCACAGAGCAAATTAAGCACATTGGACAAGTTATTACTAATGAGGTATGGCTGACACAGAAGAAGCTCAGTGTTAGTATTGGTGACTTCATCAAGGAGAAACTAAAATACAATATCCTATAGTGCAGTGTACCATATGTCATTGTGAACGTTGCCCTATAGATATTATAATAATCTGGGCAGAAAAAAGTTACAGTAAAAACAACATTTTGGCTTTTGAATAGTGTCAGCTTTTCTATTATTACTGTTATTATTTTCTATTATTTTCAATTCAAGCCACTTTTTGTTGCCACGATTTAAGACTATTGTTCTTTACAACCTAAACCAAAGTGCATTGTACGCCCTTTGGCCAGTCTTGTATGTGCCTTGATCAAATGCTTATCGTATTTAGCTTTTTAAGAAAACCAGTGACTTTTTCATACACACTTGAATATGATAAAATATTGGTCATATTGCAGAATAAAAAAGTGGGAAAAAAAATAATCAAACCCTGTGGTGTTTCTTACCCTCACCTTACTTAACCTTCATTGACAATTCCAATTATTCCATTTCCCCAGCATTACAAATCTCGTGAATGGCTGGTTTGAGAACTACATTCCCTTTACTCTGTGAAGTGAGAATCCTTGCCAATAAAGTTTTGGTATTACTGGACAACAAGATACCATTTGCATTCACGGGGCAGCTAAATTAGCACGTTTAAGAATGGCAGGATTCAGTTTGATATACTTCCCAGGCACCATTAGAAGATACATGCTAATTGACTAGACACCATGCAGGATATGGCACAGACCCTACTGGGCCTGTCAAAATGGCAGCCTGGTGTAAAAAAAAAAAAAAAAACTACAAACTCTCACTAAAATTAGCTCACGCCTCATGACTGGAGAAAAAAGAAAACAACACACTAGATAATTTTCATTTATACTGCATGCAAAGACAGTCTGAACTTTAATTACATGTTAAATGAATGATGTGTCATCTCCAAATATTAACAGTTCTTCGCATTTTATTATGCATTATAGAACTTCTGGGCGCACACACAGTCACCCACAGATACGCACTATAAACCAAAGAGCCATGATACACTACATAGGTTTTAATGTAATTTTCAAAGCAAAAAAATATAAAGATCAATACTAAATCAACTTACATGAAAGAACTGTCAAAGCACAAATTTTAGTGTACAATGTAAAATAAAATTGAGTTTGGGGAAGACAACAAATAAACAAATATGCACATCCACCACAACACTATATGCATCTCTGAATTTCTCTGTTGTATCTCAAACAAAGGACAGATTAAAAGGCCTCTAATCGTTCACGGTTTTTTTGTGCTGTAAGATGGGGGGGTCCTCACTCACATCGGGTACATCATGTCTATGGATGAGATCACTGATATTTCGTTGAGGACACCACAGCCTGCCTCTTATCTTCTACATGTACATGTATACTTCCATTACTGATGGACTTTTGGATTTAAGTGTGTCACTCTGAGGTACCCTCAGTGACAAGTATTTTTCCATTTAAAAAAACTAGAAAGACATTCTATTATTTGTTCACTAATGCAGGATGATCACTAATGACAGTCCCAAAATAAAGGAGATTGTGTTCATCCATCATTCATCAGCATATTGAGCTTGAATACAACAGTCAACCAATTCACTGCAGGATGCTGATCTTATATAATTATACAGGTCTGACATTGAAACTTCTCAGGACCTTCTCAGTATCTCATAACATGCTCCCCATACACCTTTGCAACTCAAAATTATATTTATTTTTACATCCATTTATAAATTACGTACCCTCCAGACATCTTGCCATGCTGATATAGCTGTCTTTTTAGCATATTCCTCAGGAGTAAAACAAAAATATGTTGCATCATCCCTTAAAACATTCAGTACTGTCAGTGCTGTGTTCATATTTGAAACTCCAGAAATTTGAAAGAGCACAGCCAAGTACTCCTAATGCCAGTTTGAGACCCAAATCCTTTGAAGGCAACTCCATGAAAGCGATCAAAAGCCCTTATGGCTTCTGTATGGTGCATGGGTCACATGATAAAACTATCAAATCAATAAAAGAAAGAGGGTGGCAGTTTTCAAAGGCAAAAAAATTAATGTAAAACACATTTACACTCTGTGTTAAACCAGAGTACAACACACAATCACACACACTTACCATAACGGCTTATTTAAAGACCATTTTTAATGAAAAGCATACATGAGATCTATACACAGTTCTCAGTTTACATTGCAGAGTTTTATAATTTAACAGTATTCATGTTGATGGGTAACACTGAGTTTTAATAACCTGATTTAGAAACAAAGACAAAATGTTATTCCATTTTTCCCTGACCTATTTCTTTTGGTATATGTGGTAATAATAGAAACTAATTAAAGACATGATGTTTTCAATTACCAAAATAATAGCGTGCCATTTAACATACCCGGATAGCTCAGTTACTTCAATTACCTGATTTGGATGGAAAACTATTAGAAAAGATGCTGGTTCATAATGGGATAATTGTTTAAGAATGACAGTGGAAAATAATAATTTAAACTGAGTACTACTTTATGACAATGAAATTAGAATTACATTTCTAGTAATAAAAATATTAGAAATCAAATTTCTAGCAAAACTAAAATTTAAGGATTTGATGGAAGTTCTGTAATTACATACTTCCAATTGTCCTTCTTCATGTCAATTCTTATGGAAACTAATAACATAAACAGGTAAGTTGACTATTTGCACAGTTCTGATCTTCTGTCTTTTCCTTAAAAGAAAAAGAAACCCTAATGAGGCTGCTTTTGGTCTCTCGCATCCTGTTCAAGACATCTTGCACATCAAAGCTTCTCATTTATGTCTTACGAATGCTAAGCAGAACTGAGGTCAGAAACAAACCAAGCTCAGGGTTATCAAGTGCCTTTTCCAAGCAGCCAGCCCCAGTGCCGTGACAAAAGCATTAGCAGAAAGCCTAAAGTGACAAACCAGCACTAGGGGTGGGCGATGTGACCTAATACATGGTATTTTTCATTTTTTGGATGGAGACCATATTGTATTTCTTTTTTCCAGGTTTTTGGAAAAGTAGCATGTCCTGTTCCTTTATGCAGCTAAATTTTAAAAAGATATTTTATACATACACTTTAATTGGTATTACAGTTGGGTGCGGGTGGTCTTACTTTGAAAATGTATAAAAAGTGACGTAATGTTTTCCTATATCCATTTCATAATTGTCAGAGTAACAATGCAAAGTGAACGATTAGCCGTTTCAGCTGAAAACTGAGCATTTTACAGGTCATTTCAAATAAAATACAGGGTTGCTTAGTCACTAATTTTAAAGTTTATAATGGAATAATTGAGATTTGCCATAATATTTTCTGTATGTGCCTGAGATTGAAAGCATGCGATGCCAGATGTATGAGTTGGGAACCCTGAAAATGTATGTTTTTTATTTCACTCGAGTTGATTTATATAAAAAAATAACTTTACTTTATACAGTTGTTAAAATAAAAATGCAAACTTCAACAAACATGAAAATATCAATGAACTATATACATTTATCTAAAATTTCATTAAAAAACATACTGCATTTGAAAATGTTTCAGCTGTACAATTTCAAGTCAAAGCAGCCACTATGATAGAGATATTACAGCTTTTTGGTTGACGGGGTTAGATTCGCTGCCGTTATTAACACTAATAGAGCATTAGCACAAACAAAAAGGCTACATATGGCAAAGTGCGTCTTGCTTGGAAGTTAAAGGAGTTTGATGTTCATTGGTATGGGAAACAGGCAGTTCTAGAGTTACCTGGGTAGCTGTGCCTTTTACCACGCGCCTTGAATGAAGGCAGCGGCACATAT
>JAODUD010000062.1:6158104-6187722 GCA_026784285.1 Stomatorhinus walkeri | reverse complement strand
TACAGAGATGATGTAATGGCCCCTTTTGCAGCTGCCACTTCTCAGAAGGCATTCTACAAGTTCATGAAATGTGTCTGTGGGAATTTTTGCCTATATATACACAGAATAGCTTTTGTAAGGTCAGGCTCTGATATTGGACATGAAGACCTGGTTTGCAATCTCTGTTATCATTCATCTTAAAGGTGTCAGATGGTGTAGAGGGCAGGGCTCTGTGTGGGCCAGTCAAGTTCTTCCACACCAAACTTTCCCTAGCATTTCTTTAAAGACCCTGCTTTGTGCACTAGGGGACAGTCATGCTAGAACAGGAAAGGGCCGTCCCCAAACTGTTCCCACAAAGTTGGAAGCATAGAAATGTCCAAAATGTCTTGGTATGCTGAAGCATTAAGATTTTCCTTCACTGAAACTAAGAGGTCTAGCCCAATCCCTGAAAAATAACCCCATATCCTTATCCCTCGTCCAAAAACTTTACAGCTGGCACGATGCAGTCAGACAGGTAACATTCTCCTAGCATCCACCAAACCCAGACTGTTTCTGGTTGTTGTCATTAGTCCTCTGTATTTTGTCTGCGTTTCAATTTGTTTCCCCAATCCGGTCATTGTATTGTTTGTCTGCATTTTGGCTGCCTTACCTGTAATTAAACCCCGTATTCCCTGATACCCTGACATCTGCGCCTTTGTCTCTGTTCCATCCCCGCTTGGCACAACAATATTATTATAATTAAAACGTATTAATAGTTTATTATTAATATTAAAATAATACATAAGATGATTAATATTTTAAAATGTATTTTATATAATAATTACTGATACATTTAGACAATGATAGACAGTATTTTTACCATCTAAATATATTTATTCAGCTAGTGTAAACGTGTACAATGCTATCACAGCGAATGCGAGGCTGAGACTGAAGCCTTACCCTTTGTTTCCGCTGAGAGACGTGCCACGTGACTCATTTCCCGGCGCTTACAAGTTACTTTAGGTCAGCGTTCACGGTTTGACTTCTGAGATTCAGATCGAGCTCTAGGTAATTTTTTTTTTCGAACTGGTTAGTTCGACTTAAGAAATTTGAGTTCTGATGAGTTCGAGAACTGAGGTACCACTGTACCAGAGAAAGTTTAGAACTCTCCAGTTATTGAGTCAACTTTTATGCACTATGTGACTCAGCACTCAACGACCTTGCTGTCAATTTTCATGGTCTGCTACTTTGTGGCAGAGTTTCAGCTATTCCTAAACATTTTCACTTTGCAATAATATCCCTTAGACTTGACTGTGGAATATCTAGCAGGGAAAAAAAAATCACAAATTGACTTTTTTCAAAGGTGGTATCCTATAACAGTACCACGCTTGAATTCACAGAACTTTTCCATTCTTTCATAAATGTTTGTAAACCTGACTGCAGGACTAAATGCTACATTTTGAATGAAACACCTGAATTCAGTGGCTGAGAGGTGCATTCCAACAATTTAAATTTAGTGTGCATTTGGAAATTAGTCTACACAGACCCTTGATTTGATGCTTAGACTCTGTTTTCACTCTGCAGTGGTCAGGGACTAATCACATTCAATGGCTGGCTCAGAAGCCACAGCGTGTTGCCCCATTATCATTCATCTGTAAGAGCACCTCATTGGCACAGTAGTTAGACAATGTTAAGGCTAGATATTTTAGAGAGAATTTAGCCTAGTAAGCAGTTGGAATGCAGATACAACAAAGCAGCAAAAAAAGATAGAATCTAAGATAGATTGTTGGAGAGGAAAGCTCTTCAACTGTGACCTCGCCTGGATGTAGACTAAAACATTTATATTCACAGAGGCTTTACTCAATGTAAACTATATACATTTGATATGTCATATCAAAACTTGAGCGCGACAAAAACTGAATTTTATATTACAAAAAAGTTTGAAATCAAGGGCAAGATTTAGGCCTATGCAGAGTTAAGTTGAATACGAAATTTAATTACAACATTATGCAATTATGCTTCCCATAAATGATCACAATCTCTATTTAATGATCTTGTAAAGGAACCTCCACAATAAAACCTGTCAAGCAGGGACAGCCCTGCAACAAGCAGCCAATAATGCCACCCAAGCTGCAGGTCAGATAGGGCCAGCACATGAGGCTATAGAAGTAGTTGGTCGGGTTTGATCTGGCACAGACGCTGCAGCACAAGGAAACCCCAAACCTTGATAAATAATATACTAGACATCCTTTAGCTCATGGTAGTGAAGACAGAGCATTGAGCAATATGGACAGGTGGAAACTGGAAAGGACAACCAATCCAAGCTCTTGATAAGGACAATTTATCAGTGACACTTCACAAATGAGCAGCATCATTGGGGGGGGGGGGGAATACACACAACAAACACACAACAGAAAACAGATACATCTCTATATCAGAAGCATAGGAAATGTGGGGGGCAGAGGACGGGACTGTAGCCTGCTAAATTTGAATTGGGCTTTATTCACCCCCCCAATAAGTAGGCCATTGTTTACAACGTACTAATAAACATCAAACTCTCTTACTCCTTTGTTGGAGATAGAGATGTAGTGGGATTCCTCTTAAATTTTCTTCACAACCCCTTAGTTATGACTTCATAAACGCATTAAAAACACGAACTTGAAGTCATAAGGTAGAAGCTATGTGGTTGTTATGTGGGTGTCATCTTCTGCCCATTCAAGTACACTCCTTATCCATTATACTGCAGCCATTATACTGGTATTTAAATTCAAACTCAGTTTTTCAAAACAAGAAACTTGGCACAGTCACTTTTTTATCCTTAACCCTCACTCAGTCTCGGGAGAATATAGTGACAAAGTTCTCCCTCTGCAGAACAAACTCAGAAAAGCATGAATGCTGATATTTTTTCAACATTGTGACTCAACCAAGTTTGACTTGCACATGTTGGAATCACCAAACTAAAATATTTGTATTTGTCTGCAGAGGTATTATGGTAACCAACCAGGTTTGTCTCAGGAAAAACATGCAGAAATGGCCCATATGAAAGGGGCTATTATGAGGCTACTATTACACCATTTTGAACACATCTGGAGAATAAATTTGTTTTAGAACAATGGCGAAATATGACAAAATTAGTTGTGCATTCAACATTCAAAATGTACACATGCACGTCAGCCTGGAAACACAAGCTCTCCGCTGAGAGTTTCATGTTCCCTTCATTGTACCTTTTAGATAATGCACCTTTGATTTCTGCCTCTTATTACGCCTTGACATAAAAAATAGAAGAACCTTAATGTAAGTAACAGCTGCTGTGGGCATTGGGCAGGGTCATTTAGAAGAAATGTAGAATGTGCATTGTTGTTATAACAGTTCTGAGAAGTTCGCGAACCCTTTGGAACCAACTACATTTTTGCATGAATGGCTGTTAAAAAGGTGATCAAGTCAAAATAAAGACAGTTAATGTAACATTTTTTTCAATATAAACCCTTGTATTTACAAATAAACTACACCTTTCTGTATCTGAGACCTGTGTAGCAGTCAGGCTCATTCCGCTCTACAAAATGGTGTTAGATAACCACACACAGAACGGTCTGGCAGCTGTCAATCAATCAAGATCAATGTCATTTTTTTTGCTAATTCCCACAAATAAGTAAAGTTTTTAAAATACTAAACAAGTCAATAAAATGCGTAATAGAAAAAGCAATCATTTCCCTAACTCCTGCTGCCATGTCGCTCCAATTTACTGGTAGCTTGTTTATCAACTAAGTTTCTTTTAGGGGGAAGTAACAGATGTCAGGTGAACCCCTAGTAACCTTTAACAGCAGCATCTCTCTCTGTCTGCAGGAGTCAGATATTCACCCAAGAACCCCTGCTGAGAGCACATATGAGCTCATCTCCCCACTATTATCCCTGTGGGGATAATCCCCATAAGGCCGTCGTTCCCTGCCTGGTCCTCGATGATGCAGTCCACTAAGTCTAGGGCTCTGACCGCTATGTCCCTGGAACTCTGAAGGCTCCCACACAAAAGGGGGCAGAGGAAGAGACCCCCAACCACCCACGCACAAATTCCTTGTCCTTCCCCTTGGTCACACCTCAAAAAGCAAAGCGGAGCAGGCACGTCTCAGGATTCCCTCTCAATATCTGTGGGATTAGACAGAGCCCCCATCTGTGAGCTGTTCTGCCAGGCCGCTGAACCTTACTCTAGCTAATTCAAGTAATTTTAAATGGAGGAACCCATTGTAAATCCCTGCACAAGGAAAACAATTATATGTACTAAACTTTAATCCTTTATGAGCTCATCCATGAGCAGTCTCTGCATGACAAAACCAAAGAAAAATGAATGCTTGTCACCATTCTTTGAAAAGGAAAAAAATTGATAAAATCACAAGGGATGCCTGAGCAGACCAAAAGCTCAAGTAACAAAATCATCTGGATCATGTCTCTATGATATTCAGTAACTACATAATAAAAATATACAATTCTGTTTTTTTAAGAACACTTCTATAAGTACACTTTACCACATGATAGTCTGCCAATAGTGTGCCATTTGATGTGTCTCTTTGCTACAATATTTTAAAAAGGAAAGAGGAGCATAACATCACCAAGGCCTGCAATCCAAAAGAACTCTTTAGGACCAATTAAAAAAAGAAATCGGAAGAACTAAACAAGCATGACCGTATATGATGGAATATGGTGCTTTAGCTCCCAAGAAAATTAAGAATGGCTTTCATACTAATTTCTTATTGCTCAAAATTGGACTGTAACATTGGAAACTGTTGGTTATTTGCCAAAATCACAATACGCACAACATTCAGTAGGCAGAAGAGCTAACTTAGTATAAAAAAATTCACTCTGAGTCAACCAAATTGTTTTATTTCTACACAAAAAGAAAATTTGCTGTGAAGCCAGTATGCGAGATCAAAACAGAGTGCTAATCATCACAAACATGTACAACATGTATAGCATTCAATACATGTATCCTGACGAATCCAGACTTGGAAAAATAAATATCTGAGATACATAAAGTTTACGGAAGCACTAACGCAAAAAGGTGACACAGGCCTGTAAGTTAATTTACAATTTATCTTTTCAGTTACATAATCTGTATTCCTTAGTATGTATTACTGCCATACGTTTTGGCTTAGGGAGGTAAATCTTACTGAAATTTGACTTCCATAAGGATTTGTGTAATGAAGTACTCATGTCAGGTGAGAATTGCCTGTGTATACTTTGCGTATGTCTGTGTAGGTGTGTGTACACACACACGCACACACACACACCCCCCATTTGAAGGTTGGCAGAAATATTTCAGTCTTGTGGAATAATGACAAAAAGGTATGAGAAAGATATCTAGTAACCCTTTCATATACACAAATATATAGTCATTTTCTGCATACAGAGGAGAAAATACTTCCAGCAGTAGCACTACTGCTAAAGCAATTCAGTGACACCTGCTACTTCGGGAAGTGGTCTGGCCATTTGTAGATCGCATATTGTTTGGGGTAGCCGCAGGGCCTTTGTTTAAAAGGAAGCAGAGCCAGCAAAAAGGGAAAATTTTGAAACCCGAGTATTACTGGGCAAACATGGCATTCCATGGAGTAGACATCCTATTGTTTTGTTTCAAAGGCTGCATTCAGATAAAGGGTGGTGAACTAATTTTGTCTTTAGTTACGTTTTGGTGATAAATGTTATGTTTATCATTTATGACACCTGAGAAGCAAAAATGCTACGCTAGGCTAGGCTACCTAACTGAAAAACACACTTGTCTTGTTTTTTTCTTTCTGAAGGCACAAAAATGCATAAACAGTGGCAAAACCATAGTTCTACTTGTGCTTGCATCATCGTCATCATGATGAAGAAGGAGACAATAAAAGCACAAAGTGAAAAGTGTGTTCCTTGTGTTAACCAGCAACCTAAAAATGTAATAAAAAAAAAGGATCTCAAGGGTAGAGAGAAGTACCCTTTGAGTCGTTAACAGAATCCAGTGGGGGAGGGAATGAAAATTGCTGCTTATTCCAGAATAAGACTGTACTCAGTGTGGAAAACCTAGACCATATTTCAATGCACATATCTCACACTCTGATTTGAAAACCAGGCAAAGGATATTCTCAGTGTATATTTATTTATAGAACAATGGAGACGTCATCCATTTGGCCATAAACTGAAATGTTAGACCTAGACATTGGAGCAAAAGCAATTTTAAATATAACCAGCATCTACTATACATTTTCCTTCTCCTACTAAAACCACAGCCACCTTTACTAAGATCCTGACCTAAATCTGTGGAATGCCATGAAGTGGGGATTTTTGGTAGTGGCGGTGATAGGGGGAGGGGGGGGGGTCTCACCCAGCTGTCAATGGCATATTTATCCTATAAGCATGAAGCTTGCAACAGAGTTAGGGGCCAGCAGTGCCAGAGACCATTTTCAATGACTGTGCTTCGACTCATTCACACTAAGGCAGGCTATGCAACAAGGCAGACCATTCACGATAATGCTACAAAATTCTTCATATTATTCAAAACGATAAATAAAAATAATCAAATGTTAAACTTGGTTACTAAGAAGAGTTCTTGTACTAGAAAGGCTGAAACTGTGAGGCGGCAGCTGAGTCTGTCTGCAGGAAAAGCCGTCAGATTGCGGGGAACATTTCACTGCAATACATTACTGCTCATTTCCTTAATGTTCCCGCATCAGCCCTATGCTTCAAGTCTCAATCATCATGGTGATTATTTTCTTTTACTAGCAATCACCATTCAAAGGGTGGACTCTGACTCCCCAGCGTGATACCTCAAAGCTATCAGGGCCCCAGCTTCCAGCAAGACTTGTGAATATACAGGCAGGCTGACAGAAATGCACAACTAAACATGCATGTCCATAGAAGGAATGCATTTTAGCCTGCAACTCAAACCATATGATCACTGTAATATTTGAAAAACAGACCTACTATATAGTAAGGTGTCTATCGTTTCCCCGAAGTTCTCACTGTGAATGGCAGAGAGAGTCAGATTGCATTTTTATATCCAGAACTACCTCAGTCTAGCACTAGGCTACTTTTAATTTTATTCTGGTGAATACAGCTGGGAAATAAAGTAAACTTTATTGATCCTATGGGGAAATTCTTGTGCAGAGTGCAGCAAGGCATGTAAAGTATAGACAAATATAAAATGCAAAAACTGGACAAAATGCAAGACATAGTACAGACAAGTAACATCCAAAAGAAGTACACAATACATAGGCCACCCTCATCTTAAACTGCATCAGAAGTGTATCGTAATTATGCACCAGAATAGCAAATATCCTTTTCTAATAAAGGTGAAGAGAAAAGGGGAAATAAAGAAAGAAAGACATTGCTGTACCTATCAACGAAGAAAACTCCAGAGGCCATTATCCAAAAGAGGGTAAAGTCTACAATGATCTAGGAACCATGTAGAGATTTGGGGCCTAATCCTGCACAGCAGTGTACTATCAAATGTGATCAGAGCAATCAGGGCTATTCCATCTCTCCCCACACAAATATATCCATCCATCCACTCTCCATACCCACGTGTCCCATGCAGGGCCACGGTGATTTGGCAGGGAATTACACAGAAGGGGCACCGACTGTTTGCATGGGTACATGTGTGCGTGTGCTCCCTGCAGACACAGAGCTATGGAGAGTTTGGCAACTCCAATTCACCTTGACATTTTTGGATTGTGAAGAGAAACCAGAGGAAACCCCACCAACGTGCAACCTCCACACACAGAGCCCCTGGAAGAGATTCGAACACTGGTCCCACCACTGCATCACCATGCTGCCTCTACAACGACAGTAGGAGATTCAAGGAGTTCCAACCATAAAAGATGCCAACTGGATACCCGGTGGCATCATTCCAATGACTCCACACAAATACATATTTATGCAAAATAAACACAGACAACATGGAAAGCAGGTTCCTTCCTCTCATTTCACATCAGTGCCAGGAGCCCCACCTCTGCCTTTATACAAAATAGCTTGACATTCCTACCCTAACACTCCACATTTGCTCTCCTGATGGCCACTCAAAAATAATAGAACACATAACACTAGACCAAAAAAAAAAGTTTGAGAGAAAATATTTCAAAAGGAAGCCTTCTTATGATCTGCATCAGCAGCGGCCCCAGGAATAAAAATGTGATAAAATGCTTGACACTAAGGGAATATGCAATTCCCACTTCATACATTATCAATGGGAATTCATAGCTTTAAAGGCAAATGTTAGGGATTATTTTTTAATATCCAAACACCAACAAAAGAGTGTTGCATATTATTTATTTAAAATCTTTTTTGCTGGCTTATCAGTAATCTTTTTGATGCTTTGCTGAAAGATCAGGGTGATGTCTTTTCAAGCATTATGGTTGGTGTCAGTTACCCACTTTGCATTCACCTTCCCCCACATAACCTCGTCATGCCATAAGAAATGTGCCTTTGTCTCCCATTACAAATATAGGGTATATTACTCTTACTGATTGCTAACCAGCACTTCTTAAACAAAATGATAAAAGCTCCTGCTAAGTTTATGGTTCCGCTCTGGGAATTTTCTAAAGGTGCACCAGGCAAACATCCTTGGTCTCCCTCATACGGAAAGGTCACATACACAGGAAAAACAATATTGTTTTACATAAAAGAACTACATTAATGTTTCTTATTTAATCCTGTTCAACCTTTGTCCATTTACAAAACTGTTTTACATTATATTCAGAAGCATGTAATTTGGTTCAGTCTCATTCAATGCTCCTGATTCTCCAGAATCTAGATAGATTCTTCGCCCACATCACTCAGCCCGACCACATCTGTCATGATACTCCAAGCCAAAAGACATTCCGTCAACCTGATATGGAGAATGTTGCTGTGATTTTATTCCTTCACCCAAGCCCTTTATGGTAAACACCACAGCCTTAAACTCTCAGCCGTGGAAGACGATGAAAATGATGGGGATATTATTTTGTGATGCCTGTTTTGTGCACTTTATTCACTCCAGCTTCAGGCCCTCAGTGCTCCTTATCCTACTGCAGTGAAGTGTTTGAGTGTCTGCTCAAATCAAACTCCATCAGACAGAAGAGAGATAATTCCTGGGTCTGTTCTGTCTCCCAGAATACTCTTCCGGTTATGACACCTTTGGGAAAAAGTAAGATAACTCATTTGTAACAGTAAGCAAGGGAGAAGAATTCTACAAAACAAAATTAATCTGTTTTGTTATTGTATTGATGGCCTTTGTTCCTTCTATGAGATTGTTACTGCTATGCCTTCTACTTCTTGTAATCCCTAACTTTCCATTCGCTCACTATTTTTTCTTTGAGAAAAACTCAATTTATGCTCTGGGTAGGTTCTCTGAGCCTAAGGGTGGATCTTTCCAGCACCGCAAATCATTTCCATGACAACCTACCGAAGAAACACATCCTTCAGTAACACTGAAATAGCCCAAAGTAGAACAGCTCCATGCCCCCATTCAGGAAAAATATCACTATGACTCAAATGGGAATACGATTATTACATCCATTACCAGAACTAACCACTGGATTAACTATTTTTTATTAAAAAAAAAAAACTGCCCTTAATCCAAAAAAAGATTTACAAATTGAAATCAACCAAATCCCTGCACAAAAATTGACCACTGGTTAGATGACCTTGCAACAATGATGTCAACAAAACAGTAAAAAGTATGAGAAATCTTTATGCTGCAATATCTCAGACATTTTCCATTTGACTTGAATGAAGAATCACTCGTCACATGTTGAGAGGTCCATAATAATCAAAGCAGGGCATCAAATATAGCAAGTATATTCTAAATTGCAGCACTGTTGGATAAGCTATAAAAAAAGGCGTCCACAAAACAAGTCCTGGAATTTGACTTCTTGTTACTTCCATGTAGCTTCCTTCACCGTCTTTGTTCGGTACGCATGCAGCAGAGCATCCTCAGAAAATCTGACTTTTTCTTTTTTATGGAAACCATCGGTGTCTGTAGCATTACCAACAGTTTAAACATAAACAAAATGACACTTCACAAAAACAATGTAGCAGGCACTATATAAAAAAAAAAAATCAGTCTGATTTACTAGGCTTTTTAAACATTTACTGGATAAAAGTGCAAAGCTTGCTAAGTTTCGTTTTCCAGTGACTGAAGAAAAATGTTTAAAAAAATCTATATTGATGGTTTGAGAGCAGCAAACTATCAGTCCTTGCGACATGACAATTGCACTTACATGAATTGCCATGTCGATATTAACATCACACACCATTCCACCATTTTTTCATCCCCTCCGTAATTCTTGCTCTGGATACTTATATTTATTACAGAAATAAATGGTAAGAAAACTGAATAATAATGTAACTAATATAAAACTACCATTTTGCCCAGAGGCAAAATCAACAGCTTACACAGTGAAGTTCTATCATTTGAGTCTGTCTTCAAACTAATAAAAAAATTACAGATAACTAATAACCCCATATACTCCCCTTTTTATTAATTCTACATTGATTTTGGGATTAAGCATGTAAATACTTACAACTGTCAAATTTAATATAAGGTGTTATTAATCGTAAAAGAAAATGAATTAGTTGATTAGTCAATATGCAATGAATTAGTTGATTTTTCAGCCCAAATATATCTATATTAGGGCAACACGATATCACATTGCAATTATATAGTAAGTAAACAACAAATCTATACAGATTACTAAATATTAGGCATCACAATATGCCTCATTAATATTTTAGGTGAAGTACTAATCTGCTTACTAAATTGTGGGTGTATTTAAACATCCATACAGTACCGAAAAGCCGGTGTCTGAACATGTTTACACCCATCATTTAAAGCCCTGGTGATTAATATACATGTGCCATATAGGCCTAATCATGATTTTATTGCAATGCAGTATCGTGCAACCTTAATGTACATCTCCACACACACAAACACCCACCCACATGTTGGTATTGTAGTATTTCCATCTTTGAGCTCAGAGATGGGTATTCCTCAACTACATCACAAGGAACCACATGTAAACAAAGAAAACTAAAACAACACCACATGCAATATTTAATCTGCTTTATTCAGGAAACCCCCTGCATGCTACCCTTGGAAATCTCACCAGTTTGTAACTGGGCAACAGGATCATTCTTCCAAAATGCCAAAAGGGTAATGCTCAAATGTCCACAAAAACAAGGCTGCCCACTCATGATCCTGTTTTCTCTTTTGCATGGTGCGTCACCCTGTTTATATAACCTTGCCTTATCTGACACCCATGTTTGCATATGGTTCTAAGATTCTCTGCTAGCAAAAGTGCGAAAATCGCCAAAAGAACAAAGAGGCTCATTTCATATGTGGTGTAATGCAGGGGCGGGAAAGTCTCTATTCTTCAGCCTGCAGTGCAGAATGACTTCAGTAATATTAAATAAATCTGGTCAGTCTTACCTGGCTAAAACCACTACGGTACAAAATGTCAAATACATCACAATACAGGCAATTTTTAAAAGCCACAATTAGCACCAGGTACATCTAATATACGGTCACTTGAGTTATCTATTCACCAGTTTTTCAATCAACATTTCAAAAGACAATTTAGATAGCTATTCAAAGCATGAAACTATAAAACAAATTCAAACAAGTTATTAGAAAACGTCTGTCTATTAGCGCAAAGCCATAGTTGATACAAAGGATCTTTTAAAAACCAGCTGACCCTGTAATGAAAAGCAGTGAAGATGCATCAGCTCCATGAGTCAATATGGTCTTCACAGGCCATTAGCCAATCTAAGTAGAATTCTCTGGAATAGGGAGGCAGTGCAATTCACAAACTTATCATAAGCTTCTCAGACACCACTCAGGAGAAAGAAAGAATAGTGGAATAAATGGAATCCTTTATTGTAAAAGTCCATTTAAGGAGGTCTAAAATAGCCTTTTTATACTTGCAGTGAACAGAATTTCATTTCTTTTAATTTTGTCTGTTGAAGCACAGAATCAGACTACAGTTTAAATAGTTATATATCTAAAAAAAAACTTGGCAGTAAATGTCTTTTGAAAAAGACCATTATCTCAAAATAAATATGCAAAAAAGAAAACAATTACAAACATAAGATACTGTACAAAGGCCCCTATGGGAAAAACTGAGTCTAACTCCAAAAGTAATGCAAATTACCATGGATAAAATAAATATTATGTCATATGTTCACTTCATGTAATTCAGTCATAATGGTATCAGTCTGTCAAAAGTAGTTACTGGTAAGCAACGTTGTATATTAAGTTATGAAAGTAACCCTCGATGTAACAGTACTCAGTAGTGCTGTTAAAAGCAGACTATTAATTCCAGTGGCTTGATAATATATCCAACATTCCATATTACAAGCATGGACAGAACCAACAGTTCAGTGCATCTTTTAGACCTACACTGACTCCAACCCGCAAAAAATAACCAAGGTGTAAATGATTTCACGTAACACACACACACACATATACATATATTATACACATACACACATATGTGTGTGTATATATACATATACACACACATACTGTATATACATACATATACACACACACACACACACACAGTTGAGAAAAGAGGAAAAAAAGCTGATCAGGAATTACGTCATTCAGATGTCAGTGTCAATCTTTCATTTCATGTAAAATTCACAATACTTTAGAAATCAATGCAAATAAAATCAGTAGAGTAGACAGGGAGAGGGCGAAGAACCTGAAAGTTGGGGACATTGCATTAGTTTCAAATAAAAGTGGAAAGCACTGCTATGGTGTTTATGGAGCAGTAGGGTGATTTGCTGCCTTAACATTTAGACAAAATAAGGATTAAAAAGTTTTTCCCACTTAAGAGACATCAAATGAGCTGAAATTAAACCAATTTTGACATGTAGAGAACCATTTTCAGAGAGGAATGAATGAATGAATGAATAGATGGAGTCTTAGAAATATTGTTATATTCCTAATAGTTACCTTTCTAAATTAACATTTTTGAATATGTAAATTTATGCAAGTTCCTCCATCTCTGCTCGCTCTTTCAAATTCGGGGTAGATAATACCAGTCTAATTAAAATTCGCAGAACATTTGTTTAATTTACCTGGCACAGACCGCTCATCAGCAACCTTTCGATTCCCTGCATGGATGCACACAGCCAGCAATGCCGACATTAGATTCAAGGCGTGCTACAGTACATCTGGAATGATTCGGTACATTTTCTGCTCCCTAACCACGCTAGTTTTCAGGTTTACAAAAAAAAAAAAAACGGCGTAGGGGGCAAGTGCAACATTGTTTTAAAAAGTAGACTAACGTGCTATTTTGTTTCTGATGACATGGCGGAGTTTCACCTGTTACATTTTTGTAAGTAAGCAAGCAAACAAAACAAAACAAACAGACAGATCGACCGACAGCACAGGAAAGCAAGCAATCATGGACACAAAACTACACATCAAAAAAGCTGAGCACCAAGTGATTAGCTGTGCTTTATCCAGGTCTACCTTTTCTTCTTCTCGAAAGTTTAACCTGATCAGATCCTATTTTAGACTGAGAAGAAGCACAGAGGAGCTGCATTGCACAAAGACTCCTACCCCACTTTTATTCAGGCTCAAACCCTAATAAAAGCACATCTACACCCACCTGAGCAGACTTCCTCTGGTTCTAGCACCCAATGACCTCTCAGAAGCTGCACCCCACTTCCAGTGGTCTCCTCCTCCAGTCCCCTCCCTCTGCAAATGGCTCAGTGCACACACATTCACTTTTCTTGCATAAGGAAAAGAACACCCCAGAGCAGTCTCTTTGTTTACTACAGCTTGAAGAGATGGTTGCAATGGCTCTGGCTGGACATACAACCAGCTAAAACACAAAGACTGGGGTGAACAAGACCACTTTGTAATGCTGAATGGAAAAACTGGTATAACGCTGTTATACTAAAATGTTGTATTCTGACAGGACACTTTTAAACGGCTTAGAACTCAATTAAAGGTTATGAAACCTTTCAGAGGCCAAAATGGCATAACGCAAAGAAAAAATTACCATTAATTTATAATGGGGAAAAAAATCCACTATACTCAAACAAAAATGCTACTGGCACCACAGTCAGTGAGTGGACCACACAGTGGATCTGCAGGCAGACCCCTCTCTGGTTGACAGCTTATGGAAACACCACCAACTTATTTGACACACTATCAGTAGATAAGATAATTTGGTCACAGTATTTTCAGGCAAATTTCATCTGCTTTTTTGTTTTATACATATCACAATATTAAATCACATCTAGACATTTTATGCAAAATAGCCTAAATGCTTAATTACGTCCAGTTTTACGCTAAGCATAGCACCATTACAAGCTCTTTGGATCTCTGATACCTTAGGACATACCTTGCCAATGGATGCGCAAAATGAGTCGAGAAAGCACAGATGCTCAGAAACACAGTTCAAAGCTGTGGCGACTTGATGCTGAGATGTTGAGTGCTTCCCAGGGAAGCAGTTTGGCGGTGTCACTCCCGCTGCTCACGGAGCACATCAGCGCTGTATAACACCTCAATGCAAAATGACACTGAACGCTATTTTTGCTTTTTGCAAAAATCCTTTAAATTTCTTTAGATTAGAGAAAACAAGTTTTAATGCAAGTCTTTGTCAAAAGTGGAGAGGTGTAATGTGAACTTTCAGAAAGCAATGGATACCTGTACTGTATATAAATGTTTACTATATGTATTGTGCAATATTTATTCTGTTAAACAAAAGTCTAAAACAATCAGTGGATCATGGTTTTTGGCTAGGTCTGTGAAATTATTCAGAAAATGTTATTTCTGAGGGGATTTTAGGTTGTCAGGTTAAGTAGTTGTTCATCCTTCAAATACATTTATGCATCTCCCCACCCAACTCAAAAAGTACAGTTGGTATAGTCATTGCATGCATAAATTCCCAATGGAATGGTCCGGACTTGTCCATTTAAGATTTTGGTATTATACGCATACAGGTCAATGAAAAGACGACAATGAATCCTTTCTTCCAGTTTATTCTCATTGAGTGCCCCCTGTCTTTGTCATGCAACACTTAATCCATTAAACATCAACATGTTTACAAAACCATATTAAACCAGAATCAATCCGTATAAGCTCATAAAGCTATGCACCACTTTAAAAACGTCCTCTTCATTGCTCTGTACAAATGAATGCAAATGTAATAACAATGGCAATCCTTGACGTCATGCAAGGAAGGCTCCACAGTTCTGGGGAGACACAAAAAGATTTACAGAAAAGTCACTTCCTAAGCCAGTGCTGGGTGACTCAACCAGAGTAGTAATAAGGAGACACCAGGTCCCATCTGGACAGAGAAGCGCTCAGGCTGAGTTTATAACACACACCAAAGAAAGTTAGCCCTCCGTGTCATGCTTGATTGAGAGGCTGAAATTCACCCATTCTCCAGGGCTAATGAAACCTACTCCCACCCTCCCCCCTGCCACTGTATAGTGAGCATCCAAGTTTCACGTGGGCAGTCATATTCATTATAGAGGTGCTGAAGCCCCTACAGATCCTGCCGTGCACAAAGGAAAGGAGGCAGTCCACTGTAGAGGTGGGTTATCTGCAATTTCATCCCATTATTCTCCTGTCCCCAGCAGCCATAGGGGCACCTTGCTTTCATCCTGATTTGTTCTACCTCACTCTTGCAGCATGCTGCAGCCGTCTCTCCACCAGACCAAAAAAATCAATTCACGAGTATAAACTAGTGTTAAGGACTGAGGGATATACTCTCATTATGCTTCACAAACACCAAGAAACATTCACAAATGTATAATTTAAGAAAAAAAAAAAAGTGTTTTATTGATCGAAGAAAGTGACAGCCTGACATCGTCAATAGCTAAAAGCAATGTTACTCAGCCACTGAAATCTTTAAGAAAACAGGAACAAGAAAAAAAAGGATTTGACTGATTTATGGATCAAGGAATCAAAAATTACAAATACAATCTAAGCGAGGTGTGTCCGATTGGTGTTCCAAAAAGCAAGCCCAGTCTGGCTATCCCAGAGCATCTTCATTTCAGTTGAAGCCAATGACTGCACCTTATGTAACTTGGCCTCTATTACTGACCAAATTAAATATTTAGCTTTCAGGAAAACGGCAAGTGCTGATATGGGAGAAAGGGACTGGACTGTACAGCCGGAAGTGCAGGGCTGCTTTTGGCGTTATACAGCATTCATCGCTTTTCATGTATACCGAGAATAAAGAACATTTCAACATAAAAACAGCTTTGAAACATTATTTTCCCACACACTGAATAGCGGCGCACTGTGACGATAACAATAGAAGCAATCATGGATTGTGTTAATTAACTGAAAGACATGAAAATTTAATGAACACTTTGCAAGGCCACACAAAAAAAAGTGCACAGACAGAAATACGTGAAAAGCGGTCTAATGCTGATTAAGGCACAAAACACAAAAGCTATCGATAAAGACAACCAAGAACCACAGCTCCGAGTTTGAGAGAGCCGCATTAGTTCTGACTCGAGGGAAAAGCAAAAAAAATTACCTTATAAGTCACAGGCCTCAATTTGTACAAAGACCATACTGTTCAGCAAGCAGTAGTATCGCGGGGCAGATTTCGACAAATTACTGTGCTGACATGTGCTCAAACAGCAGTACAGGAAAGGGCAGCAGTGTACGGCCCACTGTCTGCACGCTGACCCATCAGCCAGAGGTAAAGTCACACCCAAGATTCCTCTTCCCATCTAGACATTTTTACCATGGCATTGTCTTTACGGGCTTTGATCCATTATTATTTGATGCAGGGAAGCACAGACGTTTTCCCTCAGCCACTCAGATGGAAAGCGATCCTTCCTGCTTGTTCAGCAGGGATGGGGTGACGAGGTGCTACCCTGCTACCTCCGCCTTCCTCGGTAGTGGTGTCCAAGGCCTTCAGCACAGATCCCCGGCCAATAAAGTCAATTCACGCTTTTCCCCTTCCACCCATCACATCCAAAATAAACACAGACAGCCAGCCTGATCCAGCAGAGCTGGGTGGGGGGGATCTGAGGGCATGCACTGCTTGTCTCTCATTTAAAAGTTTCTTGTTTCTTGTTGTGTGTTCATATCTTTCTAGGACAAGTATCTAGCAGCTATACAGCTGGATCAAACAAATTTCGGAAGACATATGAAATGGTCTCGTCTCCTAAAATACTAAGCAGTCATTTTGAATGCTTAGCCGACACGTATGTAAACCAATTTATAACTACCTTCAAATGCACAAGAGTTTAACGTTAGAAGATTGCTTTTCTTTTGCATGTAATACTCAAAGGGCTCTCTTGTTAGTTCACAACCTATTGGTTACAACTCTAGGTCTTTGACCACTAGGACCCCTTCTACTTCTAATAAGAGGGAAAATGACTTGCGTGAGAGATTTAATATATCTATTTGTTAGCTCTGATGTTCAGAATCGCTCATATTCCCCATTCTGGGCTTCTGCCAAATATCCACAACACGGAAGCCTTAAAAACAGTTAACACCGTTCTCTTTATACTTCTAGCATTTGACAATTCTTTAAGCAATCTTCTGCCATAAGTCTGTGAAAGGATAAAGATTTGTATGGAGTAAACAAGAATAACTTAAGGCTGGTGAATGTGGTAGGTCATTGAAAGCATAGTAGGTGAAGCTGAAAAGTTTCCCTGTCACAGTGCAACAACCAAGTTTGGCCAAAATCCCTGACATTACATTGGTTTGAAACTGGCAAAGCCCCCAGAAACACCTCCATTTCCACTCAAAATCCACAACAAAAAGCTAACAGCTATATTTAAATAAATATAGCCAAATATAGCTAACAGCTATGCTTCAACATATACCTATACTTTTCCACAATGACCCATACCCAATAGCAGAGTACTGAGACTGGTGCAAAATGAGAACAAAAAGAATATCAGCAACGTACAACATTCTAGCAAATAATCAATTTCCACTAGGGGGCATGATGCACTACTGGGCAACTACTTGCCTGCCTACAGCATAGTATGAATTCAAGGGCATCATCCATACAGAATCAGGTGGAATTTCAGCATTCCAGTGAGACAGGGAATCAGCTCTTCGACAGGAAAAAAAAGTTAGTGCTCCATGGTTTCTGAAGCTTTTTTTTTTTTTTAATTCTGCATGTGACAGTAAAGATCATTTCTAAAGGCCTTGTCCCAGCATGGTTCAGCATTCCTGAATCCTGAAACTGGACAAATAGGGGCTGCTTCATTTGCATTTATTTTCTTCATGCACCCCAATGAATCATTACCCTAGCAATTCCACCTAATTAACTAACGAGGAACCCCCATCCATCTTTCCATTGCAAAAATCATAACACAATCAGAGGTTGATATTAGTTAACAGGGTTTTCGAAAGTAATTATAATCATTAGATATGTATTACAAGAACCAGGCATGCCTAGCAAGGGGGACCCGGGGATCCAGCACGAGGGATCCAGACAAGCAGAGAAATCCAAAAAAAATCCTAATCATGTTTGGAGACTTTAAACTGATCTCCACCTGTAAAGCAAGAAGTGTATGTATGGCTGCAGTTAGTGAGAACACTGTCCAGGTTCATACTGGAAAAAGGTTCGTTTAAAGTCTAGGACTCTGCTACATCCCACTCAGGAGGCAATGATTTCACATAACATACCACTCAGATTAGAAAGTATTCAAAGATGTACAAGGAGGTCTTAGTGCAGCTTACGTTGCTGTTGCAAGTAAACTACCTTAAATCAGCGTGAGCAAGATAAGTTTCCAAACCATAAAATCTATTCATTTTCTTTTAAAATGAGCTATGAAAATAAGAAATCACATCTTTTTCCACAATTCTAAAATTCAAAACCAATACAACAATGTAGCAGCAATTAAATACACCAAAACTACATAATTCTTCCCTAAATCAAGTAAACCAAACAATTCATTTAAAAATAAAATATTTACATTATGGATAGAAATGTAAATTCTGTGTTTTGTGCATTTTGCTTTCTACACTGTTGCAACTAAATTTTCCAATCAGAGTTTGCACTCGCTGTCAAAAAAATTAATAATTTCTTGGATATTGTATATCATTTATGGGAGTCAGGGGGCCATTATCAATACGCAGGAGACACCTGGAACTTTCAGGAGAGGTAGGATGTCTTGTTGACAATGTGCACATTACTATTTGCATGAGCTAAGATGTTTAGTATTATCGTGAGTTTTACATGTTTGATTTTATCAAACATCAAGATGCTAAACAGACTGGCTATTTTGACCACCTTACGCTTAACAATTGAGATGATGGGAGCATGCTAAAGCTCCGGCAAAACTTTGATGATTTTGTCTGACAGTGGAAATTTTTCTGCGACAGTGAAATCGCTTAAAAAAAAAATTGTTAGGTGAGTCAGCTGTGGCCATCTTTGACTATTTCAACAATACATAAATATAACAGAATGGTCTCTCAATCCTTTCATGTTCAGCTAAATATACGGACTTACAACAGGACTCAGCCATCAACACAGAGGGGACATGGTAAATGGACCCCAATACTAGGACAGGTAGCTGTGCTTTTAGGCTACAGTACAGATCTATCAAAGGGAGCAATGACAGACAGCACAAATAGATTTCACTCAATCTACTCACTCATCCAGACCCTAACCAGCCAAGGGACTTTCAGAATGTCCTGCTCCATGGCTCCCATCTACTGCCGTTTCTACTCTAAAGCCTGGAACACACAAAGTCAATTTTCGGCCAACGGAAGCTGACCGGCTGTCAGTGAGTCAGCAACTGCCTGTCGCACCAGTATGCAGCACAGTTGGACACGGCTGCTCCCCATTGGCACCATTTTAGCTGAATGAGCAGGCCGAATCGGCATCGCGGCTTGTTGGTGGAACCGAGCTCTTTGATTGGGCTGTATGACAACAAATCACCTCTAATAACGCTGGTGCAGGAGTCAAACATTCATCAGCCTTGGTTGGTGGTAGTTTTTGCTGTTGGCTTGGTGTGTACCCAGCTTAAAACAGGGGACACGAAACCTTGAGGGACCGAGAGGTGTATTTTGATGAGGGACAATGACTACTCATATGTTCTGCAAATTGGGCCACTATGAGCATCAAAATAGACCTGAACTGTTTTTAGTCATAATAGGTAAGAATTACCATGCCACTTGGGAGTTGTAAAATGTAACCCCTGATTTTGTAATGTAGTAATTACAGCACAAATAATTGACCACATTGTGCCAGGGAAATAAACAGTTTCGTGTAGGCTATCATAAAGCCAGGCTTTCACACTTTATCTGCTTGAGAATTTCATATAGTATTCTGTAAGATATGGCTGTAAATGTACCACTTAAAGGGGAAAAAGATGGATACATTTTCTTTGGCTGACATGGAAAAAACACCAAGTGCCAAAATGATAACATAATAGTGACTTTAAAAAAGTTAACCTATCAGGGTCAATAAAAAAAAGACACCTTTCTGCTGTTCCCCTAAAAATAATTTCACACAACTACCAATTTGCTAAATAGTGGGCTTTCGGGGGGGGGGTGTCAGAATGCCAAGACAGTTAAAATTACATGACAGCCCTGAGGAACAGCCCCTAAAAAAGTCCTTAAAAAGACATTTCTGATAAGAAGGGCAATCTTCTGAGAGCAAGTATATGTAGCAGAAAGACTAAGAAAGTGGGATATAACTGGGTACCACTCCAGAAGCATTCTGGAGCCTCCAATGATAAAGTTTGTGAGATCATTGTAAAATGGTACATGGATGAATCCATAGAAAAATAGTTGCTAATTAGGCAGTGCTAATGTGAAGTTTAATGTAGGATGTTTTTAGATCTCCCATGCTAGTTTAGCATGAAGGTCCTAGTTTTACAGTAAGAAAGTGACACATTAAAGTGGCCAGAAGCTACAAAAGTTCCCAGCCGAGATGGCCCAGGAACTCTGAACCAGTTACGAGGTTCATGAATTTTGGTGGGAAAATGTCACATGAAACGATGGCAAAGCAGAACATCGTGACGCATGCTGGGACAGATGTACTGATGGAACAGCCGGCGACCACCTCACGTTTACCTTTGTAAATTTATCATTTGATGTTAAATGGTGTTTTTAAAGACAAACAATGATTTTTTTCCCCTCTTAAGCACTACTTCACTTTGTGACTTTTTCCTTCATCTGTTTCTCACTAACTTTTCCACTAATGCTCCTAAAATTTTCAGAAAGGAACACCAGTGCTACACTAGGGGAAAAAGTTAGTCTGAAGAGCCCTGTCATTGTCCTCCTTCATGACAACCTTTTTGCCCCCCCACCATCTTGCCAATTGTCCATCCCACTCCCAACACTATTCTCAATGGATGTCCCCCATTCACTGTATAGTCCCTCACATCACACCCACTCCCAACCCTTGAGCCACTGTGACCACCTCCGACAGAAGTAATCAGAGTGCCTCTCACCTGCAATGTAGCACATGGATGACTGAAGAAAGCCCAAGAGCAGGAGTATGTTCTGAAGACCCATGGGGAGGAAAACAGACTAAGCAACCCAACAAAGGCGGGCTGGACATTTCAGCAGAGCTCATATGCCACACACACAACCAAAACCCTCCTCATACTTTCCCATGAAGACACCAGTTTATTTTCTACCCTGGACATTCATCTGCTTGGAAGAAGGGCAGCATTCCCACCGTTCCCTCAGTCCAATGAACACTTGGCAAAAGTATACGCTACACAATTGTAATACTGAAGTGACCAAATGCAAAAAGAGCTAGGTAAACTCAGTCCAAAGTTTGCAATCAAATGCAAAGTCATGCATAAAATATCAGATGATAGTGATCGACTACAAATGAAAATATTAGGGATGGGCCAATCCACATTTTTTCAGTTCCGATCCAATTCCGCTATACATCTGTCGATACGGATACAGATTCCGATACAACAGCACTTTTTACTTTAACATTTTTAGACAATATATAAATATTTATACTTTATATATTATTGATATTTTTAAAACTAGTAAACAAATAAAGCATGCCAAAAAAGCTTTAGCTAGGCTACCGGTGACATACATAAGGCACTGCTCCACCTCATTTGTACATCTTGTTTTAAAGTGTTTATGAGGCATTTGCACTTCAATTCGAATATCTTCCAAGAGAGAACACGCAAGGGGTGAATGCTTAAAACAATATCTCCCCCCACTGGAGTCACTTACACTATGATAGCAGCCCCTCATGTATCACAACCTGTAGGGAGTGCGCTAACCAGCCAGGCTAGCTTGGCTATTGCTTTTTTCCATACAAGTCATCCACCCATCTATATACTTCCATATCCTCAGCCTCTTATCTGATGCTCTTACACTCCATGTACTGCGAAGAGTATGCGCATGACGTCACAGCAGGCGCAAGTCTCTGTGCTCACACCCACTGAGTAGCAGCGTTAATGTTTAGCTTGAATGCTGCAAAAAAAAAAAAAAAACACATCTAGAATGGGAAAGAGTTGTCGTGTGATTGACTGTAGAAGAGACAGCCAAAAACGAAGTAACTAACTATCGGACATGTATCGGTCACGTATGGCTGATACCTGATCTGTGACATAGGTCTGGATTGGCACCAATATCGATTCAAATATCAGATCGGTGCATCCCTCGAAACTATACAGCTCGGGGGGGGGGATCATTATTATATTTTAAATCTGCATTTTTAAATCCTGGTTTAACCCTGATTTTGCTGACAGAAGGCTACACTGCGAGGCAGGCTGCTTCCAGGCTCAAAGCTTCTAATAAAGCAGTACACAAGAACAAAGTGTAGCAGGACACAAAGTTAATAACCAAAAACCTGCTACTGTAGGTAGAGGGCAGAATGCCAGAGATGACTGTCAACCTTCAAAAGGAATGGGAAACATTAGGTGGTGTGAAGTGCACTGCTAGGATAAGTTTATATCAGGCTCCTAGAAGCAGGACTGAAGACCCATAAAGCAAGGAAGAAGCCCTTCATCAATGAGAAGCAAGGAAGACCCAGGCTGGAGTTTGCAAATAATGTATATTTTACAAAGACACATGCCCATAAATTGAGAAATGAGTTTTAAAAAATTGAGTCCACGGCAAATTTTTCAGTTTAACAGTTATGTATTTGTTTATGTACATAGTACAAGAATAAGGAATCAAGTAGAACAGATCATGGATTTTAAAAACTCTTCAGTTCTGAGAGATCATGTTTACTTGTTTTAAACTTGGGCTAAGGTTAAGGTGGTTTGTTTTAAATTTTCAGACTTTCTATAACTTGAGTTTGACAAACTGACAGCCATACAACCTAGTACACAAATTATTCATGTCCATTAAAATTTTTGAACATGTAAAATTATTCATCAGCTAATATTGTTGGTCATCACAATTTTTATGACCTCTATCAGAGACAAAATGTTCAATTGGTTCAGCCTGATCGTAGAGTTTGCTACTAGATCATCAACGGGGGCATGGAGAGGGCAGAGAGACAAAAAAATTCATTAACGATTTGATAGAATCATCCTGAAACCCCTCCAGTCCACAACTTTTACACAGACTGCAGCACATATTTCAACACTTGAAACACATCACAAGTAAACCATTCCAATCTTTTTTTCCCCCATAGGTAAAGTACTGACTACTGTATGGGTATGTATGTATCATTTATTTTGCAAGCTGAATTGGATTAACAAAGCAATCAGGCAGGGTGGATGGGTGATGAAACTGAATGAAATACCAAAATGGTGGGTTGCACTAAAATCAATCCTCCATTCCCCAAAATTTAGAGCACCAAGAGTTCAGTGTTATGGTTACCTACATATGTTTACTAAGGCTTAGCAGGAAAAAATAAATAAATAAACAACACACATGGTTTTCCATGTGGTTTGTCATAATTTCCCAGTACATCATGTTGTTTAGGGGCAACATCCTGCTAGAATGAAAATATAACGCCAGAATACACATTCTGTGTGCACTCCCATAGCACTCTGCAGTATTCCACCCAAAATGCTGCTTGATTCCACAAGGGTTTGGAATGTCTACAGCAACCATTATTTGGCAAGAAACCTCCTGATCTCTTAAAAGCATTAAATATATGTGGCAGGTAGGTCCCTAACAAGCCGATAAAGCAATGACCTTTCATCATGCTAATGGCAGGAGTCATCATATTTTGCCACAAGCCAACAACTTTGAACTAATATTTGTTTAAGGTCACCTCCTTAAATCAGGTTAAGGCCTGTCTTCTATGGCTGTACCGTAGAACATCTTGAACACTAGTCTGTCTCCTTTGCACCCCTTGTCAATCCACTCAAACATGGTCCCACTTCCATCCAGTGCTGTTCATTTCAGCCCGTCTAGATAATTATCCTTGTAATAATTCTGTGCAACGATGCATTATCCGCCATTTACAATTGCAAATAAACTTAGTGGACAGGTTATCAAGGCATATCCATGGCTGGAAGGGCATCCAGAATGGGGTGGCAAGTGGTGACATCCGTTCCTTCCATAGAGGTTGTCCTTCCTTTCACTCATTTGAGGGCGACTTTCAAGCACACACCTGAAATATTCGATGCTGAGCAGCAGGGATAAACATGAACACCTTTGAATCTGAAGCCATGGTACTCTGTCAGAAAAGAATTGATTGCTCCTGTCACATGAGGGAGAGAGCCCATATGAGCTTTAGGTAATGACCAAACAAGGCTGCGAGCACAAGCAGCCAATATGAGGTTTCCCCACCATAGCATACCAGACCTTTCATGACGGTGGTGGCCGGCAAAAAGAAAGGACCTTAAAAGAAGGATGCTCTTCCTTCTGATTGAGAAGAGGTACCTGAGGCAGTTCAGGCACCTCATTGGTGTGCTTGTGTGTAAGGGAGCTTGTCCCAAGCACATTTTACTTGGAGAACCTGTAGCAGACCCAGGATGTGTTGGCAAGGATGATATCTCCCATCTGGCATGGAAATGTCTGGGATGCCAAAACAAGAGTCTGTGGCCTTTTGAAGAGGTCTGGTCTGACAGCCTTGGTATTGCAACTATGGCCAGGACAGGCAACATGAAGTGGATTCGGAGCAAGTAATGTCCATGAGAAAATAGGCTTTGCATGGACCAAAATGCGTTAGCTCAGTTAAAGTACAAGAACTAGACAATTTTTAGAAAATTAATTTAATGGACCCTTTTCTAAAGAGGAGATTCATAAAAATGACCTGATGGACATTAAGTATTTAAGAGAACAAAAGAATTACTTTAGATTTAGTGTAATTGGTTATCACTGGAGCTACACACCGATTAGAACCAGTATATACCCAGGCAGCTGAAGCTAAGAGACTGAGGTCCAGCATGTTTCACTGTAGAATAAAGCACTTCTCTCTTTATATCATGAAGCCCTAGCAGAGATGTCAACAGCAGAATCTCCCTATGGGTAAATGTGGTTGACAGAATCATACCTCCTAATGATGGGGAAGAAATTGCCCAATCTACTGGCTGATAAAATTGCTAGAATCTTTGATGTGTGTGAATTCGCATAAGACAAATGACAGCAGACTTATTTGCCTGTGTATAATTTTTCAAACATAAAATGTCCAATGGGAGAGCAATAAATAAAGATAGATAAAATAAACAAATATAAAAGTACATAAAACCCACAGCTGAATAAATAAAAATTCAAAAGCGTTTTAAAAATCCTGTGAGTAATGTATGGTCAAAGACCACAGAGTCAAATCTGAATTCAAAGGGTACCTTGTTAAAGCTAACGAATCAGTACAATTATGGCCAGCCAACATCACAGTCTGACCTGCAGTTTGATAGTAACTACCATCTACGGTGGACTTCTGAGCTTAAAATATTCTCTTGTGACCACAGCAATGAAAAAAAGTGCTAAACTAAACAAACTATTTGCAAAAAATATTCTGCAATCAAGGAGATAAGATATTTAGTACTTAGGACTGAAACAGAGATAAACCTTGGTAAGCCACAGAAGTTCATTTCTTTTACATATTTACCATTAAAGTTTAAAAGGATCATACAGACTTATACGAACCCTCCTGTCTTTGTTTACTTGTAAGTGTTGGCTGAGCATTATCATCAGAGATGGACATGACTGGTACGCAAGTACGCATTCACATTTAATACGTGCGACAATTGATTGTGGTGTCAATTCGTACTTATTTTATGCACATTTGCATTTATATGAAAACAATATAATGCATTTTAAATCTTTATATGCTAACAATACTTCATTTGTGGTATACAGGTTAAAATGCAAGGTATTTTCTAATTTTAGGTGCATTTCCGCTGCTACAACAAGTATGAATTCACACTTTTACGAACGATTGTCACACGTATGATTTTTAAAGGTGAATGTGTGCTTGCGTACCAGTTATGTCCATCCCTGATTATTATAGCAGCACACTAGTTCAGACAAGGCACCCTGCAAGAATTCTGATTCTGCTGATCTAACACTTTTTCTAAACCTTTCACTTGTTCAAGCACTAGGTGTACATCATCTACAGTACAAGACATTTCGAGAATTTAATGGAAAAAAAATTAACTGGCGTTAAAAGAACGGCAGGCTCCAGGTGCCCCTGCAATCTTGACCAGAATAAGCAGTAGGGAGATGGATGGATTAAGGCCATTAAGCCTTAAGATGTAGGATTGTGCCAACATGGCAAAAGGTTCAGAGAAAGACATGGAGACCTCATGTGTCTTGGCAGTACAAAATCCATTGTGGGGTTTCAGAATGAACTCAAACTGCAAAGTATACCCCTGAGTGGGCAGAACAAGGCCCCAAACAGAAAAACGCAGTAACTGAGAGAAAATGGTACCTAGTCAACCTGGAAGTGTTAGAACTGTATAAAACATAAAAAAAAAATCAGGAGGAGAGCTGATCTTTAACCCTAAAGGTTTTGGCAAGGAAGGGAGGGGGATTGCACTACCACCTTGTGTCCATGGATTGCTAGTGCCATCTAGTGGTGGTTCTGTTCAATAACGTCAACATTCAGCTAAACATTTTTAGATGAAGCCAGGGCAAAAAAATAAATGGTTGTTTACTCAGTTTTATGAGAACACAAAAGAATTATTAAATAACAGAATATCAACATACTGCAATGTGTGAAAACTAGATCTGAATCATTGCATCTCTCCTACATGATCGTTTTAAATTACAGGGGCCTACATTTTTATTTTGCTGGTGCAGTCTCTCTAAGTGGCAATCCTATGATACCCAAAGCACAAACTGAAAGCTGCTCCCATGATCATTAGGATGTCAGGTTTCCAGACAGAAAAAAGGGGAATGTCAAGAGCAAATTGTGTAACATCTGTATACATCTGCTTCCTAAATGGCTCCAGGAGGCCATTCCTTAAAAATATCCTGGTATACTGTACATGTGCCCCTACAGCAAGTAAGATAAAAATACAAACCACACATGCAGTTTATACATAACACACGATGCAACTCATTTTCATTTGCAGATGACTAAGGACAGCGGCCTTAAGACATTGCTGTAGCAGTAATCACAGGTCATACAGACAGGCAGAAGGACTATTTCTATGACAAAATGCTACTTGTTCTAATTGCCACCTTAGAGTTTTTATTACCCTCCTTACACTAAAAATATAGAGATTGAGAGTGTTTGTGTGTATGTGTGTGTGATATTGATATTGTTGATATTGTGCCAGTTGAGTAGAGATTAAGATTATTCGATGCAGTCTCATACTCAAACTTAAATTTGTACAAGAGAATACTCAAAGACCATTCATTAACCATTGTAAAAAAATTAAATGAACTATGGCTTGAAAATCATGGTCCGAACCACGAATTTGGAAATCGTTACACTAAGAATTACACTAAAAGAAAAGGAGAGAATGAAAACCAAAAGGGAAACAACCTGAATTTTAATTACTAAGGCTCACTTAAAAGCTGAAGCTTTTGGATGCATTAAATTTTCTATGCTACTACCTAGTTCTGCACTTACAATAACATGCCACCCATCTTCATTTTCCTCAACAGCAGCATGGCACAAAACTGATTCGAGTACCAGCACTCGCCAGGCCCAATGGGACCATCTCAGACTGGCTTAGTGTTTCAGTCCCAAAGCAGCAAACTAACTGCATCCTATAAAATGTATGCAATGAAATGAGAAAACAAGACGTCCAAAATCCAGGAGAAACAACTGAACATTTCACTGCTCACTAAAAAAAAAATCTCTTCCAACCACATTTTCTCAGTGTTACCATGGTGAGTCCAATAGAGGCTCTCTGACCTCTGACCCCATGCGAACCAATGGCTCAAACAACAGACCAAGCGGCAGCCTGATGCAAGTAGGCAAGTCCCAGAACAGCCCAAGGAGATGATATAATGGTCAAGATCATGGGATACATTATGCTCTCCAACTCCAGGCTGCTCCTGAAAAGCATCAATGGAGCTTACCCATTTTGTTGATACCATGCCTAAAATTCAGGATCATTTTATACACTAAAATCTTCACATATGCAGAGGTACACCCACACAGACCACACAGAGAAATTGGGACAGCTTTGTACACAGGACTACGGGATTTGTTTACATGTCACTTCAATCTCTGTAGAAAAAGTTTTTGGCATTCTGCCTAAGGGAGCCACAGTGTGTGCTGGTTTGTGCTTGATTGTTATTTTAAGAACGGGATTTAAGTTCACCTGGGGCTCTATTTGTACGCAAGTTGCAAACAGAAAGATAACCAAAAAAAACCAAAAGATACTATGACTATGCTCCTCTGAAGGGCAAAAAGAGAACGGATGCCAAAGCAAAATGACAAAGGCTGCAAGGCAAGATAGAGACTTATCGATTGCTAACAATCATTTAAGCATATTCTCAAATGCGTCAGACCTAAAACAGAACAAAAACACAGAGTTTCTCAAAAGCATTTTGCTTCAGGCAAGTGCTTTGCAGAAAGGGAGAATGGTTTAAAAAGGGACTCCTTTTTCCTCAGTTTCCTCACGGTACTGCAGTTGTTGTGCATATTGTGTAAATAACTGCTGCAATATCCCCAATCTCAGATTGCATTCTTATGTCAAGTTACATCTGATTGAGTCACGTCAATTGCATTTACATCCAAGGACAATAGCAAGTAGTAAACACTGACTGAGAAATGCCTGATAGCGGATGTAGTAGGATGTTCAAAGGTGTATCAGTTAGTTTATCAGGTGCAGGAGAACGGGCAGTGCAGCCAGGTGTATAATAGCCCACTGTCTATACCGAACTTGTAATACAGTATGGGTACAGTAATTGACAGCTACAATATGAAGATGTGCCCAAAATGACTTGCATCCAGATGTCCCGTTCCCAAATGCGAATGCAAGTCGACAAGTTTTGTGTGTGTGTGTGTGTGTGTGTGTATATATATAAAAACACATATAAATAAAAGCATTACCGCTTGTCTTTTAAAATATATGTTTCGCACATGAGACGTTACCACCAATCTATTCTGCATAACCAACTCCTACTAACTTTAATGGGAGAGACAGGGCCTCAGCACATTCAGACAGACTATCTCGTACGAGACAGGTATCCTTAATACAGCTTAACTCATGCAGGGGTTTTCTTGGGTGATCATTTTTATGAAACATTGATAATTTACTCTGTATGTTGTCATTACACCAATGTCCATCCATCCATTTTCCACCGCTTATCCGAGGTCGGGTCGCGGGGGCAGCAGTCTAAGCAGGGAAACCCAGACTTC
>JAODUD010000062.1:6146090-6157402 GCA_026784285.1 Stomatorhinus walkeri | reverse complement strand
TATATATATATATATGAATAACAATATATAATAATACTAAAGTAATAGTACTACTACAGTACTTAGTTGTAATAGTAGTAGCAGCAGCAGCAGCAAAATATGCTTCAAAATTACAAATTGGGGGGAGGGGGTAAAAGGGTACAAAATCCAAATGAACCATTCACAGGTCATCTGTGTTGTCACTACAACTTAGGCCTTTAAGTCGAGTTTTACAATGAAAATATCTTCAAGCCAGTCAGATGGAATACCAGGAACTTTATAGCATTAATATCTGCACACCACACATTGTAAATGTGGTCTTGTAGAACTTCTTATATGCTAGGAAGGGGGTTATTCTATTCTACTATGGTCATTGAACCTATATCCCTGCAGAATTAATTTAAAATTATTTCTGCTTTAAATAAGCTGCATTAGAATAATTTGTCAGATTATTCAACATTGCCCAGAATTTCCATAAATTGTTTAAGGAGCTGTATGATCTAAATGTTACACATTACAAAATAAGCTCTAAAATCATCCACCAAAAAACATACAAGGATTAGTACTGAATCCAAATAGAACTCTTAACATTTGTTTTAAGCCCTTTAATACTATATGTTGTCATGGCTCAGAGTTTGATTTGAGGCACGCATTTTCCAATGGGAAAAACTGGCAAATCCTCCTGATAAATCAAGTGTCTAAAACAGACCAGATTAGTTATCAAGAAATGCCTGATAAGCCCACTAAACAGGACAGACATCAACAGAGTTTTCCGCCTCCCACCACCTGTCCATTAGTAGGCCTTGGCATGGGTCTGAAACAAGGGGGAGTAATCGCCCCTGTAACCACACATTCAAGTTCACAAGAGTATGGGCCTCCAGTCTGAAATGAACCAGTACAACCTGTTAAAGTGCAGAGCTGAGCCAGCACAAAATGAATCTCACTGGCCAGACATTTATCAATGCTTGTGTTTGATGATCATCTTTTCTGACTTAAGACAATTGGGATTAAGGATAATGCAATATAGAGGGGGTTATTACCGTAAATGAATGCTGCTGGAAACAGGATTAACATGAAAACTGGAATAATTTTGACACTGTTTTAGTGACTATACTCTTCCTGTCTCCAGGTAAACATCCCTTGTTCTGCCACTACAATAAATGCTATGAGTTTAACATGAAATTTAAACAATCTCTAAATAGATTTACTGCAATGTGACATCCATTAATCTTCAGAAGAACCTATTCTTTCAAAAATGTTCAGAACATATATTAAATTCAATTTAAAATCAATAACACTGCATTTCAAATAAAATTGTTAATCACACGCAACATGAAACAATGTACAATATAAGGACAAATGCACTAGAACACCTGGCCATTATACTCACAGAAACATTTGAGACATCACACTCTAAATATCGAACTGGTCCCCCCTTTGCAGCTACAACAGCTGCCACTCTTCTGAAAAGGCTTTCCACAAGTTTATGGAGCATGTCTGTGGGAATTTCTGCTTATGCATCCAGAAGAGCATTTGTGTGGTCAGGCACTGATGTTGGACACGAAGGCCTGGTTTGCAATCTCTGTTCTCGTTCATCCCAAAGGTGTCCGACGGGATTGAGGCTCAGGGCTCTGTGTGGGCCAGTCAAGTTCTTCCTCACCAAACTCACCCAATAATGTCTTCATGGACCTTGCTCTGTGTACTGGAGTAGTCACGCTTGAACTGGAAAGGGCCGTCCCCAAACTGTTCCCACAACGTTGGAAGCATACAATTGTCCAAAATGTCTTGCTATGCTGAAGCATTATGATTTCTCTTCACTGGAACTAAGAGGTCTAGCTAAACCCCTGCAAAATAACTCCATACCATTATCCCTCCTCCACCAAACTTTACAGCTGGTACAATGCAGTAAGGCAGGTAACATTGCAGTAAGGCAGGTAACATTCCTAGCATCCACCAAACCCATACTTGGCCATCAGACTGCCAAACAGAGAAGTATGATTCATCACACCACTCTAATACTTTATGTACTCTGCCACTCCAAGACTGACTTTTTTGTTCCTAAACACTTCCACATTGTAATAATACCACTTAGTCGACCATGGAATATCTAACAAGGAAGAAATTTCACAAACTGACTTATTGCAAAGGTGGCATCCTATGACAGAACCACGCTTGAACTCACTGAGCTCTTCAAAACAAGCCATTCTTTCAAAAACGTTTGTAAACTTGACTGCATGACTAGGTGCTTGATTTTATACACACCTATGGCAATGGGAATGAATGAAACACCTGAATTCAATGTTTGAGAAGTGTGTGTCCCAATACATTTGTCCATATAATGTACCTTTATATATTTATGAAGAATAAAGCATTTTGACAGTCTAGTCAATCTTCCTGTAAATATTTGTGTTTAGATGGTTAAAACAAATAGTTTATTTTGCATCCCATCTTTAAAAGCTGTTCTTTTTCTTCCCCTCTGGTAAACTTGGAAAGTTGGAGTTTATATTTGAACATCCATCCAACTTTATTCTGTTTTTCCTGGTGTGGGTCATAGCATATCTGAACACATGCACGTAGCTTTCTAGAGCGTTTGCTGGCAAAACATCTACGCAGATTAAAATGTGTAGATTTCCCATATGTCGCTGTTAGTCTAATTTAGTTTAAATTTGAAGATTTGGATATAATTACTACCACTTTGAATGCTTGGTGCATTACTGAAAGAGTGATGGGAGCGAGTTATAAACGGAACCTCCATGGCATAATTTTACTTTTCTGCCCGGAAGACAGTGATTTGAACATCCTCCTTGGAGAGATAAAGTGATTTTTACATTTAGGGACATGTTCAATGGCTGTGGTCTTTGCACATTTTCTGATCTAAAAGACAGACTTGTTCTTCCTGCCACATCATATTTCCTGTACCTCAGACATAGCTCAGCCATGAAAGCCAGTAGGGCTGCCTAGGAAAGTCTGCTTTCTTCACACCCAATGATGGAATGGTTTGAGCACCCAACCCAAAAACGACACGCATTACCTATAAGATACATGATAATGTAAGACAAATCCAATTCCTCACTTCCAATAACATCAAAATGGAAGCGAGAACCGAAGTAGCTTGGAATAATGACAGACTAATCTGCATAAGACCTTGAAGAATCTAGCTCATCTCTGAATTCATTTTAAATGGATACACAGGGCAGGAGCCAGACAATATTCCAGATAAAATGTGTAAGGTTCACAACTCCTATTGTAACATATGCAATATTGATGTTATCATATATAAATGGTATAAATTGTTTAACCTGGCTTCTAAAATGATGAGACAATGGTTACCGTTTTATTATGATATAGTCTTACTTGAAAAATCTAATGCAGTGATGGAACAAATCTAAAACAGCTACTATCTGAGTATGGAATGACAGTATTGACTCTTAACGATCTGTTCTTGGATTTAAAAGATGCCCTCCATAATCCACTCTAGGTTTTCCTACTTACAATATCCCCATGTAGTGTGAACTTTCATTGCTATCCTAAACGAGCAATGCTGTTGCTCGATCACAAAAAAGTGTAAGTATATATTTTTACACTAGAGGGCAGACAAGCCCAACATTATTTCACAATAGATTGAAGTCAAGTGTTTGGCAGCTTGCAAGTGAACTGAAACACTTGGGGAAAGAGTAGCACATGAGACTACAACATATTCATAAAACATTTATGCAAGATCCTTGAATACAAATTCAGAAGAAATTAAAAATTTACAATAGTGCCATTACTAACATAAAGTGTTCCAAGCCAGTTCTCAAAGAAACACTTTCAAAAGGCTGCAGAGATTCACAATCACCAATCAGACGCTAAGAAAACGTCTGAGGAAAAATCTGTAGCAAAGCAATTCTCACAAGCGCGTTTTAAATTTGTGGAGAGGATTTAAAACCACCCCGATCTGAAATCTAGAGCCCTAAAACAGGATACATTTCATGCATCTGCGAAGAAATGGTCCTTATGGCAGCAAATCCATAGCAACAGGGTACACGTCACCACCAGATGTTTTGAGATACAGTACTTGAAGCGTAAACCCTAAGAACCTCATCAAGGAAGATATCATTTAGATATGCTCCAACTGATCGGCAGCTGAATTTCAGACTTAATTACTTGAATTCAATTCAACCTTAACCGATCTCAAATACCAATATTGTGGATGATGTACAATGTGCATTAATGACTTAAAATGTGTGCATGAAGTTTCAAACACAGCAGCGGCACTACGTCATCGCCAGTCTGGCAGTTTTACCAGATAGCAAATCATTCTTTTTTAATAGAGAATTGCAACATATGTGCAGAAGTTGTTGCTCACGGAGGATCCAAAGCATTCAACATCTCAAACCTCATTAGACCTTTGCGTCTTCACTGAGAGGAGTAACATGAGAAATACACTGTAAGTGCCGAAGTTTTATCCTTGTGCTCTGTGTAGAGTACAGAAAGCATGTTGGTCAGTACAGCTGCACAAATTTTGGATAAGCGGAATATGCTCTTTCCAAAAAAATGCAGAGATGGATTTTTTTTTTTTTTTAAAAGAAAAATAAGCATCTTCCTTTCTTTTAAAATGTGTGATTTTAGCCTGTGATTGGCAAGCGGTATCACCAGATTCTGATTCCACTGATCGGCCTCAAAATCCCCGATCGGAGCATCCCTAGCATGGTTGAAGAACTAGCATGTCACTGCCTATCTCTTCCAGGATTACCAAATAAGTTCCAGATTATTCACTCATAAAAACCTAGCTTGAATTTTATTTAAGGCAAACAGTGCAAATGTGAACTTACTAGGCAAAACTTATCTGCTATCATCTCCCAGGCTATATATAATTCCAGCAATTGTACCCCACATTTCCTTCAGGAAATTCTGCAATGAAGAACCATTTCCAACACATACAGTACATGAATAGCTTTTTTTTCCTTCTTTCTAGAGTGAGACTTACCAGCATTCACTATGGCATCAACTTCAAGGACGGTGATATCACCTTTATAGAGAGAGACTTTGTCACTCAGCAAGTTTGACTGCAAGTCCTGTTCCACTGATTCCTCTTTACCTGGAGAAGCAGAATATTAACCATAAATATTACATTCACACAAAACACACAAGGACTCTTTAACAATATAAAATTTAAAAATTACAGGCAGGCTTGGGACAGCTCATACAATACTGGCTTAGTCACAAAGAAACAAAGCACATTTCAAATCCATGATAATATCCAGATTTTATAAAACATGCTAAATTCTGGCAAGCGATTGTATATACTTCCTGTATAGTGCCAGCTCACACCATCATAGCTTTGGCTGGGCTGGGGCCACACAACTTGGCAGCAACTTTGTTGTGAGAATTTGTTGATGCACTAGAGAGAAACACAAGAGCTGGCTTGGCAGTTGGCTTTCTGGCATGACTGCTTTGGCGGACTGAAGTGTTCATATCACACCTCACAGGCAGCTAAAATGTAGGTATTCATATTAAAAGGACTACATTAGCTGTATGAAGACTCATTAAAGAGGAAATGTTGATCTCCTACAAACCAAAATTGCCACATAGAAAAATAAGTCACACCCAAAATGCACACACCTCAGAATGAAAGTGATGTGTCATAGGCTATAAACAATATAGGTCAAGCTGCAGAATGAAGAATCATGAAACCAGAATGATATTGGCAAAGGTCAAAAATATTTGATTATTTGAATGAATGTCTGGCTTGACAAAAAATTGTTCAAAAGGGTTTTGTTCCCTCAAAAGCTGGCTTTTAAAAATCATCCAACAATCCCTCAACACCTGGACTGTTTAAAAAAAAAAAAAAAACACGATACAATTGAAGAAAAAAAAATCAGTTAAATCAGCAAATTGTTTTAAATAAATATATTACCACTTGGGTTTATATAATGTTATGGGCCAATACATTTTAAGTGGTTTGCAGAATGACTCTCACAACAGTCATATCACTCAGTAGCGCCAAAACACACATCGTCTAATGACGCATGCATAGCAGAACAGAAAATTGCCACATGCTCATTACATCAGAGGAAATACAGAAGTGGCCATTTAAATATACAAATAAGAAGATTCCCTCTGTGGATTATATATAACTACAGTTTGCATTGTTTGTTTTTTATGTGTGTTCATGTTTTTGAGTCTACTTTAGATGTTTCGATGTGAGTGCACACTACTCCAGCTGGAATAATTCAACACCAAATATACTTGATCGTCAAATAAGCTTGATCATCACTGTTTATTTACAGGACAAGCTGCTTCACCCTTGAACAGACAGACCAACATCAGGGCCCATCAGACTTCGACTGATCGCTCAACCCTCAGCTCGTGTCTGAAGGGCATCTTCTGAGAAAGATCCTGCAACGACTACATACGTGATTGAAGGCAAAGCACAGTACAACATCAGGGTGAGACGCGGAACATGACAGGGATTCCCTTGGCCCTCCATATTCCAGGTGACAGAGTGATCATTATGCATGTGCCATTAGCAGCAGCCATTCATATCAAAATACAGTTTCAATCTCATAAAAGGTCATTGACTAACACATTAACCTATAACAAAACTATCAAACTACTGAAAGCATGTGCATACAATGCAAACACATTATACAGCTTTAAAGTTATAATGCTTTATATCTTTGATCTCAGTAACAAGCAATATTTTATGGCCAAATGGCAGAATAGTATGAGCAAAAATTTAAGAGAACTATAAAATACCTTCCTTGTTGTAAACATGCAAGTTTAGGTTGTAACGTTGAATAGAATCCTAGAATGCAAAGCTAAAATCAAAATATTCAGTTAGCTTCTTACAGAGAATTATCTATTACCTGTTTTGTTTTAAAAGGTGGAATCATTCATAGGATAAATAAAATGTTGTAATTTGCAGAACATATGTTTTATTGAAGGCTTACACCATAAAATCTTAACTTTCATGTTACTGTAAGTGCACTTTCAGTAGTTGTCAGGCTTCTGCTTCTAGACCATGTCCCAAATAAGCTTTAGATTTTAGATTAATCCCACGGTCAGAAGTAAAATTGTGTCAAGCCACCTGTTAAGTATTTGTGATGTGTATGTAGTATATATGCCAAGGTGTGCCATTAAATAAGTAATCATATAATATCCCTAGTTAAAATATAATAACTGCTTGTCTTTTTTCCATTTGTGCATCTAGCCTTTCAGAAAGAACTGAAATTCCACTTGTGCGCTGGATATAAGAAGTCTGCACAACCCCTGCCAAAATGTCAGGTTTTTGAGATAATTAATTTTGGGAAAAAATTAAACCAAGACAAAATCACATCAGAACTTACTCCACCTTTATTCCAAAACTGCAACCTATACAAGGAAAGAGGAAAACAGAACTGTTTAACGAAAAAAGGAAGTCGCACAAAAACCTGTTTGCGCAAGTTTTTAGTTGCATTAGTAGGGTTTGAGCGCTCTTCCTTGCAAAAATTTCCCAGACCTGTCAAATTGCGAGGGCATCTCCTATGCACAGGTAGGCTGGATTGAGGACTGGGCCATTTCAGAACATTAGCCCTCTCTTAATAAAGGCACTGCGCCTTTGTTGATTTAGATGGATGCTTGGTGTTATGCTGAAAGGTGACATTCCTATTCATTATCAGCTTCCCAGCAGATGCTTGAAGGTTTTGTGCCAAAATAGACTTATAATTGTAGCTATTCATTATTGCATCCGACTTGACTTAAGCCCTAGTTCCAGCAGAAGAAAAGCACCCCAAAGCACAATGCAGTCCCCACCATGCTTCACTGTAGGTGTGGTGTTCTTTTGATAATATGAAAAGTTGTTTTTGCACGAAACATGTCTTTTGGAATTCTAGTCAAAAAGTTCAACCTTGGTCTCAGACCATAACATTTTCCCACATAGTTGTAGGAGACTGGATATACCTCACTGCAAGGTTCAGCTGGGGCTGGATGTTTCTCTTTGTTAGAAAAGGCTTGTGGTCTTACTAACCTACCCTACAACCCAGACACATGAAGAATACAAGAGATTGATACATGTAAGGAACACCCAGTACTTTCCAGGAAATCCTGCAGCTCCTTTAATGTTGCAGTAGGCCTCCCTGACCAGTTTTTTTTCTGATCTGACCATAATTATTTGCAAGGAGTATTTTTCTTGGAAAGTAATAATCTGAATATCACAAGTTAAAGCTTTAAATTAATATTAAAATATTTGTTACAAGAAAATGTATTTATTTTTGTGTAGAGCAATTGACATCTAAACTTTTGTGTTCTTAATTTTTTTCACAAAATAAAAATAAAAAAAACACACACACACAAAACCAGGTAAACTTTTTATAGCAGGTAACCCACAATAAACAAACAATTTGTATGATAAGATGTATGTTTCTGCTCAGTTTTTGGTTAGTTTTGTCTTTTTCATCTCCATAACTGTTGCCCTGGGTTTCATGAAATACTTCAGTTATCCCAGAGGCAAAAATCTAAGTCTGTCTTCCAACTAATTCTGGTGACATTAGTTTCCTCTAATTAATAAAATTAGCTTGTGAGAATGACAATAATTTAGGGATTAATGTGTAAATATTTCTGATTGTAAGTTTAACTGTTAGGTATGACTAATCACAGAAAACTGTGCCTTTATTTATTTTTTATTTTGTTCCCCCCCAAACAAAAACTGCTACACAAAGGTCAAACTAACTTGGTTTTTTGTTAAAAAAAATTCTGGGGATTGTTCCTCCACGGACATCTCACACAAGGTGAGTTTAACGTATCCTTCTCACACTGTAAAGATTCTCCAAACTACAGACATGTTTCTCATTAGTGTTTTTCATTAGCTATCATGCATCATTACTGGGAGAAGGGAAGGTAAGAAGCTGTGGTAGGGGTGGCCGATATGGGCAAAGTGTCATATCACAGTACACAATATTTGGTTATAATCATGATCCATGATATGTCTGTAGTAATGATAATTATCCATTTAGAAAATAAAGGAATCGATGAATAATGATATGGAAATAAAATTCCCCAACAGTATCTGACTTTAACAAAAACAGATTAGACCGTTTTTCTTCCCTCCACTGTTCATACTGAAAGCCAAATTCCCTCTGTATGGGGGCCTCAGTCAGAATTTTGGTGGCAAGAACACAGGAAGCTGGGGGGTGCTTAGAGCGCCTATGACTTTTTTTTTATCTATATTGTGTAAGCCAATGATAAAGCTTATAGAAGAGGAGGATAGTTCAGGCCCTCTGTGTATTCTGACTTTCACTATTTATACTCAACTGCTCGGCGTAAACAAAATCTTGGTCTGGATTTTTACTTTCTGGACATGAGCTATCCACTTTCAGCCTGTAGGCCATTTTCATTTCTCTTACAGACACCAAAGAACCTAAATGCATCATACAAACATACTTCTATGGATTTGCATTAATTGTTACCGAGGACCGCAATGGCTGTGATTAATATTTATAATGCCAGGAAAAGTACTTAGGCTGACCACAGCAAGTACTTATCTTAAGCCTGTGTGACCAATATGACTTCATACAAACCACACAGAACTAGTCTGTATGAAGTAACTCCATTAAAAAGAAACTCGTTGATTGGGACACACCATACCTTTACTCCTCTCGTGCTTTGTCCAAGTGAGAATGTCCTCCAGAGGTACATGGTTGCCTTTATACTCCTTGCGTCTTTCTTCCAGTCCCAGATCTAGTAATCGTGCTGCAGAATTATTTAGATGGAAACACAGAAATAAAGTCAATGTTAATGCTTGCAGTTTCCATAATACTTAAACCAGACACAACATGAAAGAGACCCTAGAACCTAAAAATTTTAGCACAGAAAAACAAGTCCCCCACTTGCAGCAAGAAAAGGACAATGTGAATAGGGACATGACAGGGATTTCTGCTATGAGACTTGTTTTTTTTTTTTAAATCAGCCAGAGACAGATTAGAAAGTCCTTCTCTATTTTTTTTTAGCTGACACCACAATCTATATGAATTACATATTTGAATCCTACCCATTTATAACACTGGCTATTTACAGTACCTCAGGTTACAATAATGTTAATATGTTTTTCAAGGGTACATGAGCAGATGGTCACCGTCTCCTCCAGCACCATGATAAAAGAATTAGCCAACGAATAATTCAGCAGGATGACTCCTTGTGAAAAAGTATGTGCTTTAAAAACAGCTATATGCAGATATCCACCTCATATAGCACCAGTTATTAAATTAAAATATGACACATTGCCGTGTAGCTTGAAGTTACGAAAGCCCAATCTTGCCAGAATAAATCATTACACTACAGAACTGATAAAGTAAAGAGCAGAGACAAAAAAACCTGCAATAAAAAAAAAAAAAATTACATTCAAGTCAAGCATGTAGTTTCAAATTTAAGATGTTTATTGTATTTGTTCGTGAGTGCAGCGCGTTGACTCACTAGCCTTGGGCCTCGAAGTTATTTTGTATGCGACACATCTCCATAGTTGAAAATAAAAAGTCTTGAATCCGATCCTTTTGTACAGCTATTTTTACTGTACACTGTAACCACAAAACAAGACAAATTCCTACTTTACATAAAATTACGTGACGTGACGGTCAAAAAAAACTGTAGTGCTTCTAGGCACAAGGCTTCTGCTGTCCTATGCGTCCTTACGCTTATATATATATATATATAAACTCAGCAGTCAATTTGCATTACGTGACAATTTACAGTTTATACAAGTGAGTCTCTCTCTTCTTTCAATCTTCTCCCTGTAATAAACACAACTTAGTGATGGGCCTTTGTATGGTGCCCATCTTGGTCCGGACTTCGGCACTTCGGACTACCCCTAAGGAGTCTGGCATGACTTGGGTGATCCTGCCCAACATCCAGGAATTCCTTGGCAGGGATGAATCCGCTACAAGAACAACATCTTCAACTTTAAAACTTTTCTTCAGCCTAAACCATTTTTGTCGCTCTTGCAAAAAAGGTAAATACTCCTGAGCCCATCTTCTCCAGAACAGATCTGCCATGTATTGGACTTGTTTCCAGTGATGCCGAGCATAGACATCATCTTTAACAAACATACCGGGGGGCATGCTAGGCTGTGTCTTCAACATGAGCAAACGGTTCGGTGTCAACGGCTCAAGATCACTGGGATCGTCTGTGTTTGTGGTTATAGGTCTCCCATTGACAATACTCTCAACTTTGCACAAGAAGGTCTGTAAATCCTTCATCATTCATCAGACAAGTAGACTGTTCAGGTTGCTCTGACCACTCATTCTCATTCATCAAGAAATTAGGTCCTTGAAACCAACTCTTACTTGACATAAAGCTCTCAATCTTCAAGCCCCGTGATG
>JAODUD010000062.1:6129142-6145990 GCA_026784285.1 Stomatorhinus walkeri | reverse complement strand
AAAAACTCAGCAGCCAATTTGCATTACGTGGCAACTACGTACTACGTTATAATAAACATACAACTCAAGATTCTATTAGAAGTACGACCATATATCAAATTCAAAATAATCAAATGTGCACATGTAATTACAGCACAAAAATGGCTCTAACGGTATTAAATATCCAAGTTCACTAAATTCAATATTTTTTATTCTATTTGCTATTCCTTTACTTTACTAACTTATTTTACTTACTAAAATAAATTAAGAATGAGAGCAACTGAAAATGAAAGAGAACCTATACCCAAATATGCAGTAGCTATTTAACCTGTTTTCAACATTAACGTTTTACATTGTAATGCTCCAAGTCACCACTAGGTGTCATTAGATACTTTTATTCTTGGACAACTCCGATGTGGCCAGTTTAGGCTGGTGCAATGCGAGTTTCCCGATATTCTCAATGTGCTAAGGCAATTAATAGAATTCTGCTGAAATATGCAACAAACTAAACCATATGCTCATCTGTTAGATAGGGGGCACAACGGCTTTAAACGATTACATCTCGTAACTAAAGGCTAAAACGGTCTGGCGAATACATCTCCCCATTTGTAAAAATAAATTATTCTTGATAAAAGGCACATTTTACACTAAAGACATCAATAGTGTTGGTAAAGAAAAGAGCCGCTAAATTTTAGGTTTAACCATCAATACGCTACTTTACATTTAATGTGCTTATTCGTTTATATAACAAACTAACGTCGTCACCATGAAACAAGTAGAGGCAATTAATTTTAAGAAACATCTAGTTAAATGTAAACTGTGGCTCAATTAGTAATACTAGTAGTGTGGCGGAGTAACATAATTGTGTGAAATAACGCACCAAACGTGACCCAAAGGCTTCAAATTCGGCCTATTTAAATAAAAGGCAAATAACGGTTAATACGACCTCGACTTCATTCACGCATTGTTTATAAATTTTACTTCCAGTGCCATCACCTAACACCAAATGGGTTGTTTTATAAAGTATTTCCTGAAAGGTTTAGAGTGTGCCTAAGGACGACTAGTACATTTAAAAGCCAGTTCTGCCAAAACGGAGAGCTGCCCACACTTAAGGGCCACCAAGCTCACCCGACAGACGCGGCGCGAGGACACGCTCAGGTCGCTCACGAGGAAACCGCGCCTGCAGCACGTGGTGCGGCTGGTAGTGATATTCCTACCACAATCACTGAGAGCAGTTCGGTGTCATTTCCCTAAGCAGTTAACGGTCATTTAGCCACAGTTATGTACATTCTGTAGTGCATGGCAATAACTTCTGTTAAAGCCAACCCAGAAAACGTGTTACTTCGAGAATCACTTCAACAACTTCCAAATGAAATTACAGCTACAAACGGTTATGTTCATATAAACGGACTTACACTTTTGTGTGACGGAGGAAACGCAGCAGACCTCTGGTAAAGGTAACTCAGTCAAATGTACCAAAATAAAAGGTAACGGTATGTGTTTAAAGTACTGTACATCACTGGGACTTTTTTTCTTTGCATTTGCAGCCTCTGGTCAAATGCTGGAAGACAGTTGTGTAAAATTCAAGCATGTGCTGAAATCATAGAGTAGGACTCTTAATACAAATAAGAACATAAGAACTATACAAAGGAGAGGAGGCCATTCGGCCCATCAAGCTCGCTTGAAATAAGTCCTTGTTGATCTTATGGATGAGATATTTCATAACTTTTTGCCATTATGATGACACCTTAAAGGCCCAGAAAGATCCCATCATGCTTAAATCTCTTTATTAGTGTGCAGAAATTCTGTGCTGTATTATTTACATGCAGACATCTCTTCACACTCCTTGAAACAAAATATTGCTACTCGTTGCTGTTATTTTATCTGCATTCGTTCAGTCACTGGCCAAAAAGTGACAAGCATGCGATCTGTGTTGAGCTCCAGCTCAGTATGGGGTCACCACCAGCACAGGAGGGACACCAAGTTCCCCACATCGCCCCACTCCCCCCAGCCAACAGGAAGCATGCCACCATCTGTGCCACCACAGCCATTGGCCAGGGATGGACGCTAAGCTGTAATTATCCACTGGAAGCCACAGCTGGGGCTGGGAGATACTCAACATGAAAATCCCAGCCTCTTTTGCAACAGGTGTAGAAATTCTAGTTTGATACGGAATTCAAAGAAAAACAAGGATGTAAATTAGCTAGAATTTGGAATGCATGCATTGCGATGCTTAGTGTTCTCCTTCATATTCCATACAGCAAATTCCAAGAGCGTTATACTGTCAAATCTACAGCTTTTTGCGGACACATCATGGAGCACCAGCTCAGCAAGATGAGCAAGAGACGGAGAAAGTAAGAGAAGGGGGGAAAGAAATCGATGTCTGGACTATATCCAGATATAGACACAAACATGGAGCCTGTTAGATTACAGCTGCATCAGCAGCAAAGATGTGCAGAAGCAGAAGAATTTCTCTGCCTTTCGGTATTGTGGCAATTAATTTAGCAGGATTTTTAAGCACATGTGCAACTTCTTGGGATATTAGACCATTTCCCAGGCTAGGGAGCTGTTGTACATTCATACTCCAGACTACAGAAATGCAATTATATTTTGGCCAACTGACCTGTGCTATGGGCATCTTATACAAATGTTAAACCAAGAACAGAAGGTTAACTACTGTTAATATCCAGCTATAAAAATATTCATAATTCTGTACATTTACAGGATACAAGTTACTTTTCCTAAGAACATTGATAAATAAATGAGTCAGGCCAAAACACCAAAAACCAAGGCTACTATATGCTTGTAGAGAACATAAACATAAGATTTACACATCTCTATATATCACAATACTGAATTAATCTGGTTTGCATTTGGCAAAGAGGCACAAACTACTTTCAGTACAAAGGAAATAATGTGGAGACTGACTTAAGTTAATAGATGCCTTGGCTTAGGAAAACTTGGCCCAATGAAAAAGCTAAACTGACAAGTAGCCTATTCAACAGGTTTGTTCGTCTAATCATCATTATCTTAAACGCCTGTGTTGGGTAGATTTTTTTAGTTAAAACAAACAGGCACAGCCGTACTATGAAACAATAAAAAGTAAATTTACGAAAAGGGGTTGGGTAAGTCACTTTATATATGTGTGACACCACTGCATGAACATTTGCAGACTTTGCTAGTTTTCTTTTGAAGCTATTAAGAACTCCTCACTTTTGCGCATATATCATGAATCATCCTTTACAATCTACAGCTCACGGTATTTGCCATAATGGCACCTGACAGCGTTACACCACAAACCAGTCAATATCCCCCTGTCCCCCAGTGGATACCATTGTCATTCTAACAGGTGAACTTGGGGAAAATCTTACGTGGCCTAGACCACTATAGTACTGTTTGAAATCGAACAGCTGAATGAAATTAAGCGAACCAGTGTGGTGCGTCTACGTGCTGTAAATGGCTTCAGTGCGTGGTAACTATTTTTTTTGGCATCCTTTGGTTGCTACTATTCTGGAAGCAGATTTAGGCATACCGCTTTTGCATCGGCATCTGTACATTGTGCAGCTAGTGTACTTTCCGTATACATAGCTTTTGCATAAGAGCACGACCAAGTCTGCTTGAATCCCATTAAGTGTACCAACGTTGCGGCTATTTGCGGAGGACACTCAGATTTAGGGACCTATACAATGTAATGACAGTGTAAATACTCCTCACCCATACACCAAAACGCTTACCTTTCTCAGCACTCCAGTCCTTTTTCTTTTTGCTCATGTTGCCGTGATGGTTGGGCTTCAAGGTATTGTTTTTTGAGTGTATCAACCCCAGGCTCACTGCGAGTGTGTTCGGAAACTCGGAGAAAGTGAAACAGCTCCTGGACGAAATGTCTCACCTGAGAAGCTGTCAAAATATACTAGGCACCAAGAGCAGTCAGTCTAGCTTGATTTGTTCGTGCCTCACACCCCGCGTTCTGGGCTCGGTGATTGGTCATTAAAGACCAGGAAGTAAAACATGATTGGTGTGTCTTATATTGCAATCAAACTGTAGGCACGCGGTTCGTGATATATGGTAGGTTGAGCGCAGTGGTGGCTGCCCTAAGCGTGTGGGGTGGTAGTATAGCAACTGAACTTGAGATTAGGGGGTGCTGTAACGAGAAGCCGGCAATTCCGGGGTATGGAATGCGTTGCTCCAGATAGCTAACGTTATTTTACGGTGCTTATGTCCGTTTTTAAGGGTAAATGAAAATGGGGTATGAATTTGATTTTTGTTTAACAATTTATGCTCGCTAGTTCTTTTGGGGCAATAGTAAACATATTTCTATGTGAGATATGAAGGGTGTGAATTTAGGCTCCAAATGCAGGCGTAATTTCGGTGTTTTCGTTTGGCAGGTGCATTTAACTATTTAACCTCCCCATTTGCTGTGCCCAGAAGTGCGTGAGAGTCGATTTAGTTGAAGTGAAACCTAGATCCCCCCCCCCCCCCCAACAAGTAGTCACTAATGTGACTGCTTCCATTAAAAACACTATGTTATTAGGTAAACAACAGTAATTTACATAATTAACCACAAACAAAACACAGCACCGCCAGCGGTTTTTTTCCATGCAGTAAATGTAACTAAAATAAAATATCTAGATAGTACGATGACATTTAGCATAAATTAAATATAGAGAAAATAAACAGTGTGGTTAACCAAATACTGTCCTCAGCTACTAACAGGACTTTATTGTTTGTTCTTAAAAGTGATTGTTTATCACTACATATCAGTGTTTTCATTTTGTTTGTCCATGTTCACAACGGGCAGTTCACAAGCATCTGTTATAGTTAACTAAATTAACCTCATTCACATCATTCATATGTGATTTCAAAATAATGCATTCACTGTTGCATCAACTAAATTGAAAAAATGAAATTCAGACTTTGAAAAGGTTTTATTATATAGAATGAGAATATGCACCAACTGTACCTGCATCAAAGAATTGGTTGCTTGTAAATAAACTTGTATTTTTTCAAATTCTTCATAATTTGGCAATTAAATGTGATCTCCCACTCAAAATGTATCATGCACATGCAGAAACAGATAAGTCCAACAGCATGACAGTATCTGGCAGTATAATGCACATTTACACACGTTTCATATTTTCAAAATTACAAATCAGTTGTTAGGAGTTAATTTAGTTGCATTTTCTGATGCAGATGTATACAATCACACTACGATTTTGGTGATGTTTACTATTATCGCTCTATCTATCATCTATCTATCATTTGTTTGAGCTTTACATTTGCACATAATGCTCTATCCATACAATTTTAGGTCTTGTAAAGAAATTTTGCATCAGCTAAACAAGGTATGTGGAATTAAAAGTAACAGTATATTCAAAGAAGCTGCTAGTCATTATGTATTTCTTGTATGTATCTATTGTAAAATTGCAGTTGAGTTGGTTTCACTTTATATGGGTGTGGAGCTTTTCCACTGACTTCCTCTATTGCAGCTTTTTCTTTTAGTCCAATGAAATGCAGTTATGGGGATTGGGGACGTTCGTGTGCCCTGCGATGGACTGCCATCCTGTGCATAGTGCCCCTCTCCTCGCACCCGGGGCTTCCTGGGTAGACTCCAGGCCCACTGTGGTCTCATATTGGAGAAGCAGCTTTGGAAGATGGACGGTTCTTCAGGAACACGTGACTCATGAATTTTTTTTTTTGCCAGAAGGGGAACTTGTGCACTTGATTAGGTAACAGAATGCGACACAAGCGTCTGACAAATGAATAACGTCAATATGATGCTATGTAAATAAGTAAGTCTGTGACTTTGGCAGATACCACACATTTCATTTCGACAATCCAGGGTGCAATGGCTGTGCTCCAAACCCATTGGAATTTATCTTGTATCGTCAAGGTGTGATGTATGCTAGATCTTAAACTCCATACTTTGTGCCTAAGGAACTGAATATTATTGTGCAAATATTGCTTGTCATCATAATCGCACAAGTGCCAATAAAGGTGTAGCAAAAAAAATGTGAATGTTCTTTTTTTACTTTCACTTTGTTCCTGCCGCATATTTCAAGAGCATAACCTTATATTGCTTCTTTCAATGCATACCTTCAAGATCTCATGTTTTCACAATTTCGAAATTACAATTTAGACCCGAACAGATTTCAGCATAAACAGCGTGCTTTGACCAGGCCCCGTCTGGCATGCATTTGATGTTGCTTGTGCATTTACATCAGTGCATCAGCATACCTGCAACGCTATCAGCACCACCGTCTCTCATGTTGAACTGCCTTTTAAAAATATGCATAGAGCACTGTGTATTGTTTACTATTTTAGGATTCATTTTAAAGTCTGCAAAAATAGTCTGCATACATGGAAATTAAACAACAGTTCAATGTTCTATAATATAACCTGATACAGTCCTTTTTTTAACCTGTACTACAAAGTTAACATCCTCCAACAAGCATTCTTATAGAATTATAAGCGATTAAAAAAAAGTCAAGTGTTCATTCACCAGTTTACAAGATTTCCCAAAATTCTGTGCTTTCTCTGGGTGCATTTTGGTCTGAATGGTCAACACATTTGGCTGTCATCTGGTGTGCTGGGGAATTATCCAGTCCCATCTGCTCCCAAATCCATGAATGTCAAATTCTGTAGCAGCCTCCAGAACTCCAGCCTCTCCATTTCAAATGAAAGGTGTAGGACACCATAACCGAGGACATTTAGTGTGTATGAAAAGTAATGCAGTGTTCATTATTGCTATTATTATTTTTTGTGCGAAGCTTTGGCAACTCTGGGTAGTGCTGGCTTATTTTTGGGAAGGTGGGGGTGCTACGCGAGTGACTCAGCAGGCACGTTGCATCCGTGCAGAGAACAGGATGACCGCTGCATTCTGGAGCGCAGAGCAAAGACAGAGGCCAGAATTGCATGAGGGCTCAACGGGGTGTGCCACAATGTGAACAAGCACACTCACTATGGGGCAGTGTATCACAGCAGGTGCCATAGAGGTTAAGGTTTTAAAGCAGGACTTGTGAAATGTAAAAAGTATTGTGTCAAGTTTCAAACAGAGCGTTGCTGTTCGACAGCAAGCTACTTAGCCCAAACTACTTTGGTAATAATGTCAAGCTGTGTAAAATAGCAAGCTGAAAATAATCATAGTAACAGTCTTACTAACAACTCTGCAGCACTTGAGAAAGGCAAGGGAGAGTTGCCGGACCTATCACAGGTTTTGTGAGCATGACAATACTGGAATAACCCCAGAGTGTAACGCATTATTTTTGTTGATACGTGAAATTGGCATCTGAGGTCAGATCTGTCACTTGGCAATAATACAAATAGATATATCTTGGATAGGACTGGAGTTTTTTTTTTGGGATGAGCTTCCTATTTATATTCTCCCCTTTGAACTGGCAATGATGGCTGGCAACAGAGGAAGAAGGATGTCTACAGGAGTTTGCTGTTGCTCTTCCGAGAGCAGGAATCTGGACTAAAGAAATATGCACAGGCAAGTGCCCTTAGCAAGTATTTATTCATCTGCATAAAAGCAGGCAAATCTGTACCAATCAGTTGAAAATGGATGTTTTCCAGTTGCAGGAGAAATGTAGAGTAAACAGTGTCAATACAGTAAGCGAGATTCTGCCTTTTACATGCTCGTGGATGGAAGCCAGCCGTTTGCCAGATCTTGCAGTTTGATATTCCGCATTTTCATGGGCAGTGGCACTCAAGATTAAATCCTAATTAAGGAGATGGGTCTATCTCATGCACCTTGTTAATACCTTTTGCAATCCAAAATATTATTCAGTTGGACAAGTGGGACCAGTTGGATTTCCTCATTGAATAACGCTGCTTGACAGTGTGGGTGGGGTGGGTGGATGGGGTTCACTCAGGACCAGTGTGTTTCAGCTCAAACTACTCTTGTCACACTAACCCTCCACTGACAGCTAAATTACCAGTGACAGTTTGACAGCCACACTGTCCAAAATGAGACTTGTGTTTCTGCAGCATCTTTTGGCTATCGGTGCAGGAATACTGCAGTTTTCTCAGGAAAGGAACCTGACCGTCGACTGATGCAAGGTGTTTTAATGTTCATATTCTGTCTTAAAAATGTACATGATAAAAATCCCTAATACAGATTAGTAATTAAGTGCCCCTGCTGAAAAGAGATTTACAGTAAAGGGAGTTTGCCTAAAAGCTTTAGTAATATCTCCCTAGATGATTCAGTACAATGCAGTATAAATTATGCATGTGCAAACTGCTTGACTTTGAATCAGGGACATAATGATTATTGTTTACTCAAAGAAGAAGAAAGATTTCTTCTTCACAACAGTAAGTATTCCAAACCACCCTTTCACCGTTCCTTTGGTTTGTCCATGGAAGGGGACTGATTAATCTTCCCAAGGTCACCAAACGAGATGTTCGCTGAGCCTCTTCTTGCTGGTTTTGCCTAATAAAAGGAAGGATAATGGCTCCAATTTAGGCTTGTATGTAATGTTATACAATGGCACCCCCCATCACCAATTAAAGGCACAATTATTGTTATATACTCCTCATTCAATCAAAAATGTTTAAGATCATCAAGGTTAGGTCACTTAGTCGGCATTAAAATATTCTTCTGTCTTTCCACAATTAGACAGGGACATTACAACATTACCCTGAACATATGTTGAACAGACCTGTGATTCGTGAGGCTTCCAGCCAATCATGAACAAGATCTCAAAAGTAGCTGGTACCGAGCCGTCATCACAGCCATACATTTCTGTGGGAATTACAAAGTTGCACTTTTGTACTATCCATTTCAGTGGATATAGTAGGTGTTAGATATGTAAATATTACTACTCAACACATTTCCCCGTTAGCCTGAATATCATTTGACATAAGTCGTTAACTAGATACTAGGGCTGAATGATATCACATCGTAATTATTAAATATTTCTATATAAAATCTATGCAACAAAAACTTTGATTTACTTTGCCCGAAATAAACTATAGCCAAAGAAAACTTTTCACCAATAGTGTGTGTGTTAGATAATCTGGTGACGTTGCCACAACTCGTGTCACCAAGAACCAATCACTGCTAGCATCTGTAGAGTGGTTACAAGGCTTTGGATTAAAGGCACAAAAATGTGTCCAGATGTTGGCTTTTCAGTACTATGCCCACAATATGATAATCAGATTAGTAGTACACCTAAAATATTAACAAGAGGCGCTCTGTGACACAAGTTTGAAATCTGTGTAAATATGGCGTATTTAACTGCTTAACCGAATTTCATAAACATAAGGTTTACTGTGCATGGGCACATATCATAATTATATTGCAATGTGATGTTGTGCAATTAACACTACATTACAGCAGTTCTCTCAAGCTTTGTAAGATTAGCCTGAAGATGGTTCTCATTTTTACCTTTATAGATAGCAGCAGTGGCTAATATAGTATCTCTGTGCAACATGGACTTCCTGTTCCAAGCACAGTTACTTTCACCCATTGCTGAAAAACACAAATACCTTGCAATTTTTATCAGAGAATATACAGACACACAGACTTAAAAGCTGAGAGTTGACTGGAATTCCTAAAGATCGTCTCGTTTCCATTTGTGTCGCCCACTGAATTTACCTTGTAGGTCACTCATAACTTCAAAGACTCCTGGATAATGAATGTGAATGTCGTCGATGTCCTGAAAGGGGGGAAACTGACTTGTTAAATTTCTACCGTAACATTAACGGTTGACCCATCGGGATACAGTACTTCACCACCTTAGAGCTGGTGTAAAGAGAATCCTTTGCATTACATTTAGCCACCCATTATAATGTAGCTTACATATTGCGTATAATAATAAAATCTATGCAAATTTATGTATTTCAAGAGTCTCTGCCAACTCAGTTTGCTGACAATTGACAACTTGCAAAAAACTTCAAAATATCACCATACACTAAACCCACTAAATGCATTCACGTTTGCTTCTTAAAGAAAAATTTGCCAACTAACGTAAACAACTTCACTTTAGTTATTTACATATTAACATAATATTTATATATTAATAGACAATTTACTCCTACTTCAATCACAAAGTAAAGCTTCAAAGTAGTGTATTGTAAGGTATTTGTAGTAAGATCTACACCAAAGTAAAAATGATGAGGTAATGGGAGAATTCCTGAAGAAGCCTGTGGTGTCCAGAGTCGTACCACAGTTAGCATGTTGAATCCAACTTGACCAAGGATGTTGCCCAGGTCAGTCACTGCAGTGTATGGGGACACGTGAGGAGAAAAACCTCCTTCCCTCTCGATCTCCGCCAACTGCAGGGAACAGCGTAGTTCATATAAAGTCTCTCCACCAACCATGGCACCAATGAACACCCCATCAGGCTTCAGGACGTGGAAGATCTGCCAAACAGACAAATTCAGACGCCCCTTGAATTCAATTGGCTAAAACAGGCTGTTCGTTGACAGGAATGCCGTCTGCTGATCTCCATTCCATTGCTTCCTTGATACATGGAATGAAATAGCCAAAATGTTATAATTCACACAAGATTTAACATTGTTTTTTGTATTCAAGGCTGGTGAGGTATTTAAAATGCACGATTTACCTGACGCAAAGCTCCAGGAAGATCATTAATCCAGTGTAAGCTAGAAATGGAAACCAGAAAGAACATTTTTTATTTACCTGCCCCATGGAATAATCTTTCTCGGTCAGCACTTTGCAAGCTAATGTCAGAAAATGTAGAAAATGACACAGGGTACAGTGCTGGGCACATTTCCAGGATGCTACTGCACCAGGACCAGGTTAATGACATCCAATCTGAAATTGTTCACAGAAATGGAAAACTAATCTGTGGTCTGTCAATGTTTTGGCACCCCACGGTTTATGACAGATTGTTTGGCCTGTAATCCTGCCTTTCGTTTTCTGCTTGACAGAGGTTGTGTGTCTAAAAACAATCAGGGTGTCAGAATGTAATAAAGACCAAAAGATCTTCAGATGTTCGGGAGGAGAGAATGAAAAAAATGAGAAAAACACAGTATTTTTTTGTAGTTAACTAAATGTGTGGTTCATTGATGCGCAAATCTTTGTTTTGCACGATGACGATCCTTTGAAATGCATGACTGTCACTACCCTGCAGCATGGCTTCCCAGAATGATGGAACAGGACCTACATACAGTACTACAGTGGCTTCTCACATAATAGAACGGCAACTTTGGTTGGCTCTTTTGTTCCTCTAAAGCAGTGTGTTTCAAACCAGTCCTTGAAGACCCCCAGCGGTCCACGTTTTTGTTCTTTCCCAGCTCCCTGAGAGTCGGGAGGGAACAAAAATGTCGACAGTCTGGAAGTCCCCATGGACTGCTTTGAGAAACACTGCCCTGGAGTAAATAAATAAAACAGGAAGCAATGCTTAAAAACAAGACTGTTTATGTGAAAAGTCTCTTATTCACAAGGTCTGTCCATCAAACTGAAACAATCTGGCCTAGGTCCTTGCTGACATATATAAGGAAAATTCCTAAGGGCTACCAGCTCAAACACTTGACCAGCCAGTCAAGCATACCTCTTGATCATTATGGGGACTAATTATCTAAGCAAACCTTTGTAATCCCTGCTGATACCAACTTGACTAGCCTAAGATAGTTGACCAACTTATGATATTTGACCAGCTTAAGGCATGTTTTCACATGATAGTTTGTTAGGTTAGCTGGTCATAGCAGCTTTTCATGGTCATTCTAAGCTGGTTTAGCAGGCTGGCCACACAAACATAACCAGCTGGTGACTCACTCAGCTAAACCATTAAGGAGCAGTATGAATTAAGACATGACAATCAAACAAATTACCAGCATAGGCTGGTTTTCATCTGTTTTTTTTTTCAACAGGGATACTGCGTCAAAGCGTCAAAATTTGCATTTGAAAACAACAAAAATAAAACACAGTACAGTGATGCCAGTGTCAAAGTGATTAAAAAGGATTAGGTGTCAGCATATGAACCTTAAACTGCTCATCACTAAATCAAACGTGTTCTCTCTGAAGGGCAGAGACTCCTCATCTGCCAGGATACACTGCACAGGAATGTCACTCTGCCTCCTCCGTTTCTGGAGAAGAAACAAGAGGAAATTTAGGCTGATTGTTCCAAGCCACAAACACTGAAACCCCACGTTCGTGCAGATACAAAAATATCAATTTCTTGTGATTTTGAAATGTGGAATGAGAGTCATTACTAACTACTAGATATTACTGACTTTTAACGTGCCATACTGGCTATAAGACATTAACTATATAGTAAAGTTAAATAAAAATATTGAACTTGGACACTATGCTCTTCCAGGCATCATCATTTTAAACAAATCATATGGCATGAGTATTTTACAGTGGAACAAAACAGAAATCAGCTGTAACATATGAATAATCTAACTACAGGCGACTGCTGGAGAATGCCTTTGAGCTCTTAAATCTGCTACATATGCCCCTCAAGCAGCACGACATCTATGATAAATAATCAGCCCCTTGTGGCACTGCCATGAACTGCAGTCATGACAAACATGCAATGTGTCTCCACCTTCTGGCAGGTGCTACCGGCATCAGACTCACCAAAGTGCTCTCTGAGATGTCTGTCAAAAAGAGCCTCTCAACTACATCCTGAAGGATGAATCACAACACAAATGATTCAATTTGTTATTTGCTATACATTGCAAGCAGAGAGAGAGAGAGAGAAAGAAAATTAACATTGCAAAAACAACTATTTGTGTCCAATTCTTTATAAGGTTTACGTTCCTAATGAAGTGTAACAGCGAGATAAAAAACCAGCTGCCTTGTATTAACAAAGCCAAAACTGTGTGTGCATGTAACTAAATCCAACAAAAACAGTACACGTGTCAAACAGATCTGTTGCAATTTCCAGCTCTCGTCTCTTTGTAAGCATTTGGTCAGTAACAGACAGCTGAACTGCTTTGTTTTTGGTCTGTCCAAGGAATCAGCAGAGTAAGACCCCGGTCTCCTTCAGAGCAGTGGGGCAGAAAGCTCCATCACCAGATGGCCAACCATTGGAGATCCTCAGCCCCTTTCAGCCTGGACAGATCCAACGCTCCATCTGTACCTGCCAATGCCAAAACCCCAGTCCATGGGCGGTCTCGGAGTCCTGCTGCAGGCATGAAATCTTGCCGGCACGACTGACTGCCTCATAGTCTACCCCAGCAATGCACACCGATTACCGTCAATGCATGCCGGAAATCGATCAGAGCAGTCGCTGCCACCAACTCACTGGCTGTACTTTCAATGAACCTCTTGACCACTCGACATAGAAGCCAAAGGACAGGCTCGGTGCCAAAATGAAATGTGCAAAGTGACAACTCTGATTTATGCAACCATTTTTGTAGTGGTGTGTAGCTCAGCACGATGGGGCACTATGCTTGTGACCAGAAGGTTGTCGGTTCAAATACTGTGGTCAGCATAGTGACATGACCATTGGCCCCCTCCCTGAGCAAGGCCCAACTGGCCCAGGGCTGTCAGATCCTGCTTTCTCAAAAAGAATGTGCGTCATTTTGAATAAAAGTACTTGCTAAATAAATACATTTATAATGAAAAGGTAACTTTTACTTGCAATTGAAGAATTTCCTTAGAGAAACATGTATGCATTTATCTAGGGTGATATTGAAAATGATTACTGATTTAGGGTACCAGTCCAACAAATTTTAAGCACATCTGCAGGACTTCTGTAGTATTCTTTTTTTCCCTCCCCCAGTTACCAAATACTATAGCAGATTTTGTGCAAGTTAATACAAATGACAGAAACTGAGTAACTGTGAATGATTAATTTTTAATAGGCTACAGTAATTAAGAGACAATCACAACTGCAAATGAGCAATGGGAATCCCTAAACTCAGACGCATTCGTAACGATATGATTATAATTACTGTTTCTGCAGATCTGCCTGATGGGGAGCAGGCCTACCTTGCTCAAGTGCTCAGCAATGTGACTTCGTCCGCAGCCGACATCCAAAGCCAAAGGAAACGTTCTGCAATCGTGCACCAGGAGCAAGTTATTTAAACTCTTATTATGATCCAAAAGGGCTGATAAATTCTATCTGTACAATCTTATTCTAAGTCTTACCTTGCAATATCATACACCCGGTCTGCGACTCTGCTGCCAACCTAGACGAGAAGGCAAAAATGTCTTTCACGTTTCATTGTCATATGCTCCCAATATGTATGCATGTGCATTATTCAGTACCACTTTCACTGAAGTCAAAATATGCGTTCGGCAGCTCTGCATGTCACACGTACAGATTAAGTTCAGAAGCCAAAAAGCACCGAATTTTTGCGAGATCGACTGCTCCTGGAGTAAATGTATCAGGATCATAAGAGGGTCAGCCAGAAATATTCACGCTACCTCGTTTTTGAGGTACTCGTATTTATCTGGGTCTTCCAAGGAGGCAGCCCACTGCTTCTGTTTCCGTTTCATGTTTCTATCAAACACGTTCATAGCACCGCCAATCTTATCGGACATTTGCCGGTTTTTCGGTAATTTTATTGAGCATGGTGTTTGTGATGATGCATAAAAACGCGACATGTCTATCCTAGCATCCCTGTGGCTGACGGCAGCAGTCGTCCCCCGTGGTTCGGTGACATGTGGCGAGGCTCTGTGTCTTCTCAGAAAACATCGACAAAAACTACAAGTACCAAAAAGGACGCGGCTACTAAAAACGTTATTCATACTTTTCAGCTAATAAATCACTGGTAACCTGTAGCCTTTAAATGACTACTCTCTAAGAACAACGGAATCGCTCACATATCCCCAAGTAGGTTAAGCGCTTCGCCCTTGCCCCCGACAGTACGTGACGTGTTCGAGTTAAAACCTGGAACTGGACTAAACAACGGGATTTTACAGAATCTTCTTCAAATTAAAATTATAATAAATGGCAGTAAACTCAAAGCGTTGCTCCTACATAATATGTCCTGAACTCAATCTTTGTGTGATATTACATCTGTATTTTCCTTCAAGTTGTTTAATGTACTGTTGTCTTTACTCTGCAACCTTTTTGAGCCAAACTGCACGCCGTAGACTGAGGAGGGCGGAAGTAAGTGCATGACGGGAGAAAAAAAACACGTGTGTCGGGAAGTTTATATTGGAGTGTGCGAAAGGAAGCCCGGCAGTGGTGTTTTGGTAAGAATTTATGAAATATAACGATTCACGAATATGTATCCCTTTCGAATCATTGCGTTTTTGTGTTTTCTTATAGTCTAAGATTAACTGGCGATCTGATAACAACCACCGATTTAATGATTAAAGCGTGGCTCACTGTGGAGACACTTGTAAGAAATAAGCTTAGCTGTCTTCTGTGAAAAGGTTTTTTAGCGTAGTGTAAATTTTACTTTACTTCATGAAAGGTTTACACACTTTGGTGGCTGCCAAAGGATTGCAGAAAGTTGCACGTTGTGCGAAGTGACGTATCTATGTTTATAGCTTTCAAGTTTTTGACATTGCAGACTTTTCCTAGATTTTTTTTTCTTTACGAGTAAAATTAATTACATTAATTTAATTCTTCCCTTCAGGCTTATGTTATTGTCATAACATAAATTACATAAATATTTGTTCACCGTCCGGAATAAATGACAGTAATTGATATTTCCAGTGTAAAATGTTTTGTATCTCTTCAATAAGCGTAAAATAGCGCGAAGTAACTGTGTTAATAATGAGTTTTTTAAATATAAATCCTGAGAGTTAAATACGTTAGAAGGCGCACTTTTTACTTTTTTTTTATGAAGACGCAAGTTGGTACTTTAATTACAATGCCTTCTACTGTCCATAGATTTCTCAGCCCGGTCCTCGGGGACCCCTCCCAGCCCCCTAGGGTCTGGGGGTCCCGGGGAACCAGTTTGAGAAACACCACCATACATCATTGCTCTCATATATACATGTATTTAGCCAAAACGTTTGCACAATTCAAGATACAGTCATTTGTGGGTAGGGCTGAACATGAATTTCTTGATGTATTGGCCAGATGGCTCTTTCAGACAGACGTTTTTAATTTGGCTGGCTGTGATTTGAAAAACTCACCTTTTACCTTGCAGCTTCTCTCTAGGTGTATCCCTGAAGACTCCGCCATGACTTCCAAGAAAGCTCGGGACAGTGATGACCGCTTCCTTCGCGTGAAGAAAGACCCCCGCTTCTGGGAAATGCCAGAGAGGGAGCGCAAAATAAAGATCGACAAGAGGTTCCAGTCTATGTTTCACGACAAACGCTTCAAGTTGAAGTACACTGTGGACAAGCGTGGCCGACCATTCAACCACTCATCGTCAGAGGACCTGAAGCGTTTCTATGAGCTAACAGACTCTGATCAGTCTGATGACCAGGATGAGCAGGTGGATGAGAAGCAGAAAAAAAAGAAGCAGAAGTCTAAAGTCAAAGCGGGATCTGAAGAAAATACTCAGGCTGAGGAACCACTGGAGGATCTGCAAGAGAAAACAGCCCCGGAGACGAGAAGAAAACCTCTAAAACTGAAGGGGACTCTGGAGAGGTCTGGCAAGCCTATGGCAGCTCAGAGCGTTAAAGGAGTGACAAAATATGAAAAAGGTGAGATATTAACTTATTTTAATTGTATGTATACTTGTTGGCATGTTACCTTTTAAAGTCAGCTTGTTATTAATAGTTTCCTATTTCTATGACTTAAATCACAGAAAAGATTATACAGGCCTATATTGCATAATCTTGGTAATTTGGTTGGTTTTGTTTTGTTTGGAAGGTCAAAAAGTGCAGGCAGAGGAAGAAAGGGAAACGTGTGTTGAGGGTGATAAAGAAACTTTGGATTCTGGGGCTGATCTCTCTGAGACGGACGAGGAAGGGGACGAGGAAGGAGAAAGTGCCAGTGACTCTGAGGAAGAATCAGAGGAGGACAGTGACAGTGGGCCGGACTT
>JAODUD010000062.1:6104376-6129042 GCA_026784285.1 Stomatorhinus walkeri | reverse complement strand
TGTGTTGAGGGTGATAAAGAAACTTTGGATTCTGGGGCTGATCTCTCTGAGACGGACGAGGAAGGGGACGAGGAAGGGGACGAGGAAGGGGACGACGAAGGGGACGAGGAAGGAGAAAGTGCCAGTGACTCTGAGGAAGAATCAGAGGAGGACAGTGACAGTGGGCCGGACTTAGCAAGGGGGAAGGGTAATGTCGAAACAAGCTCAGATGAAGATGAGGAAGATGAGATAGATGAATTGCTGCGCCGTGAGGAAGAAGAGATCCAGCATGACTGGGGCGAAATGTGGAAAGATGCCCCTCAAAATGATGATGTGAGTAGCTGAGCTTCATCGACTCGTGTCGTAAGAGCAGTCCTTCTTGAACTTCCCTTTGTAGCATTATAAAGAACCTGCCCATGGCCTGAAACAGGAATGCTGTTTTTCTGTGTGTGCTTCCTAGCCAATGGCAGTGTCTTCTGATCTTCAGTTCAAGTGAAGATTTTTCATATTTGAAGTTAGTTGCTATTAAATTGTTTCATATTTCTAGCAAGTCTGGGACTCATTTGCTTATGCCACATGAAAGGTGTCTGCAGTCCCCACACTGTAACCCGAGCGAAACTGGACATTACTCAGTCTGCTTGTTTCAGTTGTCAGCTGATTCACTTTTTCTGGTTGTAACAAATCCAGGGTAGGGTGCTGTCACGGTAACTCATAGATCTTGGATATTATAACAAGAAAAACTGACGGGACAAAGCTGTTGAAAGCGTATGTTTCATCTGCAACAGGTCACCCGGAGACTCGCTGTGTGCAACATCGATTGGGACAGACTTAAGGCGAAAGATTTGTTGGCGTTGTTCAACTCTTTCAAGCCCAAAGGAGGGGTTGTGCTGTCTGTTACGGTACGGCATGAACTCTAATTGACCGTAATCTTTTCAGACCATGCTTCTATGGAGTTCAGATATACAAAAATGGGCAAATGTGGGGGGGGAAAGCGTGTGCCTCAACAGGATAGGACTCAGATTGGAAGATTGCTAGTTTATAACCTGGACTATGGCAGAGTGACCCCACAGCAAGCCTGTAAATGTGAATCATGGGAATATCTGTATCATCGCTTTTGAAGTTGATTGCTCACCGTCGTTTTCTCATTTAGATCTACCCCTCGGAGTTTGGGAAGGAACGGCTGAAGCTGGAACAGGCCCAAGGGCCAATGGAGCTGGTTGCATTGCCAGAGGATCCGGAATTGGACACAGAGGAAGAAAGGTAGAGACTAGAACCCACTTTGATTAATGTAGAACGTTGGTTTTGATTATTATGAACACCAGATGGCGATATTTTGTCATGGTACAGGTCACTGCATAAGCATTATTGAAGTCCTTTCCATTAACATCCTCAGCTTTTTTTTAATTGAAATTTTTTATTAGATTGTCTTTATTCAATGTCTTTTCATTGAAAAGGCACCAAGTGTACAGTGCTGCAATATGTGGCTTTGTGACCGAATTTATTTGTTTTTCATTTGTGACAGAAGTTTAGATATTCCCAGCTTTATTGGCAGCGAAATTGTGTTTTGGAATTGGTTGTGTTGGCGAAAAAACAGTTCCTGCATGGATCTCAGTAATAAGGGTTAAAGACCCAACACAAAAAAAACCTCAACCCAAAGAAAACTGCTAAATAACGGGGAGAGAATCTTTTAGACATGGCTGCACCCAGTACCGGTCCTAGCTGAGGTGGCAGTGTTACGTCCAGCACCCTCTGTCCAAGGCAAAGCTGGCGGCCTTTCAGAAGCTGGTGCCTTAGGCGGCTGCCTTTCACCACAATGGGATTGATCGACCCTGGCCGCACCTGAATGATTCTGCAATTGTTTTTCTCCCGTGTCTTCCTGCAGGATTTACCGGGAGAAGATGAGGGACTACCAGTTTAAGCGTATGCGGTACTACTATGCTGTCGTCGAGTGCGACAGCACAGAGACAGCTGGCAAAATCTACGATGAGTGTGATGGATTTGAATATGAGAGTAGTAGCTCCGTGCTGGATCTCCGGTGAGCGAGCTGCCCTGCATTTACTAACAGAACTGATTCTTAATATTCGTCATTCTTATTTCAATATACCACGAAAAGGCGGCATTAATATCATTAACTTAATATTAGTAATTAAAGTGGCACTAATATAATTAACTGGCCAATGTTGTTTAATTATTGAATTTACTTAACTGCTTGACCAAACCTCTTATTAGTTTTTCAAACTTTAAATTATAACTAAGCCTTTCTGGTTCAGTATCTTACTCGAGCATAATAGTAATAATCATTACTTTATCGATCCCCTTGGGGAAATTGTCTTTACGCCTCCCTCAATTTGCTCTTGGTAGAGTAAGCTGTCTGAGAAGGGCAGCCGCCTGTTGGGGTACCCAGGGAGCTGGGGGCCTTGCTCTAGGACCCGCAGACATGCCGAACCGGCGACCTTATGATTACAAGCACACAGACTTAACCCACTGAGCCACACACTGCCCCCCCCCCCCCAAAAAAAAGCATAATCACAGTGTTACCTACTTCTAGCATGTCGTGACGTTTTTTTTTTTTTTTTTTAAGGTTTAATTGAGAAAGCAGGTGTGGCGATATAAATGTTCTTGGCTGTATTTTACTGCAGTAAAGTGCAGTACTGCTAGGTGAGGCCATACGGTAATCAGTGTAGAATGTGCATGTGTTCAAACATGCAGACCAACAGCTAGACTGCTGGTGTTGAAGGAGCGGTGCCCATCTAGCCCAGCCCTTTCACCATCAGCCCCCTTTTGGATGGACCGGGGCCGCACCGGTGTCCAGCCTTAGCTCCGGTCAGCTTTCGTGAACATGGCTGTCGTGTTTGGCTTTGCGTCCCTCGCGGTGTCGTGTGGCGACATGGCGTTTATTGTCTCATAATCAGCCCTGCAGCTGAATTTCCCCCGTTGCCGGCGGCGAGTGTCGGTACGGCCGCCTTCACGCCCGCTGGCAGCCGCAGTTTAAGGCGTTCCTGCTGGGGGACCGACGTCCAAGTTGGCCGGGCTGTCGATCGGCACGACCGCTGGCATCTGAGGCCCGGGCAAAAAAACCTGGCCTCTGCGTCTACCGCCGGAAGGCCGGGCGGCTCGGCTCGGCTCGCAGAGAGCCTTCCTCTTCACGGTAGAGCTGCGGCACAGCTTCGCAGATTCGTCACTGGGTCTCCGCCCCCCCATGTGAGCGGGGGAGGGGCAGCCGCAGAGCTGTCGTCAAGTTGGCATTGGGGTACTAGTAGAGTGTAAGGCTTGAGTTGCAGGCCTCCATTTGAAGGCTGTTTAATTCTAACCGGAGTTATTTAGCTTGGCTTAGGGTCTTGGTACGAGTATGCCGGAATGCGAAAGAAGCACCTTCTGCACATTTGGAGAACTCCGAAAATGTTTCGGTTAATTTTGACGAATTAAACGAAAACCAGCGTAATGGTGCCACGTGCGTCGTCGCCATGTATGATGAATGTTTCCCGTAGTCTTGTTACAAAAGGGCATCTTATCGCTTAAGGGAATCTTCGAATCATGGTCTGGATTATGGAGAAAGGGGCCCGCTTCTCTCACCCGTTTCTCTTGATATATTTCATTTAAAATATAGAAGAGTAATTAAGCATGTTGCCATTTTTGGTGCAAACAAACCTGCACTATAGTGCATTATAGTGAAGGCAAACCATTTTCCATCAACGTGCCACTGCCTGGATCGTTGGTATCCCATTGGTTATATTTTTATATGGTTCCCAGTCTTTCCATTACGTCACGAATAGCTGAAATGTGTAAATTGGTGCACTACAAATCTGCCTGCTCGATAACAATTCCCTCACTGTTTAGACATAGTGCCCCGACTGTTATGGTTCCTCGATTTTTCGAAACAGGTTTATTCCAGACGACCTCACCTTTGATGAGCCGCCAAAAGATGTTGCCACAGATGTGGACTTGGCTGCCTACAACCCCAAATATTTCACCTCAACTGCGATGGCAACATCAAAGGTAGGATGAGGCTTGGGGAACCTTCAGCGCCCAAACAAAAGACTTTCTATAAATTAAAGCGGTAATTGAGCTGTAACTCTGCGAGACTGCGGAAGGTCGTGTCTCGCTGCTCTCCGTGAGCCTTAATGGGACCTACTGCTGCACGTTAAGACGGCTTGACTGGCAGCGCCATAATTTGTTTCCCTGACCTTGTTCACCTCACAGAAGAAGGGTCAGGGCTCCTTAACCGTTGAGAGAAGCCAAAGAGTTGATCAGTCACAGAAAAGCTTGATGTATATATGTTACATGCATATGTATGTATACATATGCATGTGTGTATATAAGTATATAACATACACATTCATCTGTATGTCTGTGGTATGTATGCATGCAAATAGGTGAATATATTGTAATTCTATGGTTTGTATGTTGGGTGTGTGATTGATTCAGAAAGGCTAGACTGTTGAATGGATGCTTTTTCTAGTTGTGTACTTTAATTAATCTTTACTTCAACCTAACTTACACGGTGGCCCTAGACAAATGGCTATCATAGTAGTTAAGGTGGGACATGGCATAGAAATATAAATATACGTGTGTGTGTGTTTGCACTCAAGGTGGAGATGACCTGGGATGAGACGGACCATGAGCGGGTCACAACTCTAAACAGGAAGTTCAAGAAGGAAGAGATTCTGGACATGGATTTTGAGGCGTACCTGGCCTCCTCCAGCGAAGACGACGATGAGAAGGAGGATGAAGATCTGGAAGGTCTTTACCAGATTGTGTATCTATTGGAACTTGCAATAATTAACAGTTGGATTTAGTTGTTCCATTTTTAACTTTGCAGAGAGATCATAAGAACATTGCTGTTGTCACTGTGCTCCAGGCGATGAAGACGACGGAGTGGAGAGGAAAGCCACGAAGTCCCACAAGAATGACGCGGAGCAGATTGCAAAGTACCGGGAGCTGCTGAAGGACATTCAGCACAAGGACGTGAAGCTGGAGGACAAAGCCATGGAGATGGAGGTCACGTGGGTCCCAGGTATTATCCTGTTTCCAGTCAGAAAATTAGGCATGCTGAGCTGCGTGCCTTTCGAGAAAAGTCTTGTAGAATTTTCCCCTTTCAAGTGAAAAATATGCATTTAAATGAAAATATTCTGGGTCATTTCCGCTGGTCATGCAGAAAAACTGTAATGTGGCCAATGCAATTTCCAGAAGATTCCAGTAAGAGAGCTGACACCGAGGTGGGATGGGGAGATAAGCACCCACACTTTAATTGCACGCTTTATGCTCGTATCGTAGCGGGCAGTTAAACGGAAAGTCCGGCGCTCGCAGTCCAAAGTAACCACCATTGGTTGATTAGTAGCCAGCATGAAGTGACTGTATCTGTGTGTGTTTACTGTCTTTCTGTGGTCTGGGACTGCCTGCAGTCAGGCAGCCATAACTAGGGCTTTGGAACTTCGCAACTGCTGAAATTCCAATCATGAATGATTGTTTGGTTTGGTATGAATTTGAGGATGTTTACATCCAGTGAGAATGTGTTGAAAACCCTGCGGTTAGAGACCTCAGGAAATCTGGCACACCTCACGTGTGGGAATAGTACTGGCTGACGTAAAGCAGACAATATTATCTGCATCTTTGACATGGCTTTTTTGTGTTACCTGGATACTTCTGCATAGGGGGAACGTAGAGATGTCAGACGCAAATGTTGTTTGAAAGGGTGGAAAATGTTTCATTATGTGTGCTAGGCAACCCTATTATGGAAAAATAACTCCCAGACAGTCACCTCCATACCTTTTCATCAATTATCTAGTGAAGTTACCATAAGCACGAACAGGCTTCAATTATTTTTTTTTCTAGCTATTGCAGTTACACAGATCACTTTGGCTTCTCCTTAAGTACTTAATGGATCGCTATTTTCGCGAAGCATAGTGAATGTGGTTTGGGGGAAGAGTGCAAAGTACTGTTTAAGCATTGCATGAGCTGTATTGCACTTCTTAAGGACAGACCCTTTCTTCATGAATGGCTTGCATTAAGCTTTTAAACCACATTGCTCCCCCCCCCCCCCCCCCAAGAGCATTACGAGTTCAAATATAGAGGGTTTCCTATGATTGCTGTCTGACGACCTCTGTGCTTGAAAAACGAAGGCAGGTGTATTTCGTCGTCTTCAGCCTTGTATGTCATTCCCATAGTGGCCTGTAGAGGGCAGGAATTATTCCTGAATAAAGACTGCTGGTAAAGATGCAGTGTTGCTTTATTAAAAATAAACAGTGGTCTGGTAAAGTAACACATCTAGTGAGTTAGTTCTGAATTGATTATTAGGTTTCACCAGATTGGTATCAACTCCTAGCAACCATATAAGGAACTTTTCCAGAATGTTCTGTCTTGGAGATGTTGCATGGTCTGTTCTGCTTTTACGGTCAACTTTTCCAAGCATTATGGTCTTTTTCCAATGGCCGGCGACTCTAAATTCCAGTACCTCTAATTCCAAGAACTGCCGGACTGGAGTTTTGAGAACATTTTGCTCCTGAAACCACACAAGCAGGTAATTTAATACCACGGTTTTCTTTGTTGCAAATGGTGAGGAGGCGATGAAAATCGCACCTGCGCACCTAGAGGTCAAGTGCATGTTTTGAGATTTTGAGAGCGTGAACGCAAACTTTTGTCTTGGGTTAGTATTTGGGGGGGGGGGGGAGGTGGTGTCAGATGCCTTTCATCCAAATCGAGCATCTGAAGCGCCGTTAAGTCCATGTCCAAGTAATTACATAACGGAACACAGGCACTATCCAAAAACGCGGCCGCATGCGAACCAGAGGCAGCACAGGCTGCAGGCAGATGTTTGTCAGAAAGCATCACTTCCATCAGCGCAGCAGATGACAAGCCTCAGCCTGTCAGAGGCAGACTCGGATAAACCTGGGACCTCGTTTATTTCCCCTCTCCATATCCTTGTCCCCAATGCTGACTGCTATCGAGACCCACTCAGGGCCTTCTAAACAGCCCACCGAGTGTCAGTCCATTCAGCTCCCTGGATCTCCGTCTTTACTCTGCAGGTCCTGATTCGAGCTGCCTTGTGTGACAGATCTGCCTGCTCCACAGCACAAAACCAAGGCACAAATGCTTCAAAACTGTTCTTTTCCCTGGATGTGTTTGTAGTTTTTTTTTTCCAGTACACAAACACACAATACATCAACAAAAACCAGGCCGCCAATAAACTAACAGCCTTGATCTGTATTGGCCGTGGTTGTAGTTTTTTTTGGAGGAGAGCAAAGTGATGAAAAATATAATTTGATGTTCTTCAGTTGCCTCCCATTGGCAGTCCTTAAGCATGTTTTTTTTTCTAGTATAAAATTTTAATTTGTACAACATAACTAATAAAAAGGAGAAAAATTAGATAAAATACCTAGTAACCAAGAAGCTATGGGCACTATATTATGGTAAATGAGCTCAAACTCTGATGCTAACTATAATTTAGATTTACTGGTTTATACTGCAAAGTTCTTATCCTCAATGCTGCTTTTTGGGATAACCCAAAGGCATGAGGACTCTTCAGCCAATCAGTCCTCTAATTAGTAATCTAATTATGGAGTTGCAGCAAAAACCCGTATACCCAACAGAGAAGATTGCCTACCCCGTTATACTGGATAATTGTGCCTTTTAGAGAGATGTTTTGTGACTTCATATTTGAGCCTGCAAAATGCAGAGGCCATTCGGAACAGAAACCATTCCTCAAAAAGGCAGTTGTTCCAGCTTTTTCGCGACATTTTAATGCTGACGTCGATGCTTCTGGCTTCTTCTGTGGAGCCGTGCCATTTGGTCAGCTGCTGGGAACAGAATGGTCCGTGTACTGGAATCTGGTGGATCTGCCACGGCACTGGGGAGAATAATATTCCTTACTGGAAATGACACTGAATTATTTAATGCTTTGGCCCCAAGTTTCTCACACTGCGAGGTTTTTCATGCACACATAGACACCCAAAGAAGCGCAGACACAAAGCCAGGACCCCCAGCGGACTCGCATACCCCGCGCAGAGGGATCATCATGTCGGGGCGTGCAGTGCAGCCGCCTTCCACATGTCACAAAGAGACACTTCCAGCTGCTGCAAATTGCTTCATCATTGGTGGTGTTGACTCGGCTGGATGGATGCAGATGAATGAGATCAGAAGTCTTAATTGTTTGTGGTCCTTATCACTGGCTCCTGGATTCTGCCATAATGGAAGAATTGCTGGTAATACTTTACTTAAAGCACTCATGTATAATGCATTATAGATGCCTTCATAATGCATTTGTAAGGCATTCATGAAGTATTATATACAAGGCAATAACTCTATAAATAGGCATAACACTTTATAGCCATGTTTATTTATACATTGTGCATAAATGCTCTATGAAGCTATCATCAAATTACTAAATACTGTCAATGCATTATAATAGTTTATACTAACCTCAGTCTCTACATTTAATGCATTATAGCTCAGAGCTTCATGGAGTATTCATAATGAATTATAAAAATGGCTATAATGTATTATGCCTTTTTATAAAGAGTTATGGCCGTGTTTGTAAAACTTAATGAATGCATTATTTTGATGGTATCTATGATGCATCATGATGACTGCTTTAAGTAATGGGCTTCCGAATTGTTTCTTGTTCCTCTAAGCAAGATAGATGGCAATAAACGCCCAGCTACCATCAGCTTCTCCGGCAGCTGTACGCCATTCTGACATAGACGTCATTTTTGTTACACACGTTTTTTTTTTTCTCCCTTCCTTTTCTCCCCATCACTGTAGGTCTGAAGGAGACGACCGAGCAACTGGTGAAAAAGAAACTGGAGAGTAAGGTGCAGCTGACCCCATGGGAAGAATTCCTGCAGAAGAAGAAGGAGAAGAAGAAACGGAAGAAGGCGGAACGCAAGCAGGTTGCAGATCCGTTCGGCTCTGCTGGATTCTTTTTTTTTTTTTTTTTTTTTTATAGAAAGCTATATAATATGTTATAAAGGGGCTCCATGTTTACAAGCCACCTACTCTTTCCTATTGCATCATCCGTTATGTTGCTGCGGCTTGTTAAACGCAGAGCTATTTGGCATTGCGTTGCCTAATGGTATCGCTGCACGTGTGGTATGATCGCTCTTCATCCGAGTGGAAAGCTTTAATGTATTCTGGGGCAGAAAGCCCTGCTTTCTTTGGTTTCCCGACACACAAGTGCAGTCGTTTTGATACCAAAAGATCTTTCGAACGAGCTTCTCGTACCGTGAGAAGATGAATGGGTTCATCTCGCTCTCCCCCATAAAAAGTTTGCGCGTGAGTGCAGAGCGGAGCTTTCGTGCCGAACCTCAGGAGGAGGTGGTCTGTGAAACTGTGAGGCGTCTATAAAGTCCATGACTCTGAACACAGAACCCGCAGTCATGCAAAAAATAATAATAATAATACCTTGCCCAGCCCCCAGGCAGCAGTGCAGTAGTGCACTTACTGTCCGCCTTGGTGCCGCCTTTTCATCAGAGTCAATATGAGCCAAAATAAATATCATTATCCGGAGTACATGATTAAAGACAAATAAACTAGCCCAAAAACATAACTTTGATCATGGCGCGAGCTTATGTGGACTGTTTGTTAGAGGGAGTTTAGCCATGGATAAACTGAAAAGTATGTGTTCTACACGTTTGCCCCTATTTTCGATATTGTTGTAGCATTTGCACTGCAACAGAATTTCACACTATCACAAATATACCAGATTATTGGCATATTCCTAGCATATTACAATATATTTTATTAGCATACAGCTAGATACTGTTTCATTGTCCTAAAATGTACCATCGGTGTATTGTAATAATATTGAGTACAAGCAGCAGGGCTTGTTTAGAATGTTTGTTTTATTGATATGTCTTTTTATTAATACAGGCTGCCTCTCAGTCTGACCTAAGTGATGATGACCTACCACTCGACGTGGACGTCAGTGATCCGTACTTCACTGAAGAACTTGGGATATCAGGTTTTTTTTTTGTTATTTTCACCTGTTCTAGCCTCTGACCAATGAGACAGTGAGCTAAATCACAAACATAGTGGGGAAGGAAGGAAATTATCAATATTACTGTTTTCTATTTTTATATAAACACCAGCACTGACTTTCTGTCTCTCAAATTAGGTTTTAAATGTACTGATTTCATTTTTGGCAGTGACTTCTGAAGGTTTCCTTTGATCTAATCAATCAAGTAGAAAATGTGCGACTTTGCATTAAGTGAGCAGAGTCGAAGAATGATAAATGAAAGATGGCTTTTCCGTGCACAAAGCTCTCGGTGTGTCTGCAGATGACCTCAGAATAATGATTTCTAAGAATCATTTCACATACAGCTTGGAGTCCAAAGAAAATGGATCGACAGCAGAATGTATTGTAAACAGTCTGAAAGAACGTAATAAACCTTGCATGCGGTGCGAAGGTCACGGGCAGCGACAGCCGAACTGAAGAGGCGCCGGGAGCCGTAATGTAAAGCAGAACCTGAACGCCCTCATCCACTTCATTTTTTTTTTTCTTTTAAACTATACTTGTCGGCATCCCTTGATCCCAGGGTCTGCACTGAAAACAAAGTCGAAGAAGATGAAAAAATCTAAGGAGGAAGAGAGGACACCGGAAGAAGAGACTGAGCTGGAAAGGCAAAAGGTCAGTTTGACAGGGTACATGTGATGGGTCATCAACATGCCACTTTCACTTAATGTCACACCCATTTGATCTCTTGTTATTGTTAATTTTACTCGTATGGTTACTAGGCAATGCGGTACCCGTCAGTAAAGTTTAGAAAATGTGGTGTTCACTGGATAGTTATTTATTTTATATATGTTTTGCCAGTGTTCGGCAGGGATTGGCAGATTACTCCCTTAAGCACAAAAAGACCTGATGACTCATTAATCAAAATGGCCGTTTACATAAGAGAACTAAGCATGTGTTGTTCTTGAGGTTTAATGAGCTGTTGAAAGACGACTCGCATGGAACTTGAAGAAAAACACCCCTGTCTGCAGTAGAGTGGTCCATTCCAGATTCATTTTATTAAGACGTGGCTCTTTTGGGATTTACACCGGAGGGGTGTGAGTGTGTGAAACGTCTCTTGATGCGCTCGTCTCTCGCCAGGCGGAGATGGCGCTGCTGATGGACGATGAGGACGAGGAAGACGCGAAGCGCAAACACTTCAACTACGACAAGATCGTGGAGCAGCAGAACCTGAGCAAGAAGAAGAAGAAGAGGCTGCAGAAGCGGAATGAGCTGCAAGAGGAGGATGACTTTGAGGTCGGCACCCCTTGCTAGCTTCCTTATGGCAGCTTTACCTTTGAGCCACGCCCCCAAACCAGACACTTTGGCCCATGACATTCACACTGCCCTACGTGGGCCATCTACATCTCTAGGGTGTATACCTGAGTGTGGATTCTATGCCTTTCAGGAATACTTTCTGACCTCTATGGTCAAAATCTGGCAGTCTCACCCATTGTGTCGTCCCAAGTTGCCCCACACAAGAACTGTTACTCATTGAAAATGGTTCTTCTTAAAAGTATAGCTGGTGATTTTATGTTTGCTCTAAATTTTTGGATATGACGATGGCAGTCATTTAGAAAAAGCTTTTTCCCCTGGGGCATGGAACAGTGAGCATTTAATTCACAGTAAAGCTCGCGGTTTTGTAACGACGGGTCGTATGCGCAGTTGTAATCCTTGAACCGGTTTAATTCACGTAGATGTGAAGCCAGCCATTTGCAGTAAATAAGAGCCCAGCTAATTTTTGTGCTAAATGCTGCCAGATGTAGTGTGTTAGATATCATCTCTCTCCTGGTGTAATGATTTGGAAAAAGATAATAACATGAAATTGACCAAAGGCCTAGAATATAGGTGACTTGCCCCACAGGGTCCTAAATCCTAAGCGTACTTCTTTGGTATCTCATAGTGCATCATACTTGTACTGTTGTGTATCATTTTATTGATGCAGGCCTTCAGTGCAATCACTGCTTTCACCAAAACAGAATCCCTGCTTATTCACTCATTGCTTGCTTTGTTACAGGTCGATGTAAAAGATCCTCGCTTCCAGGCCATGTTCACCTCGCACTTGTATAACCTGGACCCCTCGGATCCAGGCTACAAGAAGACCAAGGCAACCCAGAGGATCGTAGAGGAGAAGCAGCGACGACGAGAGGAGCAACAGCAGGAGGACGTCGTGAAGAGGAAGCGACGGGAGATGGAACAGGAAGTCGGTGGCAGGCAGCAGCCCGCTGGGCCAAAAAAGGCCATGGACCCTGGACTGTCTATGCTTATCAAGTCCATCAAAAACAAAACAGAACAGTTTCAGGCCAGAAAGAAGCAAAAGACAAAGTAGGGTCAACATGAAATATAGGTGGGGAAGACTGACACTGACTAGTGGCCTGAAAGCTTATCACATTGCGTAGTTTGTAATTAACTCTTAAACAGAATCATCAAGAATTTTCTTGTCAGAAATCCGCCCGAACGGATTATCTCATTAAAACCGTCAGATTAATAATGCAGCGTGTGGAGTTGCATCTGTCTGTCCCAGAATGTCCAGGAAGTTCAGCCCGTTTTGAAGTGCATTCCCCAGTGGAATGCCCTGGTATTAATGGCTCCTTTCAAGCTTCCGGCATGAACCACTGATGGAAGAAGACTTTTATGTTGTACAAAGGAGCCTCTCATGTCCTTGTTTTGACTTTGGAATGATAAGAAAAGTAACCGAACTTTAGTCTCGTCCTTCCATTCGGTGAAACACTGGCTGAGGGGAACACAATCCTCTTTCGCAAGTGACCCTGACCATGGCTGAAGCGGAGGGAAGAAATTCTATGAGGCCAATTGAGTGAAATATGATCCCATTTGTTCAAGATCCCATGGATAGTTCCTTTTTTAAAATTCTGATAATCCGCATGAAGTGTTCCCTGTGTCGTGTGCTTTTAATTTAGTTTTTTTGTGAAGTCCCCCTTGATTCCTAGAGCATGCTTGTGCCATGAGTCATCTAAGCGTGCAGAGATTTTTTTAGATGTACTTGTTTATTAAACAGCTGTAACTAGCATGGTTCACTGTAAAACAACTGTGTCGTTTATGGGTCATCTCACAAATTAATTCCTTTTGACTGAACAAAGTCATCATAGTGGTTTTCCATCATCCGTGTTCATTCATGGATCTCCCCAGGTAAACTTGGTCTTTAATTCTGTATTCCTGGAGAACAGGGCCCGTATTCACAAAGCATCTTAAGGCTAAAAGTAGCTCCTAACTTGCCGATTTAAGAGAAACTCCTAAAAATAATGGGCGCGTTGGTCCTAAATGCAGGACTCCTGAGTTTTTTTGAATAAGAGTAATTCACAAAGCCCCTTATCGATAAAAGTAGCACTGGGAGAACTAAAAGTAGTCTAGAGGACTGCTAAGTCACTAAGACCAATTCACAAACAACCGCAAATTGGCAGCTTTCAATCCACGCTGCAATGTCTTGGAAACATTAAGCAAACACTAAATCGCTTAAAGGACACCACCTCAGTCAGGAGGGAATAATGATTGTCATGGAGCTTGTGAAGGGCACAATAACATCTCCAACAAACCGAAATCCAATCATATACAGTGGAAACTGCTTATAGTGATCATGTCTGGGTGAAATTGATCACTATAAGCAGATGATCATTATAACCATTTTTTTCTTTGTCTCAACCATATGACCATCTAATTGACATTTGTATATTTATTATATGTATATAAGGTAAAAAGGACGGCCTCACTATGTACTGCGTTTTATTGATGTTCAAAATACAGCACAGCTGTATAAAATGCTTTTCAAATTACTGAACTGTATAATTGAAATATGCTATAATACAATAAAATATACCTCATCGCAGTTTTGCTGCTGCATCTCGTTGGCTCGGTTTTTTCAGTCTATCATAAGCTTTGTCGAGTCTATATATGTCATTGAGAGAAAATGACTCTTATTCCCGTCAAGTTCTCCGTGCATGCAGTTTTAGCCTCATGCAGCTAGCCAGAAGCAGACAGGTTACTACAAAGGTAAGGCGTAAAAAGGCCGCAAAGTAGGGTGATCAAAGTAAAGTAAAAAATAATTTTTCTAATTTTCTCCATATGGTGTCATGTTTAAAACGACCAATAATAAACACTACTTGATTACTATAAGTGAATTATTTAAACTGTATTTGTACAAGAATGATTCTGTCCCATAGTTGGCTAATCACTATAACCATGGCCACTATAAGCGCTTTCCACTGTATCTGTGTTTAGGGGATGTGGCGCATACATTTTCACCAGCACATAACAGCACCAAACTCCGTGGTTACTGCAGGCAGCTCATGCCTGAGAACTGAGAGTCTTGCTCTTACCTTCGGAGTTGGCCGTCTTCCTAACTAAAAGTTGTGTGAATAGGTTTCAGGAAAAAAAAAACTTTTAGTGTGATTTAGGAGTACTCTTAGTGGGAAGATACAAGGATTTGTGAATACAGGCCCATGACTCCTTTCCTTATATATAAGTCTATAAGCATAAGTTTATATGTAACTTGTGAGCAGGTGGAAGTATTTATTTTACTGGTAGATGAATGTAAAATTCTCGTGTGCAACAGGGACACACTAAGCCAAAATGCTGTTATTGCTTGTCACTTTTCATTCACGCTGTGGTTTCAAATATTTTTTCCTTAAAAGCATCATGACACCATTTGTGTTAGAATTGTTAAAACGTGATTTGAGATTCACAATGTCTTACTAGGCGGGTGCCAATGAATTGTACTTGAGAGTTAACTATGATCAAGCTTTGGACCTCATCTTGGTGGGAGTGGGAGTTGGGCACGGTGTGCTGCGTTTACTCTGACAACATTATATTGAAGGTTGTGGGTGCTGGGGTTGCTTGGGACATTTCAGGTGAAAACCCTCAGGAACCAAACTGAATTTCTGTGTTGACTGTGGAAAAGAAGATCCTGTTTCGGCTTTGCAGTCCGACAGAATCTGTTCCAGTTTATTTCTGCTGGTGTCTCCATCAAAACATCTGTTGGGGATAATGTTTAGATAATCCAGGAGAGTGGAATCCTGACCAGTGCTTGCACTCAATAGTGTCTGTGTGTCATCTAGACCATTTCAAGTAACGCCAGTACTAAAATGTTGCTGTGTGAGGTTCCAGAAGGGGCTCTAGCAGTGCTACAGTGTCCTGGGTAAAGTACCATATCTACACACGTAGTTTCCATTTCTAAATTCATTTTAAGTTTCTTTGGTTAAAGACAATGAAATGATAATTGACTTAACAGGCTCGCATAGGGCGTACAGCAGTCAGGCCCAATTTAAAACCAATGAAAGAGTAAATATCTGAGGTGACTTCATTCAGATCTATTGAAATAAGGAAATTATGTTACTTGGTTATTTTTAAAGCAATTATTTGTGAAGTGTGTGGTGAAATATTCCAGTAAAAGTACGTCCTTGTATTCCTACCAAATGTATTAAATGAAATTAACCCATGCATCACCCTCGTCATCGCCAGTGACAGGAGAAGGTTAGTGGGACTGCTTCATACTCGCTCAATTAATATCAGCATTGCATATACTACGTAGTTCGTGAAAGAAGCCCAGATTGTTTGCGTGGCACGACCATATGTTAAAGGGGGACGACAGATGTCTGTAAACTTGAATTTCCCTTCAAAGGCAAGTATTTAGCTGCTATATTCCCAATATGTAGACACTGTCTCTCATGAAGTACAGATGGTGGTTTGATGGTCAAATACGCTTATCATGCATTCTTTATACACTTTGCAATTCGTTAGCTTCAAAACAAATGTTGCCTTTTTTTGCACAAACCAATTTTTGACTACAAGCTTCGCTTTCTCGCACGTATTTATGGGTCATACAGGAGATCCAGGTGAGATTTACGAAAATTTAAACCACATACTTGTACAACGGCGAATAAAGTATTCTTTATTCAAAAAAAGTATTATGTAGGCGTTCATTCATTACTGAAAGATAACCGGGAATTAATGCACACCCCACCCAGGTTAGTCAAGTAGGATTTTTTGTCATATCCACATACAGCGGCACGAGATGAGGTCTCCCCAGGACCACGGTGCATGGAACTAAGGGAGGGCAAAAACACGGGACGGTGCAAAACAGCGGGATTGAAACGTAATGATTAACATGTGTAGTGCACCGAAAGTTACATGTACGTTGTATATATTATGCTAAAAATTCCACATACAAAGAATATTAATGATGACAATAACGAACTACTACGGTTCGTGATTCGCGATGAGTTCACTGCACTCGCGCGCTCCGGCTGCCGGGGAAGCGTACGCGCATGCGTCACGTGACGCCGCTATTCCAGTGAACTAGGAAGTGATTTAGCCGGCGCCGCGTCCGACTGCACGGCGACATGCCGAGATGAACGCGATGTGGCTCGTTTTCAAAGACCCAGCGCCAAAAATAATAATCTAGCATCGACTGCAGCAAATTAGACAGCCGTCCGCTCGCACTGTCGAAAGGAGCCTATTTAACATGTGCAATCTGAACGTCTTTGACTCAATGTTTCCACGCAGCTCGCTAGTTAGCTAACGTTAGAAGTTTCCCCCCCCCCCATTCAGAAAAGCTTGCTAGCAAACTCTTGCAATTCAATCGACGCTGTCAACTTTTTGGAGTACAAACGGCATTATGTGTCTTTTTAACCATCTAACGTAGTAATAGCATTTTTGGATATTCTACACGTAAGGTTTAAAGACTGTCTCTTAATTGTTGCCATATTCAGTTAATTTAGCCGGCTGGTTAGCTAGCCGCGCATCAAGCTAATTGCTAAATTCAGTTTACTTTGTGCTGATCACAAATACATTTTAAGAACTGATGCATAGTAACAACTTAGGAACTTTCATAGAAATGTGTACAATTTCTAAACTCTCTGCGTCGCTTTGACTTAAAGCGAATGGACATGAATTTTATCAGCTTCTGGTGGTTAGTAAGAGATGATGGTCTTGACTTCTCGGTATTCAAATCCAGAATTTTGTATTCAGTAACCATGTAAATACTCTTAAAATACTTTATACATTCTGAATGACCCCGTACTGTTATTATCGTACCTTCCCACACATTAGTCAGCATCAGTGGCTCTCTTTACCTGCCACCTGCTTGCCTCTTGTTTTCATTTCCATTCTCCGTGTTTTCAGCGCTCTGCCTCCCGCTATGATGCCTGCCCTTTGAGTGGGGGCCAGGGCATGATGCCTCCTGAGTCGGGCTGGGGTCATGGAGAAAATAATCCAAGAAGCCGAGGTGCGGCTGCCCTCTACTCTCCTGCGAATCTCCGGGGGCTCGGCAGATACACCGAAGGACCAGCCACGGGACAGGAAGGCAATGGGGTTTGTGCTGGTGCATGCAGGTTTGTTTTGACCAGTGCAATGACGGCCTGCTACGAAACCCATAACGACTGGCTATGCTTTTAACTCCTAGGATGTAAATAAGGGATACAGCTCTTTATGGTGTACTTGGGATCTTAATTGATGCATTTTAATCTTCTGTATTGGACTACTCCATTATTTATAAATGAATTGTCAGATTTTGTTCAGCCATTGTTTAACGAGGTTTGGCCTTTGCAGTCTGTAGTTATGTCATAAGCTTCAGTTTTCCGCATTGAGCCATTATAGTGTCCAAGCCCATTCTGAACCAAAGTTTGCTTGCTTATAACTCCAGCCTGTTTGTTGCAATACTTTTATTGATTGTGCCATAATTCATATGCCAAGGCATAATACTTTGTTTGAACTAACTAATGTCTGAGAACAATGCACCCTATGTGTCACAGGCAATTCAGCATTATTTGTTGCTTATACTTCTTGTTTATTTCAGGCGCTGGTTACCACTCGGAGTCCAAAGCCAAGGAGTATAAGCATGTCTGTAAAAAAGCCTGCCAGAGGGTAAGTTTCCATCAGAGTACTCTTGTATGTTAAAAAGCAAGTAACACTCTGCATTGCAGTACCAGCGAGTATTGCGTAGAAAGGATGACTTTGTTATCCTCTGTTTTTTGTTTATTGGCAGTTCCTCTTGCCCCAAGAAAAGTTCAAAAGTGGGGAATAATGAAAAAACGGGGAGAGAACCTTTCTCCACGTCTGTAATCAAAGCTGTTGCGATATATATCGCTTTATTTACAAGAATAAATCAAGAATGGCCGAAAGCATACCAGAGAATGTAAGTCATGTGTAGAGAGTCAGGCTAAGTCATGCTGGCGGCTGTCTGGTGCAGCCAGACCTCAGAATAAAATTTATAGCCCAATATCGCTAAAGGTGTTTCTCTCCCCTTTTTTTGTGTGTGAGATCGTACGTCTTAATTTGAAGGGCTGCTACATTTACTATCGTGTTATTGCCACACACTCACCTATTTCTAAGCGTATTGCTGTTCCAGTTCTTGTGCTGAAGTGTTTGATCTATTTACACTTTGACGAAAATGTTTTGCCAGTGTAAGTTGAATCCCATGGCCACATGCGGTAGTGGCGTCTGAGTTTTTAGTTTTTTGTGCTAGAGGTCAGTGTTGAGCAGTGGCCCTCATTATCTGCTTTGGATGTGTGTCTCAGGCGGTGGAGAAGCTGAACGCTGGTGCCCCAGCCGTGGAGGCTGTCACTGCGGCACTGGTGGAGCTGGAGGTGCGCTCCCACGTTCTCCGGAACAGCGTTTCCCAACCCCGGTGCTCGCGGACCCCAGACAGTCCACGATTTTGCTCCCTTCCAGCTCTCAGTAGGATGCTAAGACAGAAGAAAAATGTGGGCCGTCTGGCAGGGAGCTGAGAGGGTGCAAAAAACGTGGACTGTTTGGGGCTCCCTGTGGACCGTGTTGGGAAACATTACACTACATTACCTATGGAGTGTTACTCTTCTTAGGGTGCAATAAATCTGACTGTGTGATTGGCTGGGGACGCGCAGTCGTTTTAATGGCATCGTTCACAGAAACACAAACATGGCCTGGACACAGTAAGAGTCGAGCTCCTTTGTGAATGTTATCCAGCTGCTGGATAGAGAGCGAAGGGAAACAGCTGGAGGAATCCAGTGCCAAAAATAGTCCAACAGGTGTCTTAAAAGTGGTTTGAACTTCACAGGATTCTCCTTTCACCAACGCGGGCATGGGCTCCAACCTGAACCTGTCAGGGGAGATTGAATGTGACGCCAGCATCATGGATGGAAAATCCTTGCAATATGGGGCAGTGGGTGCCCTCAGTGGTAAGTTTTCTAAGCTAGTGAGTTTGTCCGTCACTGGTGTTATGTTTGTCCCCGGTTGTGTCTGATCAATGGCGGGATCTTCTGCATGATAAATCCCTTGCATTGCTTTCCCCTGGGCTGAATGGAGGGTCCTCTCAATCCTTCTTTCTTTTCAGTGTTCTGGCATTTGTCTTTGGCTCTTGTAAAAATGGCCCCTTTGGTTGCCCATGCCGTTTCTATTATGTTGTACCCCACTGTGGGCTTTGCCCTGGGTGTGCTTTGGATTATGACAGGCGTAAGCCACAAATGAAGAAAAACAATCCGTTCAGACTCCAAGAGAATGTCACTTTGTGCAGTGCACTCCTCCGGAATGGGCAACTGGAGATGTTTTGCAAGGGTATTGAAGCGTTCTTCCATAAGTAAGCCCTAGAAGGCCTCAAAGCTTAAAGAGCATTTGCATCCTACTGAAAGAGATTTGCCAAGGCACGTCGTCTACTCAAAAAGGCAGCAATCAGAGGAGCAGGAATTGTTTATTGTCAAAGCCAGAGCTGATAGGACTGCAGTGCTTTATTCTAACAGTTAACCATAAAATTGTTACACGGCAAAGGAATTCTTCTTGGCGCAAATTTATAATGCTCCCTGTCCATGCATTTCACATAAGGTTTTTTGCTTGGAGGCAATTGAGAGTGAAACCCTGTTCCATGCATTTCTTCCATTATTTCTTTCCTGTATACGTCTGCTTATATGTGTACGCTTGCATCCTTGCATGTGTAAGTTTCAAGAGGCCAATTGCGGCTGCATTTCTGGAACACGCAGTAAACTCCCCGATCTACAGCCGAGAAATCCTGAGCATCACACTTCATTAAATTGATCTCCAAAAGGAACAATCATCAGTATTTAACAAGCTACTGTATCAGTTTATTAAACTCGAAACGCAAGTGAAGAAAGAATTCAAGAATACTGTGTAATCCTTAGGACAGACAATCATCTTCCAATAGAGTAAACAATTACTGAATTACCATTTGCATTTCAAATGAATCCTTCCCCGTTGCGATTATGAGCATGCTCATGCTATGCTATGGGAGTTCCCATAGATGGGAGCCGTATAGTTTCACCCTGTACTTCAGACATGTTGCCTTGTAGTAAAATAACAGGTTTGAGCCCCCACCCCCTCGCCCAAATTATATTTGCTATCAGTTAGGCACTTGGCCGGGTAGCAAACATAAGTTTGAAACCCCCTAGCTGGACACAGAAATGTACTTATGGCTCTGCGCCTGCTGTCATTTGAGATGCTTTTGCCTGGCCGACTGAGGCATTTCACGAGGACCCCGGCGATGGCGTTCGAACACACGCTTGTTGTTCCCATTGGGTTCAGTTATCAGAGTGACAGTGGGAGTTAGAGACCTTGTCACAGAACCGGATTTCTTAGCGAGAATTCATAGTAGATACATTCTGTTATTCTTACCTTGCAGACTTGTTATACTATCATTTTGTACTGATCAGTCACCCTTTGGTGATCGATGTTAATGTGGGACATCGTTTACTCAAAATAGAGAGTCTGTTGGCTGCATAAGTGCCTTTTCAGTTCATCTCACCACCTCTTTCCTTGTTTAATTGATTTTTGTTACAAGCAGTGTATCCCATTTGGTGCATGTGTGTTGGGGACACTGACACCTGTGCCCCGCTCTCGTTTGTCTGCTCCACCAGGCATTAAGAATCCAGTGTCAGTGGCCAGCAGACTGCTAAGCGAAGCCCTCAAAGGGAAGCTGTCTGCGGGTCGTGTTCCTCCATGGTAGGTCCTCCGGTCAGCAGTGGCACCTCCGCCACCTGACCCCAAGGGAGCGCCACCTTTGATGGGTTGCCCAGGCCAACAGTGGAGAGGCTCTGTTTTGACAGCATGTTCTTCAGATTAGGGTTTCCTTAGGAATCTGCGAAACTTAATATATCAGCTATTGCGTTCCTTCCCCTTGGAATATGGAATGTGTGAAATAGTGTTTTCTTTGAATTTGCTGAATTTAGTTCTTTTTAAACATGGGAGGACCATCACAGATGCAGAAGAAACAAGAAACAGGGGCCCTTTCTTCTCTTCAGGAATAGCGTTCGGCCAAAATCAGCAGGATTCTGGCTGGCAGTCGCTCGTCATTTCCCAGAAAGCACCTGGATTTATTTTATCGATTCATTGCTTGCCGAGCGCTCTTGCTCCAAACGATTTTTAAACGGTTATGCAGTGCTTTTTAATTGTTGTGTATTAAGACCTTTGTAGATTATTCAGTGAATTAATGTGACCCTCCCAGTCCTTTATTTGGAGCCACTGGAATGTTAAGGGCCAATGTTGTTTTGTCTGTCGGCTGTGCTTGTTACCTCACAGCGGTCGTAATCACGCCCTCCATAACGTGCTCCTTGGTTCTCCTGTTCCAGCTTCTTGGTGGGGCGAGGAGCCTATCACTGGGCACTGAGCCATGGGATCCCACCCTGTCCTTCGGACAAAATGGCCACCAGTGAGTATTTCGCCCCCGCCGAGTCCTCAGACCGCCGTCCTCTCCGCTGATGCTCTTGCCAATGGACCTATGTAGGCCAGGAAAATGATGGCGTTGATAAGGTGCACAGGGAACCAACAGGGAACTCTGAAGGTGACACTCAGATCCCGGGTGATGGCACAAGTGCAGGGTTCTCTCTCTCCTCTCCTCTCTCTCGCTCTCTCACTCTCTCTTCTCTCTCTCTGTCCTCTCTCTCTCTCTCTCTCTCTCTTAAAAATCCAATAAACGGCACCACTGGAGTTGGCATGTGATATGTTTATTCTATTTATAGAGTGTTTGCACGCAATGCAGCCAGATATGTGTTAATATGAAGTCTCGCTATGTGGTTCTGCAGAGCTGGAATGCTTTGGTCTGTCCATTTGTACAGCTGGATCTCTCAGTTTTAACTTCACCCCCCCCCCCCCATCCTATCAGAGCATTTCTGCTTGCACCTTGCTAACCGCTGCTATAGTGAGCTTAAGATGTTTCGGTCCAATTGCTTAATCACATGATTAAGGGTTTCTTTTAACATCCTTACTGTACTAATGAGTTGCACATATCATACACACATGCTGACTGTGACTGATTTCCTTGCATATTTATTTCTTCATTAAAACTCTTGGGCCCATTTCCCTTCCTGAACAGAGCAGCTACAATTCAGCAGTTACTTTACAAAACCTTCACATTGCATCTACAGCCATGGAAAAAATTGAGACCATGGCACAACTTTTTGTTTCTCTCATTTCTCAATCTATGGGTGTACTTCTGTGAATAATATATATTTTTCTGTGAACTGCAGCCTGGTTCTTCCCTGCTTCTCATAATGAAGGGCTTCTTCCTTGCTTTATGGGACCTCAGTCCTGCGTCTCGGAGCCTAATATAAACTGTCCTAGCAGTGCACCTCACACTTGCACTTAATGATTCCCATTCCTTTTGAAAGTCACTTGACGTCATCCTTCGATTCATAAGAAACTGTCTAAGTTAACGGTCATGTTTGGCATTAGAAAGTCGCTTCTGCCCTTTACCTGGCTGGTTTCTGGTCCTTCCCGGTGTCTCCTGCTTCACCTTGTTCTTGTGTACTGCTGTCTTAGATATTTTGAACCTGAAAGAATCCTGTTGCTCAGCATAGCCTTCTGCCAGCAGAACCACAATTAAACCATAATTTAAAAATGCAGATTTTTAAAAAATAGTGGCCTCATTTTTTTCCACGGCTGTATATCTCAGTTTTAAGTTCATTTATCATCTCAGTCATGATTCCACAATAGAACTAGTAACTGCTGGTTACTACTTATGAATTCAAATGTTTTTTATCATGGAAGCTGTATGATGGATTTAAAGCTGAACCCTTCAGTGCTGATTTACTGTCCTCTGAATACATTCTGTAAATATGAAGCTATTTTCCATTTTTGAATCATGTTTCTGAATGTTCCAGGAGCTTTGGATCAAGTAGGTTATTTTAGTCGTGTATTAGTGAATCTGACTGACTCACTTTTATAACCTCAGACGATCTACTCGTCTGCCGATACTTTTCTTCATTGAGACAAAGCGCACTGCGCTTTTTAATAGGCGCTTACTGCATTCCATTTTCAGTTCTGTGATCGTCTTTTTAGCCCTTGTGTTTCATAATTACACTTAATAGTTTTGACGCATGCAAAGCAAATTGTTTTGCAAGTGGTGATATTCTTTCTGATTGTCCCTTTAACAAAACGTGTGTATAATCCTTTGCCATGAATCTTCAGCCAAAAGCACATTTTTTAAATGTTGAATTGTTCGTTGGATCCTAAACTGTTCTGTATTAGGAATCTCATTTCTGTTTACTGCCACGTGCGCTGCATACTCTCATCTTTGATCGCTGGTTGTCAGGGCAACCGTTCTTGGCTAGTCTGCGGAGCGGGCATTGGATTGAGCCCTGAGTTTTCATTCCCCTGCTGCCAGCGTCCGAATGCCTGGGATGCATCATCTGACGACACGGTGCGGATTCAGCAGGCTCTGATGAGTGTAAACGGATGGCCTGATGCCTGCGTGCTTGTTGTCGCCACCCGCTGGACAGGACTGGAACAGCTTGGCTTTTCTGATGGTTTGCAGGCGAAAATGAAACTTGGAGCCGGTTTTTGCACCAATGCTAAAAAGCTTAGATGAGATGGAAGAAAACATTGAAATCTTAAGGTCTTCCAGTCCTGGGAGAAGAACATCCCAAGTACAGAAGTACCTAGACTCCTGAATCGTTTGAGTAAAAATGTTCGTTTCTTTGGTTTGTTGTGCAAACAATGTGATTCTGATGCATTGTAGCAAACCCCAACCATTCTCAGGTCATTTATTCCCCTCTTTTTCAAAATAATCAGAATTTTGTGATTTTGAAATATGTTCCTGTCTTTCTCCGCCCTCCCGTATGTGTGTAGAGTTCAGTTTGTCTGCCTACAAGAGGAACAGGCGGAAAATAGAGCTGGCGGAGAAGGTGGAGTCTGACTACATGCAGGCGAAGAAGAGAAGACAATCAAGTGAGAACGTGAGTGGCCTCCATCGCTGCCAGGAAGGAAGTGATCGATCAGGAATTCAGCACAGCTCTTAATTCGGCATTCCTTATGCTGTCAGTGAAGGAAAGTTTAACCAATCATTCTGAGGTTTCTTATCTTAGTATTTAAATTGCTGTGCTAGATTATCTGTACACAGAATTGAATAGGGACAAAACGTCTGTACGCGGGCGATGACGGCCTCTGGTAAATGCAGATTTGAATGTGGAATCTAGGGAGGTGGGTTCTCTTCTTTCCGAGTTGTTTCCTTTGAAGCTGCGGGGCCTGACTTAGACTTCAAAGCAGGTAGCGATTGCCCCTTAGTCTGAGGACGGCGCTCTTAGCTGACGCCTAATGTCCGACAGCCTGGACGAATGCCCTGTGCTCACCTACGGTGCTTTTCTGTAGGCATACAGAAATCGACCCGTACCGTGAAGACAGAGCAGTCTCAGTCGTGAAGACAGAGCAGTCTCAGTCGTGAAGACAGAGCAGTCTCAGTCGTGAAGACAGAGCAGTCTCAGTCGTGAAGA
>JAODUD010000062.1:6062459-6072756 GCA_026784285.1 Stomatorhinus walkeri | reverse complement strand
AGCGGTGAGTGGGGCTTCCTTAGTGGTTTGTGGGGTTTCCTTAGTGGTTAGTGGGGTTTCCTTAGTGGTTAGTGGGGTTTCCTTAGCGGTGAGTGGGGCTTCCTTAGTGGTTTGTGGGGTTTCCTTAGCGGTGAGTGGGGCTTCCTTAGTGGTTTGTGGGGTTTCCTTAGTGGTTAGTGGGGTTTCCTTAGTGGTTAGTGGGGCTTCCTTAGCGGTGAGTGGGGTTTCCTTAGCGGTGAGTGGGGTTTCTTTAGCGGTGAGTGGGGCTTCCTTAGTGGTTTGTGGGGTTTCCTTAGTGGTTAGTGGGGTTTCCTTAGCGGTGAGTGGGGCTTCCTTAGCGGTGAGTGGGGTTTCCTTAGTGGTTTGTGGGGTTTCCTTAGCGGTTAGTGGGGTTTCCCTCCCGCAACCAACCTGGGCAGCTTGGCGCATCACAGGTGCGGGACTCCGTAGCCGTGCAGGCATAACCACACGACCTGGTGCGTTTCTGGTTCCCATTCCCACAGGTGACGCTGCACAGCGACCAGGCACTCCAGTCTCCCTCCCCATCCATGTAATCTGGGCCGGAGAGAGCCGGGGGAAGAGGGAGGGGGCGGATGAGCGGAGAGTCTGCAGGATGCCAACAATTCCGTGGCCGTGCTGATTGGCTCCACATGTTGCTGGTACCTGGAGCCCAGGCCAGCTGCCAACTAGCGAAGTCATTAGCGTGCCTCTCTAAATGGCTTTCACACATGTGAGACAGTGCGGGGGTCTGGCCTGGACAACTCCTCTGGCTCTGACCCTGGAGCCGGCGTGAACACGCACACACACACACACACACACACACACACACACACACACACCACACACACACAGATTCTGCCCACGTCGCTGTCAAGTTTCTCTTGGGAAACGGGTGACAATTTGCCTGCGCTTGCTCCTGGCCGTAGAGCCGTAACGCAGCTAAGGTCGAGTCCCATATTCTAACGTGAAACCCCCCCCCCCCCCAAGCCCCCACCCTCACCCAGGTCCAGGGCAGCTGCAAGTATTTAGCCGTAAACCTGTGGTGGGAGAGGGCAAGCTGTCACAGCCGGCTCCAATCCTGCTAAACCAGTGAACATTTCCTCGTAAAAGAGCCACCGGGTGCTTGTGCAAGACACACCGCCGGGGAACAAACGGAGGGCGCCGTACACGACCGAGGGATCGGGACACGCCCACCAGCGCCAGCACCCTGGGTCAGCCTGAAGGGTGACAATAGTGGGGATTCGGGACAAGGCGAGTTTATAGAAGAGATTATAGACAGTGGAAGGTAGCTACATCAAGTGCTGCATGAGCTGCCTGGATGGGCTGTGTTTGCTTCACCGTTGCTGTCGTTTTGCTTATAATCTTTAGCGCTACGCCTTGAAAAATACTGGCAAGCTTGGGGATGTGGCGGGGTTAATGACAGCATGCTACTTCAGAAGGCTATTGGCCCGCGAATGTATTTTAACATTCCTGTCAGTGATCACGCAATTGCACATTAATCACGGCTGTGTGTATATGGAAGTCGCTTAACGCTGGCTGCAGTGTGTCAGTAGCGTTGGAGGTCACGGGCCAAAGTCTTGCCCCACATCTGCCCCAGATAGTTATCATTACCCAGGGGCTGAGAGCCAGATATCCAGCACTGATTCACCAGCTAATGACAAATTACAGCCTGAGAAGAGGAAATAAGGAACCCTATATGAGGCTCCCTGTAACTGTGCTGCTCTGGCTAAGGCTCAAGAGCCTCGATAACCCCAGGCAGTGTTCAGTTATGGACCCGCATCGACCGTGTCCAGGCACCCAGCTAACTGCAGTCAGAATGAGTAATGCAAAATCAGGCATTGATAAGCCCTCATTGCTGAGCCTGAAGTCGGCTTTAATCACTGCCGCATTGTGCCTCGATAAGCGTGGGTTTGGCGGGGCACGGTCCGGGGCCCTCGAGATGGGATCAAATCCCATACGCGGGGCCGGTAAACAGGGGACGGAACACTTCCCACATCAGCCGTCTTGTTGGCACGTCAGGGCATCAAAAGGATACGTACTACACAAAGCTGGTATTCATTTACAAAACCCACATTTATAATATAGTCATGTAGCCCAGTTCTCCCAGTTCTCCCATCCTGGCGCGCTGGGAACGATGGACAGGTGCCAGGCATCCCACTGCTAAGCTGTGTGACGGAAGAAACACCTGCATAGCAACCACGACTACATAAACCTTAGATACGATACAGCTCATTTCAGAATGTTGGCCTGCTGTCTAATAGTTTTTTGCACCGTTTTTATGAGCATATTGTCTAGTTTTTGCACCATCTGTACTATTTTGCACTGTCCCGCATTGCTTTGTGCAAAAGTCCTTAGACTGTCGTAATCGGACGCGCTTTAACAAGCAGGTTTTCTGATGCACCTGTTGCATATGACCAGCACAGATGCTGAACGTTTTGCTGAACCTTTACTGGTGCTGAAAAGGATGCTCACCATACTCCGTCTGCGCCTTGCCAGCCCCGCCGCGGCGTTCCCAATCCCTCAGCGGCTTCAGGAAGTTGCTGTCATCAGTGTCGCCGTTGTATGGGTAGTCTTGCTCTGCGGGTCTGTGGGCGGGGGCTGAGGCTGAGTGCTGCCACCAGTTCCTCCAGTTGGGTGTGGCCCAGCCTGCTCTGCTCTCCTTGCGAAGATCCTTCTCCGGCTCTGGCACCTCCAGCCCATCCACCACCTCAATCGTCACCTGGGGACAAGCGGTGGGCTGTCAAGTGAATCCCCCAGCCGGGAATCAAAATCCCTGAGGCTCTTTTAAATCTCTATGAAATGTCAAATTAGGTCATTGCTGGAGGCCAGAAGACTGATTAAATGCTGTCAAGATCTCGCGTGACATCATGAACAACCAAGCTGCGCTTGATATTTAGGGATGGGTCAGACCAGGCCAAGACACAGAAGCGTGTCTCTGAGATTACTACTCTGGCTCAGAGATCGGCCCAGCCAGCAGCCGCGTCCTTCATATTAACCCCGAGCTTCTCAAACTTCACTGCTCCCAGCCCCACATCAAAGATACCCTGTCCTCTGGCAAATATATAGCTATAAGCCTCAACTTGACACACTGAAATTTAACATCTTTTCTCACATCTCAGATACAATTCCGTTTTAATCCTGTTGGAAACTGAGCCGTGATTCATAGAAGGAAGGGAAACAGGGAAGGAGCTGGCAAACTGTAAAGATGGCGGGGCTGCGATTCCAGCATGACGGGTGCTCTTATTTCCCATCCCATGATGCACTGCCACAGGTCACATGTCACAAAGACCTTCCATCCAGCGGCGGCTGCTGAAAGATGGCTGGCTTTTTAGTTGCCTTTCAACGGCCTCCAGTGGGAATTGTTAGGAGACCACAAATGACATTGGCCGTGCGTAGATGCTGTCAAGACTGGTTAGCTTTGAATTTGTATTAAACCGCAATGTACTCAGCAGTTTACATATATATTTATCATATATCAAGCAAAAAGGCCAGACCACCGTACTTTAATACTTTTTAAAGTACCAGCCAAGACTTCCTAGCATACAATTCTTCCTTTAATACTGTTTATTTTATCTCTCTAATAATCCGAGCTGAATGTTTTAGTTTTTACATCTCTTCCGACCCCTTTCCCAAGCTTGCTTTGGATCCAAAGCTAAACTTGCACAGGTCAGTAATTGGATGGGAGCCGGCGTCAGACCGCAGTGTTTACGTTGCATTTCCTATCCGTGCTTTGTGCATCAAACGCACTTATTATCCGAAAACCCCCCATGGTTCATTTATTCATGGGAGGCGGTGGGAGGGGTGCGGGGGCCTGGTCCCTTTCATTCGAGTGCTTCCTGTCTGTGTGTGTGTGTGTTTATGTGTGTCTCTAAAAGCCGGCCTGCTGAAAAGGGTTAGCGGTGCGCAACAGGTCGCTGTGCTTCTTCATGTTTGAGGAGCATCTGGTCTGTATGCTTGGATAGCCACCTCTTTCATTCACACACACACACACACACACACACATACACACACACACAGATTTGTAATTATATCTTTGTGGGGACTCTCCATTCATTTCCACCTGAAACATGATCCCCACAACACATATTACAAATGTCATACATTGGACGATTAAATAAGTACCTGGAGCAACAATTAAATAGAGTTCCGCAATGTCCACAATTTTGGCCACTAGCATAAGCAGCAAAACAGTACAGACAATTACAGATAAATATAGAAACATGGATAGACATAGAAATATATAATATACAATGAAGGTGTGGTACCATACAATGCCGATCAATTAAAAAATAATATTCTTCCACCGCTAATAGTATCAGCCCTTCTGCATCCATATCTAGGTCTGGCCTACCTGAATGTTGGGGTTCTGTCCATTGATGTCTGTGTTGGACAGGTCAGGGAAATTGTGGAGGTCAAAGAGGAATGCTCCGGGTCCATCCCTTTGCAAAGTGCTGCCTGAGCCATGGTGCTGGGCTTGGTGGCGGGCAGATGGAGCGGAGCGCCGCTCTCCATGGGCCAGCCAGGTCAAGGAGCTGCTCTCGTCATGGTTTCTGCTCTGGAAGATCAGACCAAATCCGGTCAAACACTTTTTAAGGTCATGCAGCGCCTGTAAAATCCTGTGATGGGGATTTGTCTTGTTTTCGGCAGCCGTCAGGAGAAACTAAGTTCCTTAGGGGTGTGGGGGAAAATAGAAAAGCTTTAAATCTTGCCCCCAATATCTATCACTTTCAGCCTGTCAGCAATCAGTATCCTAAGGAAAAAAACTAACAAACTGTGATGCAAGATCTGGCCTCCTTAAAATCTTCAACGTCATTGGTGGAGATGAATCTTGATGACCGTGCTCCCTGGGTCACAAAGCAAGGGCTCAGAAGGTGGCAAGATTCCAAGGGCAATGGATTATGGGTCATGAAGGAGTCCTAAAACACAAAGCCTGATGGGTTGGGCGAGCCGGGCTCCCGGGGGCTATCAGTGCTTCTCTGTCACCATGCCTCCCCACCTGTTGAGTAGAGTGCCTCCAAAAGTCAGAGATAAGGAGCATGATGCCTGTTTAATTATATCTTAAAAGGCTCTCCGTACAGGTCGTTTACACCTTAAGGATGGGCCGTGACGAGCAGCTGTGCTCCATTAAAGGCTTTTCGTCTGATATCCTGTTTGTCGGAGAGGCTGAAGATGTTTAATGACAATTGGCTGAGTGTTGACGTGACGTCCTCGGCTGACAGTGATATACGGTGCAGTCTGTGTGGGGGCCACAGAGGATTCCCCCCAAGGCCCCCTAAGTCATGTGTTCCCCATCACACACATGCACAGAAGGAGCAATTACTTCCAACTGTACAGACAGCTTTAAGCAGCCAGTAATCTTCTATACTTGTATGGTAGACAATGAGATCAAAGGGAAGTCATCAATCTTGTTATTTTTCCTCCGTCTGTCTCGTGTGTTTTTCTGACTGCAGCAAGGGATCGGGAGTGTGGCAGCCCAATATGTCAACTGTGTGGTGGCCCCACCCACACAGTAAAGCGGCCTGGCCTAGGGAGGGCGCTATTCTGCAATGAGATTGTATGTTTGTGTCCGGTTGCGATGTGTGTGAGTCATCACGTGTCTGTGTGCACGCACAGGACATGTTGGCCGTACATGTGGAAACCTGTCGCCCATATGTGCTAGAAGTATGACGTACATCCGGAGTTGTTCAGTGCCGTTACAGTGGGGCGTTATTTTGATTTACATCTGCTATCAAAATCCCATCCCTTATTTTACACATAAACCGTACGGGCAAAGACAGCCATCTTGCTACATCTATAAACAACCAGGCTGTGTGTGTGTGTATTTATATATACACATAATACAAAAATACAATCCTTTGAAAGGTTTGTCTAACCAGCTGGAGACCAGACGAGGCTCCTCTTAAGATAGCCAATTAGACAGAGCACATCAAAGCTCATAAACAAAGTCATAAAATGTTAAAGGGTGTGTGTGTGTGGGGGGGGGACCGGACCGATTTAGCTATGAAATAAATTGAAAGATTAGATGATGTAATCCTCTTGGACCCGAGACCTGTGACCACAGAGAGCCCCTATTGAATCGCTGCGGATGGAGAGACAGGAAGTGGTGGACCGAGGCGAGGAATATCTCCTAACCTCCTTCCCATCTTTCACCAGATAGGGTTCATACTCCGATAACCCCCCTATAATCAAAGTACATGCTTGCTGAGCTCCTCCATCTCACCCCAGAAGCCTTTGGGCCCTGTAATTAAATCCCGGCAAAGCACACCCCCTAAACGCTCGTGCAAAAGGCTACCAAGGAGGAGGAAACTAAGATCATCTGCAACTGAAATGTTTTCAATGTAAACAAAACTAAAACTGACATTTATTGTTTGTACACTTATTTATAAGGAAAGTTTGTGTCGATGTTTGAAAAAAAAAGGGAAAGTGGAATGACGTGGCTTTTGTGTGGACGGGCTAGTGCGGCTCGGGAGATGGGGTTTCCAGTGCGCGCTAACCGATACCGCAAGCGCACAGTGCTTCACCACAATGGGATTACTGAGCCTCAAAGGCGCAGCCCTGCACTGTGAAAGAGGCCCGGTCACTCGCCAGCGTAGTGTGTGGATGTCTGCTTTTCCCTGGGTCTTTCCCACATTGACCGAGGGGGACCTATCACGATACAGGCCCTTTATCCTGCCCCCCCCCCAGGGCTTTAAATTACCTTTGGGTTCAAGGATGCAACCGTAGCCTTCCTGGAGATTGTTTGATCTTTTCATGCTCAGTTTGAACTCATCGTTCACACTCTTTGTCTCTTGGATAAATATTAAGGCGAGTGGTCAGCTTTTAAGGTCGGTGCACTGACAGCTTCCATAAACATCTAAATGTACTTACATCTGTCTCATCGTTTCCAGCTGGTAGGCGCCCTGCCACATGTGCCCCCTCCCTCCATGCCCATCTTCTCCGTATGCCTACCCCCTTCCTAAATTCCATGAGAAGCCACCCACTCCGGTCAGATCTGAGAATTGTAAACCGCGCTTCAACAAACCTATAAAAATGAACCTTTTCGACTGGATACCATTTCTATGGAAGACTGCAGGTCCTTGAAAGCCAGACCTCCAGGAACACATCTCGGTTGCCTCGGTTGATACTCTTCAGCCAGGTTTCCACACTCCTGTGTTCCGTGGCCCCAGAGTCCCTCCTGAGACAGCTTCTCTAGAACCTTGAATTTATCGCTGCAGCAATATGACCCAGATCCACAGGTCTTCAAAGTGAGCCGATCAGGTAATATGGAGCCCTGGTAAAAGTCTCTACCCAAGTCAACCGTAAAAAAATCTGACTTTTAAGACTTTAATGTACTTCTGAGTTTTAACCATGTGGTGACTACTGTATCACACATTGACGCAGGTAATAACAGGACATTTGAGACCAGTTACAACTTTCGGTAACAAAAATCCTAAGTGTTTTTTATATTTTACTGGCAGTTTAAAAAAATACTGGGGAGGGGTGGGAAAGGTGGCACAGCTGGGGGTGCAAAGCAATTTCACTTAACTCTTTTGTTATTGCACTTTTCTTTCCCATGTAAATGCACCGTCCTTGGGCAAAAGACCCATCTCAGAGAATCCTGTCCATTATGCAAATAAGTATGGCAGACGAGCACAATTAATCCTCCAATGAAATGTCAGGTTTCATAGCTTCAAATGTAGTGCTGACAGGAAAAGGCTAATAATTGGATTACTTTCCATCTTCCGCTTCCTCGTTTGTTCCTCGGCAGCTATGACATTTACAAAGAGACAAAAGGCAAGATTAACAGAATTATGTTTAAATGCCTGTATAAATTCGATGTAACGCATCTGACTCCCAGTTAGAACAGGCAGCTGCGTCAGGGGGTTAGGGGCAGTTGTTAAATGATTAAAGCCATTTTTACAGTTGGCCGTCACCTGATTATGCCGCTGAGATCTCCCTCACTGCCTTCAAATGGGAAGATCAAAGGAGATGCGACTGTCTTCCGTTCATCATGTGTCACTGGGCATCCCAGGAAGTTAGTTCTAAAAACATGAATGGAAGCCCCCCCCCCCGACTCCATTCCACCCCCTTCACTTGCTCACTTCCCTTTTTACAGGGGTTGATTAAAGGAGCATGACTTCCGGATCGGAGGGGGGGCTCAGGAAATAAATGCTGATGATATTGTGCCTCACGCTTTTGAATCTGACATTTTGGTGGAAAGGCAGCCTTCTGCTTTCATCTCCCTCGCACCGCCAAACTTAATTTGTTACCAAAAAAACAAAAACCAGCGTTACGGTTCTCTGCATTTCTCAGCCACAGGTCTGGTTTCTATCAGATTCCACACCAACATCAAGGAAAATCAGCTGCTGACCAACAGCTGGAGGTTCCTAGTCTGTTTGCTTTAAAAATCCTTTTGTTGCTCAGTTATAATTTGCTCATTGCCCTTGTTTTAGAAATGCTGCACTATGCAATAGGGGGAAAACAGCCTTCCATGCAAAGTTGAGCTGCCCATGCTAAATGTCTCCTGTGCTTATTGTGTGTAACCCAGTTATCATGTGGTAGCGTGTGTTAATACCGTGCCTCTTATAAAACACCGCATTTGCTTGTTGCCAGCGGAAACCAGCTGGCACACTGACGCAGGAATGTCCAGCGGGGCACAGCAGGTTGCCCTCTTGGGTTGCCCGTCTTACCGGAGTTGGTGTGGCTTTGACCCTCATTGTAAACTACTCTTCACACACCAAGCAGCCCGCAGTTCCTCTGTGGCACAGAACGGAAACAGGGACCCAGAGAAGATCTATTGGTCTCTGGATGTTTATTGGGATCTCAGTCTGAGAAGGTGAAAGTGACCATCTCTTGTCACTCGAAAAAAAAATCTCCATACTAAATCAGAGCTATTCCGCAGATTAGCTAATTGAGATTCTGGTTCAACTCCTGTCTGGCCTGTTTGTTAGCTTGACATCCTCTTGGGCTCCACACACCAAGAATCACCTTAAAGGCTCATTGGACTGCTAACGCCCGTCATTCTCCGTCCAGAGAAATGTCTCAGCGCTCATGGTCAGAATCTATACACTGTGCAGCAAACCACAGCCATGTTTACAAGTGCCACATGAGAGGCAAAGAGCTGAAACGTGTGTACATCATTTAGTTAATCCCCCCCCCCCCAAAAAAAATGTGCATAACTCGGATGTTAATCAACGCCACATGGAGCAGGATCGGAAGATTGCTCCACTGCGGAGTATCACAGAATATTTACACTCGCGTCCCGTGACGCGTAATGGCACCTCATAGAACACAAATGCTTCGACTCAAAACCCAAACGTGGAATGAAAAAAATAATCTGGAAGACAGCAGCCAAGCAAAAAAAAAATGAGTTATGCTTAGCGAAATGGAGCAGTAAATAGTCCCTGTAATTGGCATATACAGTTATCATCTGGGTTTCTGAAAAGAGACAGAACTGTCCGAATGACACAAACAGGAAGTGATTCTGCACCCGTGCATTGTCTGTTCGGCATGCAGCATTCAGCGTTATTATTGCGCATAAACTGTCACCCATCACTGCATGGCTCGTCACCAGCTGCCAGTGACACTTCAAAGTCTGGCTAAAAATACTTGAAAAGGTGATCAGAAGGGTTTCTTAACAAGTTGGCGAGACCCTGTCGATTCCCAAGGCCCCCCCTCTCTTGGGCTCTGGATAGGGGGGCTCACAGAGCTGTCACGCTGCTGTTGTGGGCACAGCGGCATGGCTGTTTTTAGCGTGGCTGTCTGTCTGAGGCCACCGCAGCCAGCTCCGCGTCCTCTCTCTCTGGCTTCCAGTGTGTGCCGAGACCGGCTGTGGCTGCGGAGGCCTGTAATTTCAGAGCTAGGCGGCCAGAGGATATCAGTTTTTAGGGCAGCTGTTACCGGCCCATCGCTTCTGCGTGTAGCCGGGCGGGTCCCAGGCAGAGCAGGGCGGCGTCATGGCTCTGCCCAAATGATGGGGTCCATCCAAGACCACGTCTCTCCACGGTACCGGGATAAACTGATTTATCACTCCATGCATGAAGCAAAAGCGGCCCAGCATTCCAGCTTGGCACATATAGGCCAAATTTAATCCATTTTATATTTACCCCAGACGTAAAATGAAATGATTCTGAATTATTACGAAAAGGATGCTTCCGTGCCACACCTGAGAGAATTACGCCCATCACTTCCTGTCCATATCCACATGGAAACAGGTCAGATCACTGTGGGTACTGTGAAAGACTGAAATCTTTTCAGATTTCAGAAAGAATTGGGTGGGAGGTGGAATGGTGACAGATGTGTGTTTGTGTATATGGCG
>JAODUD010000062.1:6018779-6042911 GCA_026784285.1 Stomatorhinus walkeri | reverse complement strand
GCTGACATGCTGTGGGTTTTTTGTTTTAGACTATAACCGATTGTACACTGTGCAGGCAAGCGCGGACCGGCACACACCTCCCCCAATACACAAACAAATCCTCTTTGTGGCGACTTCCCACTTGGTAACACTTTTAACAGTGTCTAGCCTCAAAGAGGAAATCCGAAAAAATACCCACCAAAATGCGACACAACTTAACATAAAGAACCCCACAAAGATGGTAAAATGTACCGAGGAGATATTTTTGGAATATCACCTATAGTTTGCGAGTCATGTGTCAGTTTGATTTGCACCACTGTCATCTCAACCTCTGGGTTTGAATCCCATTCTGCGCCTGTGGAGTTTGTATGTTGTTCCTGTGTTGTGCACGGCGTACCCTGGCCCAGCGTTCTTTGCTGCCTGAGACAGGTTCCAGACACCCCGCACGACAAGGAGGTGGTATGCCTGTGCCAAGCAAGTCAAAGCAGGCATCCATGGGCAGAGATGCTCATTCTGGGGCATCCCCAGATGTTCCAAAGCCAGCGGGAAAATACAACTCTTTCAGCAAGTCCTGGGTCTTCCCCGGGGCGCCTGCCCAGTGGGGCGTGCCCAGAACAGCGTGCTTGGACGCCATCCAAGTGCCACCCTTATAAAATGCTCAAACCTCCTCAGCTGACTTCTCTCGAGGGTCCTCCAGGTCTCAGAGCTCCTCATCCTGTCTTGAAGAGTAATTCCAGCAGTGTTGTCCAATATCCACTAAAAATTCTTACTGCATTCATCTGGGATCCAAACATGCATATTCCGGCAGCGTCTCCCACAGTAAATGCTGGGAAATGTGGTCATATGCCTTCTCCAGTGCCTGTTTTAAATATGCACTGCTACCCTGAACTTTTCCAGACATTAGCTGTGTGGGCTGCATGTCTGAACGCAGTCGTGCCGGACATCAAACGGACTTTTGCCTGCTTGCGCCCTAGTACAATATCCGGGTAATTTCTGACTGACCCCCATGTGTGAATGCAGCAGGAAATTGTCTGTTTAGAACTTCCCCACCCGCAGGTGAAAACATCCCGAGCCACGTCCCGCTTCCCCCCCCTGAGGTATCAAACGGTTAGTCAAAACATCTCTGGGGCACCCAAAAGTCGTTCTACATGACCTTTCCACACTCCTCCCATAATCCTGCTCTTCAACTGCCTTAGCTGGAGCTATTCTGGCCTCAAGTCAGGTGACACAACTACAATGTTGATCATTGACTTTCGGCGATCTGGTACAATGTACACTTATGAACATCCGTCTATTCAAACATGGTATTTGTTAAAGAAATTCCACGGCTTACACAGAAGCCCAATAGCAGGTCCTCTCTCAGGTTTAGATGTGCGAGGTTGTTCTTTCCAATCACATACCTCAAAGTTTTCCATCGTTTTCCACATGAAAATTGAATTCCGGTAGGACAACAGAGTCCATAGGCAGTACTCTTTTAAGCACATCACAGACTTTCTCTAATAAGGTTGGGTATTCCAAACTTTTGTTCGATATTCAGCCACAGACAACAGATAGATTTTTCCTCTCTGCAACTTGTCCGTCGGGAAAAACTCACGCAGCCTTCAGCCTTGCCTATCCTCACACATGCCACCCGGAACTCCGGAGGAGTCGATCACATCCTGATGAACAGCTCTAGTTCCAAGGCCCACACTAAACTTTGGGGTAAATCCAACCATATCTAGCTGACACCTTACTAACACTAGACCAGGCCACATCCCAGGCAGAGATATAATGCTCCATGCTTCCACAGCCAGTTAGCCAACACCCACTGCCAAGGTCTAATCCAGCTGGGCCCTCGCCGCCCGTGCCTGCCTACCGAACGGAACGACGCCTGACCCTCACCTTTCACCTTGCCGGCGGGGAGACTACAAAGTGGTCCATGTGTCTTGGGCTGCCACAAGGCATTAGCGAACTGGGCTATTTAGGACCCCAGACGAGGTTGGTCTGGTCCAGCGTGTTGCCATTCCAGCAGCAGCACAATCATGTTAGATGGATGACCTGGCTAACGAACCCCGTCCCCAGACCCTCATAGCTCCGTGGATCATTACAGCATGTGAATCGCCGGGCTCAGGTCAAGACTGCTGCAGGGGCCGCCAGACAGTGGATGTATATTTGTTCAGATATTACCTCCCGGAAAGAAAACAAAGCTGACACATAAACCAGGGGTGTGTTCAGGGGCGGGGCCACATGGGTGCTAGTCCCCAGCTGAATGCTGATTGGCTCCTGGGGTGCTGCCTCCCCATCACTCACCAATTTGAAACTTCTCATTGGATAGCGATCAGGTTGGCCCTTTTATATTAATTGTGCCCCCTCTTATGCAAACCACCTTAAAAAAGTGCTAGAATGGCCCAACATACACACACCCTGTGCAGCGGCCTACTCACTGTTGTGCTTGAAAACGCGGATCGTGGCCCCCGACAGCCGGGACCCCAGAATGAGCGAAGTGTGGTTCAGCTCGTCACTCAGGATCAGACAGCCCTAGAACAACAGAGGCGGGGAACAGCAGTATCAAAGACTCTGCGTGGTCACGACCAGAGGGGTCGCTCTGGGCCTGCCTGCAGCTGCTGTTTGCGCGTTTACGGCCCACCGTGAGGGTCAGAACCCAGAACTCCGGGGGCTCCGACCACAGCTCGACCAGCGAGGGGCTGTACTGAAGTCTCTGGTTCCTACTGATGTCACAGTGCATTTTATCTGACAGGCTGCAGCCCGGGGGGGGTGGGGGGCGATGTGTGGCGCGCCTTTTGTCGGCAGATGAGACACCAGTCTGCGACGGGGTGACCATTCATTAGCTGCACACCCCTATAGCATAGGATTTACCCTCAGGCCACTGGCTGCCCCCCCCCTTATGCTCTGTCTAGTCCCATTACATCCCATAACAGATGCTGTAAGTGTGATAGGTAAAGTCAACAGTGCACAGTTCGGGAAGAGAGCAGAAGGGTAAACATCGGTCACCTGCAGTCCTGCTCCCCACTCTCCGAACAAAAATGAATATTTTAACGTAAGGTACATACACTTAATTACCACTGACGCCATGACCTCTGTCAAAATTCTATGGGATTCTGTGTTTTGGGCAAAAAAGAGCCAAACCTGCACGGTCTACCTTCAGCGATAAATGTCAGAAAAAACAAAACAGAACACGAGACCATCAACTTATCTGGCAGTGCCTCATGAATTGGGGGATGACCTGAAGTGACCTTCAAAACGAAGGCCAAACATTAATTGGTGTGAAGTGCACTGCTAGGATAATTCATAACAGGCACCTAGAAGCAGGACTGAAGACCCATAAAGCAAGGAAGAAGCCCTTCATCAATGAGAAGCAAGGAAGGGCCAGGCTGGAGTTTGCAAAAAAATGTGTATTTTACACAGACACATACCCATAAATTAAGAGATGAGTGGAATCGAAAAATTTGCTGTGGACTCAATTTCTTTTCACAGCTGTATGTATCAAAGCACAGGTGTAAGGAAGAAAAACCTTGAAATGACTTTAATAAAATCTCACCTTGCTCACTAATGCTGGGATGTTCATGGAGTTGGTGGCAAAACCCATTCCGAAGATCACTGCGGACTCGGTCCCAAGGAACCTGGCCACCAGCTCCTCTAGTTCCTGGTGGATGTCCAGGTTACCTGCGGTGGTGGGAGGCAGAACAGATCACATGTAGCAGCTAAAAAAACCACAGGGTTAGTTCAGAGTGGAAATCCCTGTGTGATGAATCCAGGTATTGGTCCTGCTGTGTCTGAATTACTACCCAAAGGAGCTGATGTACTGTCACTGTCCAATGAAAACCACACATCTTCAAAAATCCATTTCTACTTCAAAAAATGCATTTTCTCATAAATTACTTCACAAAATTAACCTAAAACAACATAAGACATCCTTAGTACCACATACAGAAACCTTTACACAGTCTCCAATGAACGGTGTAATGTTTCAAATTAACTGATGTGGATCGTTGTCAGCAAGGCAAATATGATACAGAGTAATCTGGCTGTACATTCACACTTAATCATGATAGTTAGCTAGTTGTCTAGCTATCAACATTAAGTTGGCGAAAAAGTCCACGCAAACAACCAACATACTTTAATTAGTACCAACATAAATACTACTTAAATAGATAACTTCATAAAACATCATTTCGTTGGTCAATTACATGTCAACTGCTATCAGTAGACAGAAGAGAATGAACAGATTCCTTGTACAGTACAAACCCAAAAAGTGTACACATGTGGTTTTCATTGCATAATGACAATATACTCAGTTGCCACTTTTTAAAGACGCCCATTTGTGAGTGCAAACAGGCAGCGCCTACAAACAGATCCTGCGCCTCAGTTTAAACACTGCGTTGACAGGTCAAGCGGTTCACTTATTTTACAGCTAAGCACTGAACGTGACTTCAAATGCTGGCACCAGACTTGGTGGTTACAGCATCTCAGAAACAGCCGCCCTTGTCGGATTTTCACGCGCTACAGTGTCTACAGTTTACCGACAACGTGTAATGAGTGAAAGAGACCCAGTCAATGGCATTTCTGGGACCAAAAACATGTTGTCGATGAAACAGGTCAGGGGAGAACGGCCAGACTCACTAAGGTTGGCAGAAAGGCGGAATGCACAACTCACGAATCTTTAAGGTGGTTCTGCAGACTAAAGGGGCACTATGTGGCACCACACGGAAGCACAGGGTTAGGGTGCATGAGTGCAGATGGGTTATGTGCAGTGCCAGTTAAACCCGATGCAGTGGTTCCCCCCACGCCCAATGTAGTGCAAATCATCAGAGAAACTGGCTTGCTGAATCAGCACCCCCTCTGAAGGCAGAACCCTGGGGGGGGGCTTCCATGTTAAGGGTTATCCAGTACTGGATATTGGTTTTAAAGCTGAAAGTTGAGTAGTTTTGTTTTGGGGAGGGGGGTAGGAATGCCCCCTAAACAAAAAATATAATGGAGCTTCATGACATTCTCACACGCGTTCCAAAGCTTCACACTTCAACTGCACTTTTGGTTGCATTCTATGGCGTTTACAAACACGGCACGCTATGTTCCACCTCCCAGTTAAAGTTAAGCATTCCCCAGTACTGATTACTACTTTCCAGCTAGTGCACCAATATGATCTGTACATGCCCCAGACGATAATGGGACACTGCGTTTACAAACCGTCGCCATGACATCGGCAGCAGTGAGTATCACTGCAGTCAGCACAGCTTCATTTTACTAAATGCTGCACTGAATTATCCATTTCCCTAATTGAAGTCGTCTGGGAATCTTTCTTTCTCTCACTCTCCCACTGCTGTGGTTGTTGGCAGTTAAAAAAAAAAAAAAAAGTCCTGTGTCAGCATACAGACAGGAATCCCCTGCATTACTGCGCTAAGCACGGCTTGATTCACGTCAATGAGCAACATTTTCATCTTCACGGCTTTTGACAGGTGCACCACCCCTAGAACCCCCCCGGAGAAGACGTGGTTAATTGACCGGAGTGAATCAGCATTTCGTTATTTCCTGAGCCAAGAGACAGTTTAATCTGATCCGTTTTTTTTTTTTGTTTTTTTTTTGCTTTTCTAACTTTCTGTCTAAAACCAAAAGCAATGATAGGAAGTAAATATACAGATCAGTGCAGGTCTGCTAGCTCCAACTAATAAGAAACCAAATGAAAAGACATAATATTCGTTTGGGGTAACCTTGGTATGAATTAACTGAAATTTTCAGCACAGAATAAGGACACTATTTCACTCAGGAATAAGGTGCTCGGTCGAAATCAGTCAATCCACAAAGAGCAACGCAAAACTACTGCCGATGACCCCAGATTTCCAGATGATCACGAGTTTGCAGAAACGGATAAAAAGGAGAAACTCATAAAATTAGAGGAAGAAGAGAAAACGTCCTTTAACCGCTATAACTGAAAACTGGAAGCAAGTGTATCACAGTGTTAAAGATGGAAACAAACCCAGCGACAACGAAATGTGAGAAAGGTCCTTGCTATTCACTTCCTTAAAGGAACACGTGTCAACACATGTCAAAGTAAAAATGGAAGCTCAAGGTGGCTATAAGGAAGTTCAACGGCTGTACGCGGGACTGGGACGGCACCAGGTAAGCGCCAGGAGAGCCATCACAGTGTAAACAAAACGCGTGTCTCTTACTGCCAGCTAGGAGCTTAAAACAGCCCCAAACACCAACTAAAGATTGACTTTAGTTTGCTAAATAACTCCCTATAATTAAAAACTCATGAGGAACGATCGGTCCACACTCAGTCAGAAAAGGCAAATCAAATCCGATGGACAGTACGCTGGCCTATTCTCAGTCAAGGTGATTATTTAGGTGTAATAGAGTGAAGCTTTCGGTGCCAAAACGACCATTGTGGTTTGACATTAAAGAGTACACGATTCTATATTTACTGGTCAGTTAAACATTACTGTTCTTCTTTATCTTGTTCAGTTGGGTAATCATTACTTGGCGAGTGCGGGGGGGGGGGTATTGCTACATAATGACTTCATCTCTGTGAATGACTGACACAAACGGGCTCTCCACACAGAGACACACCCAGGACAAGCTGGGCCAATTCTGTTAAAGGTCACTACCCTTATTCCGGCCTTGCCTGACTGAACTCTCAGAGGCGGACTACAATAACGATGTGGTGAAAGCACACACGATAACGTGCAAGGCGCGGCACATGTCGAGCCGCGGGGAGTTTCTGAATTCACCCTTTAAATTCCTGCTCCAGCTCCATAAATAATTGTGGCTTAATAAGGTCCCAGGAGAGGTGGATCCGTGGCGTGTCATTCCTCTTTTCCTGCTGAACCGCAGGAAAAACGCTACATGGCAAATGGGAAGTAAAGCTGTCTGGAATAAATTAATATAAAAACAGTGAGACAAATAAATGAAACAGGCAGATCTGTCCTTTCATATGTGTGTTACTAACGACAGTGCAATCGTGTCCGCTTCTCGATCTGTCCGGAACTTCACCTGCGCCTCTGAAGCAATTTTATGCATGTTCTGTGCCTACCGCAAGGCAAGAAATCTGGTTTTTGCACTTGATATCAGCTCGAGGCTAAAGAGGAACCTCACCCCCGGGGCTCATCCCCAACTCTGAACGTTCTAACGAGCTGAGCATGACCGTCAGAAACATTATTTCGCATTAACGAATTCCGTTTGAGTTCGGGATGAGCTCGCGTTGAGCACTGCCTGATGGGGGTGCCCTCATTTTGTCACACGTTTCTAATTCCCGAACGGGCTGTCTGTCGTCACAATGTTCCGGAGCGTCGGTTAGAACGGCGCTGGGTGCAACTGCCACAAAGACTCTGGAACAAATGAAGAGTCGAGGTCTGCTTACTTCTGCGAGCAACACAAATCCTAGCTGGTATGAATTAATATGGCATCTTCTGGGAGGAAAATAAGCGCCATTCAGCCTCCGACCGAACTTTCTTGGACCCAAGTGGGTTCCAGAAACCCTCCCCCTACACAATTCTCTGATTTGTAGGCATGAAATTCTGATGTATGTTTTTAAGCAGGCAGAGATGGAGTCTTGTATCAAAAGGCTGTGAGCCATTAATAGCTGGTTTCCAGCACTTGCTTAACTTTCCCCATCAGCATTGTCGCTGAGGAGAGATGACAGTCTGTACTCAACACTGGCTCGATGCAAACCATCTGTAAGGTCATCTCGTGATAGTACCTGCAAGGGAGTACTGGCTAGGATGCTACTGGATACTCCGGGGTGATTACTGAGGCGACCGGTGTGTGAAAGGCATCATCAGACTTATGTTCTTCTTACCAGAATAGCATATTCTCTCATTCTTCTGCATTTTCTTTTTGCAATCTCTCATCGTCAGACTGCTCTTTACCCGATACCTGTGCAGCCGACTCTTAGGGAATCCAGCTGAGAATTTAAGCTACATAATGTAGAGGTGTTTGCAGTGCTCAAAGACATTACTGATCATATTTTCCTATCTTATTACAAATGGTGTGAAATGGAAAAAAGGGTACTATTCCATTCTGAAAAAAATCCAGATATTACAATGCATTCGCGTGGTACGATTTCTGGAACAAGCATGTTAGATCAAAAGGGTCAGATTTAGCTAGCTGCGAAGGCCTGGGGTGGCAGAGCTTATGAAACTCTGCTAACTTAACATGCTAATTTGAGCTTGCAAATACTTCTAAAGTACTTTGGGTGGGAAAAAGATACACTGATCAGGACAGCTCACCCATTTCCTGGCGGGTGCTGCAGACTCCGAGCCCGTAATTCATAGTGGTCTCTGCCACAGTTTTCAGGAATTCGGCGTTGTTCTCTGCAAAGCCCAAATAGTTGTACGAACCCATATTGATGACACCATGTATTGTTTTTCCGGTAAGCCTGCAAAGTACGCAAATTTAGTCAGGCACCACATCGCAGCATTTCCAAAATTCCATTCACCGAACGCCCCACAGGGAAATACTGTCTGTTCTATAAGAGATGTGTGGACTTGGCCCTAGAGTGGTACCTGAAAGTCCAGTTATAGTCGTCCGAGACCCTCTCCATCAGATCGAATTCTGGGCCAGGCAGGCTGCATATGGGACGGTTCCAGTTGTCCCGAACCCTCATGTACAGGTTCCGTGTGTAGAAGTTTTCAAAGTCTTGATAAAGAGGAACAAAGTCCTGTACACAGATCAATAATAAATGCCTTTTAATTATCATAAAAATCTGTTATTATACTACTTAATAGGCCCAATAATGCATGGTAAGCTGTAGCGTGTAGACACAAATCAGACAGAGTGAATTTGCCAAAAATATTTTTGTGACGCAGCGAGCGGCTCTCTCCACAGATACTTTCAAAAAGGCACCATTACTCCCAGTTCACATTAAGCCCATTTTATAACCATTTTATGGGTTTACTTCTGGATTGTTTGCAGGATGATTGCACTCTGATAAATGCGCCGGTCTGACCTCAGATACAAGATATCGAAGAAAAAAATAACAACCTAAACAGTTTCAGAGCCTGGGTAATGAAGCATAACGAAAGGGTACTACTGTGTATTGCATTGTGCCACAAGGGCAAGTTCCAAAGCAGATTTCTCCCCCCCCCCATTCTATTTAAAGTAGATCTAATATCCCTTTAATCTGTATCTTTTTTGCATTATAATTAGTTGCAAGTCTATTCTGTTTTCAACATAAGCCTCCCACCTTGAATGCAACCCAAAGAGACAGTCTAAAAAAGTGTTTGCAGGATCAGGAGAAGTGAGTCAGTCAGCCCAACACAACAATCTGAAATCCACTGGGTATTAATTACGTCTGCACCCTGTTTACCCTGGCTTTTCCGTTTTTTTTTCCCCCTGAAACGGCTTTCATCTCAAGCACTAAGGCAGATCGAACCAGTGCCTCCGAGAAACAACCATTTGAATACCTGAAGTGATCTTGCCCCCCCCCCCCCTCCCCTCAAAACATAATTGACAAAGATGGTTTTACTTCGCGAAATCCGCCAGGGAGATGGGCTACCCGGTGGGCCGACTTATCCGGCTGACCTTCTGCTCTTCCCTTTCTTGGGCAAGGTGACATTTCTCGAGGCCGACTGCTCTCATGAAGTCCCGAAGATAGCCGAAGAGGGTCACGATTCCAAATCCCAGGTACGTGAAGACAGCGACGTACATTGGGGGCTGTTCAAAGCCCTCCGTGACCCTTGATCTGTGATGGACTCCATTTGATATTCCATTTTCCTAAAGTAAATATATAAACACATTAATAAGTAAACAACCATTTCATTTAACCATGACCACTAATCATCACACGTAGATTCATTCTTGCCAAATCCCCTGTAGTTTAAATTTATCAAAAACTTTTATCCGAATCGATGTACAGGTGAAGATCTGTCATTTGATTAGTAAAGTTATCGTCTCCTGTGCTTTAGGGTCCAAGGGTGACGTCAATGCCTGTCAATGAACTGGCGACCTTGTAATCAGAGGCACAGAACCATAACTAGGCTTCTAGATTCATGTGCAAAGGGGTTCAAATATGACATTAAAGGATAGTCAACTGGCATGTTGTTTCAGCTTAAGTTTCACTTAAACAGCACCCATTGTTGAAATATCTTCTCCATGATCTGAAGGGTTCATTCTTGAAAGATGAGGCTCCGCTTCCCGCGGAACTGATAGGCGACAGTTAACAGGTGATTTCAGCAGCACGGGATGTTTATCCTACATCACTATCAAGCCACGGTACAGCTGTTTCTAAGTAATAATGGGGTGGAATCCTAAGCGCAAAAATGAAACTCAAATTCCTGTAGAACAGGTATAGACTGGCAGAACATGTCATACCATATTCATACGCATGATGCTACAAATCTGTTTGTTTTTATCTGTCTTTGACTTCTATCTATCCATTGCCGCTGTCAGAACAACCTAACACATCTGTTTGGCTCTTTATGACTACTAAATGTGCAAAATTCTTTTTGTGATTAAAATAGCAAGTGCTGATATACAGTTTGCTCGAAAAATAAAATAAAAAATAAAACTTCGAACCAATTTCCTCGCACAGTTTAAATGTTAATCGAGAATTTGATATGATGTTTGTGCCGCCACACAACCCTACTATCCAGAGTCATTACTCAGATTTACTACAAATATTATTATCATTTACATTATTAAAAACTCCCTAACATGACATTTTCTGCTCACGTGTGATACACCAACAACAAATGTCCTCTTCCCGGTTTGAAAGGCAGAAGATGAGTAACTCATTTGGCCCCTTTACGTCACACTTCACATCTGTAACTCTTTATATACGTGGAGTAAAACTGCATAGTTTAGTACATAGACAAGATTAGAAGAAACTGATAATTTCGCTACCTGACTGGCAGTAACATTGATAAATGAGATCAAGGATGTGTGTGTGTGTTTTTTTTTGCATTTCCCTCATAGCTACAATGCAATCTGGACACTGCGCTCGCACTTTGACGATGAGATCCACGGCGGAGGCGCAGCGGCTTGCAGCGTGTTGCCGCCGAGGTCGCCGGCGCGCTGGGTTACCTTGGGCTCAGCAGGATGCCGGAATAAAGGGCGGTGTGACTCCCCTCGCGGAGCCGGTTGCAGACCAACCCTTCCGACTAAATCATCGCGCGCACTAAGTTAATTACACAGCGCATTAAATTATTTTCGCTGCGGATAATGTGTCTCCAGCTCGCGTCTTTACATTTTAACTCCGCGATAGTCGCACTGTCGTGTAATTGCACAAACGTAACATCCCAGTGCATGTAAAATGATAGGCAATTAGTTCCCTATCACTGGATCTTCCTAACAGACTTGTTTTTTTCCGAAATATATGAAATGAGGTTACCTGACAGCTCCTGTGGAATCCATTTTTCGAAGTGGTACTTTTTGAGTGGTCCTGGCTTGCTTGAAATGTTAGGCTCCCGTTACGAGGACGATCAGCCATTCTTGCCATGCTTCTTCAAGGTGTGTACTGAGCTAAATACAGGAAGTTTTTGTTCTCCACGCTGTACCCTGTGTATGAAACCGGTTGGTTAGGGTAATAATGGTGGAGGCAACTTTATCTGTAGTTTCCCATTGTGCCAGGAAGTCGGACAGAGCCGGCGATCGGTTTATTAATTTTATAGGAACCGACTTCGATCGATGCGAATCGGTCCGCCTGTTACGTTTATTTATAGTGGCTTATTTGTCGATCTCCAAAAGCATAACCTTTGCTCCGTGCACTTTTGGCGAAGTCGACAACAATCTGCCTATCCCATTTAAGTAAGATGTTATTTCCATTAATTATTAACTCTTTAAGAAGTGCGGCTTATGCTGCTTAACAGTTAACGATTTAATTCGGGCACCTTTGCTGGTTTGATCGCGCAGAAGCAGGAGCGCGCGCCTAAGAATACAAGTCTGATCCGTCCACGTGCACCTGCATCTGCAGAAAGTTTCACTTCTGTGCACAAGCGAGGTTAAACCAGCCCCCACTGATTCAGAAACAGTATCACGGGCAAGCACATATATATTTAGATCTATGTCTTACTGGGCAAGATGGATATTAAGATGACGCCGTCGTGTCACTGGTGGGTAATAGAGACTGGGGCTGCATCACCGTGTCCCCCCACCACGACGGTGCAGCCGTCCCCCCTCCTCAGGGCCTGTCAGCCGTCACACCTGCTACTACCGGCTTTAGCTATTTTAAATAATTAGCATAGCCTGTTTTTGTTAACTCGTCTGGGTTTTTATTGTCCAGTCTAGATAAATGTAATTTTGGCAGCTACGCTTTTACATTATTAAAATGATCTTTGACATGATTGATAATTATTTTTAAATTCTTAACTTTGCAAACAAAATGGCTGCTAACCGTGCCCAAATCGTTCCCTCGCTGTACTTTGTTTTACATGAACAGCTTTAATTTGAGAATGTGTGCAAGTATAGCAGGGCCTTAAGGGATGGAAACTTAAAACTGGCAGCATTTTATTTATAGGGGGCGGAACAGCATGTAAAAATGCTTATTTCTGAAACCACTTGATAGATCCAGTTGAAATTTTGTCTATGCCAGTATGTTCAGTACTAAAATCAAAATCATCCTTGGCCTGTGATTTTTTTTTTGTGTGACTACTGGATTAGACAGCCCATGCTTCATATGAAGAGAAATACTACATAAGTTAAGTGCCTGAATGTGTGGAATGAAAAAAGTGTGTTTCCTAGGCAAGATTGCTCAAGAAGCAGTTCGTGTTGATTATTGACAGGTTTAACAGGAGTGAGTTTCTCTGGCATTATTGTGGGGGAAGCAGTCATTTAAAGAAATGCCGCGTCGTTTCCTCACTGCAACACCTCTGAGCCAAAACCCAACTGCTGGAGATCTCCATTTAAAAGGATTTTTAGAAGACTGGATGCAGGGCTGTTCGTGCTGAAGTAAACAGCGTTACCATAAGTGGATTTACTTTTAGAGGTGAGAAGCAAGGCAATACTGAGGATCCCCACTGGGAAAACGGGCATTACAGTCTTATCTTATTTTCCATACTGAGCAATATGAAAGCCAGTAGTTACAAATATTTTAAGTGAATCTCAGATTCCAGCGTGAAAGCGGAGTCTCTAGGAGTTATATTTTTATACCACTTTGTAGCAAAACAACAATAAAGTAATAAAGGCTGGTGATAAAGTCTCACTTTAAAGTGCTGTCCTAGCATTCAGTGTCCCCTCTCCCCTCCCTTCCAGCAATTTGTGTGGCAACTCTTGCACAGCTGTGATGGACGGATGGATGCCACTTTGGGAATGGTTCTTGGTTCATCCTTCTTGTGAGAGAGGTGTACTTCTTTATTTTGAGGAGCTATTGTCAGACAGACCCTGGAGAAATCTCTGGCTAAGGGCGTTGCTTAGGGACCCAAGGGTGAAATCACTATGCTCACCCAGGGATTCAAACCTGCAACATTCTGATCACAGGCACGTTGCCCTGAGTCACACACTGCCCCCGTGTTTGGTTCAGTACTGTTCCTGCTTGTTGTTCGAGTATTGGAAATGAGCTGCTTAAATATATTCAGGGACTCGCTTGTAGCTGTCATGTTTTTGATGGAGCGTCAACAGCTCCTTGTTTCCCAGCTTGTCGTCTGACTTGCCGACAGAGGGTAAAGCGGCACCTTGTAGCCAGGTGTCCTCAGTATCAGCGGTAGTGACGTTACTGCTGTGATTTGAATCGGGATTGCCCAATTAAATATGTGGCAACTCTGCCAGTGCAGACCTGTTAGAAACCACAGTTTTTTTTTGCTTTCCAACACTGGTTGGAGTGCCTACTGGAAAATAACAATGTAGAAGGCTTTGCATGTGTAGGATTTGGTGGAGACAGGAATGACGTAGTGTTAAGTAGTGGGCGTATGCCGGCTTAAGGTGGACCAGCAGAGATTTAACAGTGTAGAGTTGGAGGCAGGTGAAGTCATTTGCTGAAGAAAGACCTTAATATTATCCTAACTGTTTTGGCCATTTTATTCAAGACAATAGCTAGTTGATGCTAACTGGTTTATAGAGTCATGCATATTGTTGCAAAGTTTCTTCTGGGAATTGAAGGGTGATTCTCACGTCGTAAAAATGACTCGCATACAGAACATTCCGCAATGATCCAAACACTTTGGCCGCGTGATACAACTATTTGGTTTGAACATGATTCTGCTTTGCCCTCATCAAACGCCGTAATGAAATAAGTTGGGCAGCTCACAGCAGCATGCTGGCATGTGTCCCATGTGTTTTAGCCCTTATTATTTACTGCAAATTCAGGACTCAAATGACCCTTGCATGGCTGTTCTTGATTGGTTCGGTGTGGAAGAACACTGCCCCCGCAGGACAGTTGATGTCATCACCAATCACTTTGGAGCTGCCTTTACCGGGAAGCTTTGTGATCTTTAATTAAGCGAAACCCCCCATTGGCCAGTGTCCAGCTTTCTGCGTTGCCACGCAATGCTAGCAGTGCCAGGCACAGCTGTCTTTGTTAATTAGAGGCAGCCCTTGTTCGCGTCTCCAGAAACCGGGCCCTCACCCTTCTGTATCAAGAGGGGGTGGTTGCTGGGTACACCAGGGGGCACCATGGACTGATCTGGGGACAGCTGTGGAGTGTAGCCCTAGCCCAGATCTGTCACCCTTTATTAGCCACATTAGCGGAGAACATTAGCATTACCGCTTTCATTCCCCTGCTCGTCTTCCCATCTATTTTGTTGAGAAGAGACAGTCACTGCAGCGTGTTTCAGAATTAATGAAAAATGTTAATGCTTCATGGTGCACAAGTCATCATGCTGTGCCAGTTTTTTATTTTGAGATTGTTTTTATTAAATTACTTTTTCCAATTAATTTTCTATGATTTTGTTGCATAAAAACCAAATTGATGAGTTAATCTTCCCCAAATGGCCTCTTAGGTGTTCTGTGTTGTGTTCTTAACAAGATGACAGTCATTATTGACTCAATTTGTTCAACCTGTTCTTGGCCTGCGTTGTTGAGGAAGTGTTGGGAGAAGCTTGTAAACCTTAAAGAAGATCTCATAAGCACGGAAACTGAGTGATAGTATCTGATATGGAACTAAAGTGCTCATTCTCCAGGACACTGGAATGCTGTTGAAGAGTTAAATGTGAGTATCGCTAATTACAGAGAACCAACATATACACAGACCCAGTCGCCTTTAATTTAAGTTCTGTTAAAATATAATAGATCTTTAGAAGGCTTTATAAGCATCGCACATTTTTTGCGAATGATTTAAACCTCATTCCACAGCCATGTTCTACAGATTCACTTGGCGACACTTACATAACTTTAATAAATGGAAAATAATTACTTTTCGTGTCTGACCTTTCATTCCAAACCATTTTTCTTTGAGTGTTTCGAGGTGGTTTCAGCGTATCCTGGATACAGTCTATCTTTCGAACTAATTAGATTCAATGATTCGTGTTTCAATTAACTGAGAGATCAATAAGCAAGATGAAAGGCTGCGTTTGGAACAATCTGCAGGGAAATTGACATGTGGTTGGGCACAGTGGGGGGGGGGGGTGTTTATTTAGCGCCTTTGTGCCTTCATCTGCATGTCATGTGCGCGGCTTGTCTTGAAGCTTTAAAACGCCCTTGCTATTATGAATGTCATGTCCTTTTGTTTTTTTTGTGTGCAGTTGGTATTTATGGATGCACTTTTTAAATATGCCCTTTGCATTGTTGGTTGTTCAGTTAGCTATAAAACATTGGCACACGTTTGGCCTGTACACTCCTACACACTTGATGAATGTATAAATATTTTGATTATAGTTTATAATTATTAGTTTTTAAAAATTTGTTGCCTCCGTAGCATGCAGTGTTTGGTAATAATAATTCTGAAATTACTAAAATTCTAGTAAAAAATACTAGATTAACAAGCAATCGATTATTCATGTAGGCAGTTTAGTCTTGGCCACACACATTACACAAAGCAGCACATATTCTAATAAAGAGAAAGAATTGCCCCTCCACCTAGTGGCAGTGATTGAGACTGCTTCTGGAGTATGCAGTGGTTCAGTATTACTTTATCAGTCGACTATGATAAAAGGAGTGTCTTTCACTTTGGTGGAGTATGTGCTGGTTTGTGTACTGTGTTACCAATCCTATAGCCAGCCAGTCAAGTGCCTAATTAATCCCATTTAATACATTAATTGTTCTAACAATGGATCGGAAACGCTTAAAGGTACCGTTATTATCGTCAGGCTACGGAGGATGAGGATTGGGAGTGTCAAATATATTTCTGGGGTGGGGGGCATTTAGCCCCCATGCCTGGTACTCATGGGTGAGACTCTGTCATTTGGCACATGAAGGGACAGCACCAGCATTCTGCTATATTTAACTTTGCCTTTGGGGGCATTAAGTCACATCATTTGTTCATCAGTAACGACTGACCTAATTTTCTTAGCTACCTCTGTAAGCTGAAAACGTGTAGGAAAGGATATATTTCATTTGCAGTGTTGACTGTTGGCATGTGATGAATATGCTTTCGCAGGTAGCATACACACGGTATTGTAAGCCATCCGTTGCATGTTACGTAGGCTTCTGTAGTCCCTTGTCTGGTACACTATGAGCACGGAACCTGCCCAGGAAGCACAGGAGGTTCAATACTCTGGATAGGATACCAGCCCTGACACACACTCACACACAAACAATAATTAATACTCACCAGTTTACAGTTTTCTGCATGTGTGATGCTGCAGTGCTAACCGCTAAGCTACCATTGCACTTCCTTGCGCTAAGGCGCATTCCTTGCGCTATGGTTGCGATAGCTGCGTATCTTCATTTATATTGGTCGCGATAGCTGCGTATCTTCATTTCTATCGGTCGCGATCGTTACTGTTGCATACTCAGTGGGTGCCGGCACGAAGCTGGCTGCACACGGCACATTCCACAGCTTCCTTCCTTTGAATGATTACACGAAATGTACTTTTAACAAGCTTTATGTATTCAAACGTGGGCATCGCACCTTGCAGTGCTCAAGTCGGAGGCAAGTTTTTAATCTCGCGATGAGGATTAGAGCCAGAGAGAAGCTAATGAAGACTGGAAGGGAAGATACACCAACGAATTTGCCCTGTTCAGCAGCACCTGCTAAGAAGCAGATATGCTAATGATATTATATGACTTTTGAAGGCTCATTATTACACAATGAGGTCAGCCGTTGATTATTCCCTGACATACAGGCCACAATCTGGCAGTTAATTGTTGCTCAGCCTCTCATCTGTAATTCCCCGGGGTCTGTAAATAGTGAAGAGTTGCCTGTTTGCCTGCATCAAGCTTTCAGTCATTTAGGCCCATTTGTTCCAAAGCTGAAGACGTTGTGTTCCTTGATGCTCTCCAAGCTCCCTAGAGGAGGGTGTGTTCGGCCACCCCCTTGCTGGAAATCTGTCTCTTTTGGCAGAGGGCCCTTTCCATTGGTTACTTCGGGTAAGTCTGCTAATGGGGGGGGGTGGATTCTGCAGTAGATTGAAGGTTGGGTTGACCAGAAGGAGTGTGCAAACATACCAATGGGAGGGGGTGGACCTACCGCACCCCCCAGGTCCAAAAGGGCATATGGATAGTGTTGTTGTTGTAGTGTCTGTCTTCGTGTGAATGGATCATGCAGTCACGTCAGCTGCTGCCAGTCGACCAATAGGACACAGAGCCAGGATAAGAGGTCGCTCAAGCATGAAAGCATTTAGCAACGGGGGTGGTTTAGGAAACAGGACTTGTCAGCAGTGCAGAGAGACCCGATCCAAAAAGCTGTCCCCTTCATGCACTGCACAGTCATCCACAGTAGAGGGTGCTCACGAGTCCTGCAACATGTCCTACTTTTTAGCCTCATATCTCTCTCGCCTACATACCAAAATTAAACTATTTAAAATTCAGGTTCTGGCCCTCTCCACCTTCCATAACCATGTTGCCAAAAAGGTAAATTACTGGCATGTTCCTCAAGGGCAAAGCATAATTTTTTTTCATTAGGTATAATCATCAAATGATTATTACGGCTTTTGGTCCAGAGGGCAGGCAGTGCTTGATCTGAGCAGCCTCTTTTGACTTTTTCGACTTCCCTCTCCTGGAAAGTTCTTGCCGTAGATGACAAGTATCAGAACCGGTCATCTTAGGTCTCAACCAAACTTTCACACTTCCCAGGAGAGAGATCATGCAACGGTAAACGAGAAAATAAACAAATGCTGCCGCTCTGTGTTAAATATTTTAGCATTTATTACTGTAAAGCAGCCAGTGGTTAATCATAAGAAGCAACCCTTAATCCACCAGCAATACAAGGAGCTGGGACTCTGTGGGCACAGCTCCCCCTAGGTGGGAGGGAGCAACTAGAGGAGCTGGGAGCAACTAGAGGAGGCCAACAGTTGCCTGGAGACAGGAAGGCGAGGTCCTGTCCCAGTGGCACCTTGTGCGTCAGCAGTTGGGAAAGGTCTGAGCTGTGACGGTCCTTAGCAGAACTGAGCATCCTGTAAAATTAGTTTAGCACAGGTCATCAAAAGGCTACAGTGTAGGAAATAATAGAAGCTTTTTCTCTCTGCCGTATCCTGAATGCACAAATCCGCCTGCCTTGAAAATAATAGAGAATCAAGTGCCAGTTGCCAAGCTGACAGCTGATCACCTCCTGGGGGGGCTCCAGGCTTCTTTTATGCTTTTAGGCCCTTTAGCCTTAGAATTTGTTAATAAGCATCAATCACCATGGAAGTCTCTTTGGAGTGTGGTGCGATTCGGGGCGTCTGGCTGCCGAGCTGCTGGACAAGCGACGGACGCAGGCAACAGTAGACTTTTTAAAGACTCTGAAGAAATCTTGTTATTTGTTTGTTTTTCATAGTGAATGCCTTCTATGCTCGCCCAGGGCGAAGATGTCTCCTGTGGGATGTGGGAGTGGAGCTGCCTTCTTCCTCTTGTCGATGGCTGGCTGAAGAGCGAGGCCCCATCTCCTGGCCTTTCATCTACCCTCCTGTTTTCTCCTCTCCCCGTCAGTACGGCATGCTTAGAGAGGCACTTTAATGCTCGATTTCACACGGGTCCTTTGTAAGTAAAGGGCTCTGCGTGTCTCCTTCTCCAGTGGGGTTGACAGCCAGTGATGTACCCAGAAATTCTGGGCCCCCCAGACAAAATGCCGCCTTAGGCCCCTCACCTAAATTTACTTATAATTTTAACTATCCAAGGGCCCCTGTAAAATTCTGGGCCCTATGGTATTTATTCCCAACCATTAATAACACAGAGGGTTTTATGGGGGGGTTGGTTAATCTCGTTAAATATATTGTTTAATTTCAATTTTTGCGACCCCTCATGTTCAAGTGTTTTGTTTGCATCTGAAAAAAATGGTGGTTAAACTTATGACGTTGTTGATCGATGCACAGACAGCCCCGTCCTGCAGCAAAACGTAAAAGTATTTGCAAAACGTAAACTGGTTTGTGGAAATCAAAAGGTTGGCAACCCTAAATCATATATCCAACAGTAGGTATCGACATGCATGCCCATCCATAAAGGTGGAAAAAGGGGAAGATATTCAGTGTACCTGACAGTAGGGGGAGCCCATGAGTGTGTGAGTGTGGGTAATGGTAGCTTTGGTCTGGAGAAAGTGTGAGTGGGTTGGAGGGACCCAGTCACTTCTTTGTGTGGCCCTCTCTATACGCCAAGGAGCCGTTCATTGGAGTATTTAAACAGTAAGATCTATTGCGACGTGTATAAGATCCTTCACTTGTGATATATAATTATCACGACAGTAACACAATAGGCAGACAGTTGCCGGTGCGACATGTGGCGATAATTGCTGTGGCAGACGCGGTTGTGTTATTACAGAATGGCTTTAATAAAAGCAGCATTTGAAATGGCAATGAATATATTTCATGAGGGGAAATGGAGCATCTGATTCGCATTGCATCCAATGCCGGAGTGATGGCTTCCTGATTGCTCATTAGACAACCATCCTGTAGAGTGAAGACTGAATATTTGATCAAGTGCAGCTGTTTTTCCCGGGACCAACCGAGCCCTCGGAGGCACCGGGGGGATGGGGGGGGGGAGGATTACACAAAACCACCGTGTGGCAGGCGGGCGTGGTAATGGTTTGACCCCTCGTGGTGTGTCTTCATGACAGAGTCATTAGGGCATTTGTCCATTATCCAGAGAATTTAAAGTGGTGGCAGCAAACCTTGTGGTTCGACTGTGAGAAATTGTACTTTCGGTAATTTCCCGGCGTTCGGAGCGAGAGATAAGGGCGAGTGAGCTAAGCGAGGACCGCGGTGCAGTCAGAGGGTCCTTTCCGGGAGCACGGGGGGAGGCTCAGTGGGGGCAGGATGCTGAAGCGAAGGCTTAGCCGGAAGCCATTAGCTTAAGGCAGACAAATGAGCCGCGCTGACGCGGGGTTCGGGGAGCGCAGCAATATTGCCTGTCTCCGCTCAGCTTTCCCCCAAAAGCAGGCGTGAATTCTCTCATTATATCTTCCCACATCTTTTTTTTTTCTTGCCCTTTTATTAAAAAAGAACTGTGGGATTTGGGAATGGGGAGGAGGGGAGAGGAAAAACAAGAGCAAAAAAATTGTGGTAGAACGGGAAGCGCTGGTGATTTTCTTGTTTAATTTAACCTTGAAGAGATGAATGTTGTCATCCCTCTGACTCCAAGCTCACCCCCACACCCCCACTGGATGTGAGGAAGTATCAGGATAGAAATGCAGTCCAAGCTCTGCTCGTGGTTCGTGGGGCTTTTCTGCAATTTTGATAAAAGGCCTTGGCTCTCAAGCTACAGTAATAAGGCCAGCAGACTCCGGCGGCGGGAAAAGGCCACGACGCAAGATCTGGGCTCAGCCCCAGCCAGGGTTAGGGAGTTTCTCAGATTTATTAGGAATATATATTTTCATGGTTGATTGAGAAGCTTCTTGGAGGGACGTGGGACGTGACCTCTGATCGCCGGATGGACATCAGGTTGGATGCCAGGGCCGTTGGGTTTCATGGCTGGATTCAGTTGGCATGGCTGGCAGGGCCTGGGGGGGGGTGGTGGCTTCAGAACGGCACGTTCCTCGGTGGGAGTCCAGTGCCGTTTGCTGCCTCCTGAAGATCCACCGATTTAGGAGCAGTCTGAGAGATCGCTTGACCTGTGCACTGCCATAGACAAGCCTCATTAATATGGATCCTCATTAACATCTATCCTCATTAATATGGATCCTCATTAACATCTATCCTCGCTAATATGGATCCTCATTAACATATATCTTAATTTATTTTCATCTATCTACCCAGGTGTGAGTTTGTTTCACAGAGTGGCGTACAGTATTTTGATATCAAGAGGTAATGGGGCCCTCTATTGGAGTCTGGGGGACCTCAGAGATGGAAATTGGGTTGGGGGCAGGGCATGGCCCTTGGTAACAAGTTGTGCTAAGCCTTATGATCACTGGGAAACCAAAGCCTCTATGTGATGAATCGTAACGAGCCGAAGAAGTGTGCTGAGCACCGCGTCAACAGGGTAAAACAGCAGTCAGTTTTTTTTCACCTTCCAATTGCATCAGAGCTTTGCGATTGCGGCTCCCCCCCCCCCTGAGAAGCGACAGCAGCCGTCAGCCTCAAAAGCAAATGCCGATGTACCTTTTGTCATGGTACCACTTCGGCCACATTAACCGCACCGCCGCTGCTCCGCAGGCCAGAAGAGCCTGATTAATTTGCATGCGTGCCCGTGATCGTCACAATTCGAGATGCAGATGTGGCTCTGGTGCATTTTGCAAGATATCATTTGAAAAAGAAAAAAAGGAAGATGGCGCAGGTTTTATGGTCATTATTTATTTATTTTTTTAAATAATTCATTTAGGATTTTTCAGGGTAAAATGTTTCATCTAGTTTAAAGAAATTCAGGAAATGTTCCCTTCATGACGAGTCAGTTCTCAATGAGTCTCCTCTTGAGACGTGAACTCACAACCTCCTGGTCACAATGTTGGCCGCTTAACCAAATGCCAGCTGCCCTCGCTGTCAAAATATGTGCATTTTTTAAGTGCTAGGTTTTACACAACAGGCTACATGCACGGCGACGGAGGCCAGGCCTTCCCAGTCGGCTTTGCGGGTCACCCTGCCGTTCGCCAGGTCCGCCAGCAGCTCTTGGCCGCCTCCCGTGATGCATGCGGCTTCCCACCTCGTTTGCCGTCTGCCTCGTCCCCCTGAAAACAAACAGCCCAGAAGAGGAAGAGACTTCTCAGCAGGAAGAGGGTTTGGTAAGCTTCTCTCCTTCACGCTGCCAGCTTTTACAAGAGTGTCGACTAAACAGACCTCAAGAGTATCAAATGACGCATTTTGAACAGTGTTAGAATGTGCGTGGACCATTACTGCATCTACCAATGATTGTCTATTATGTTTGGTTACCCTTTAAGGGCATGCAATCAGACTCTGTTTTTGAGGTGCAACCAAGAACCATGTATTGATCTTTTTTCATTTCTGTCCTGGTTTCTTCATTTTGATTTGATTGGTACAAACCTAGCCTCTTGATTATCTTTGCGTACTTGGTACCTCTCTCTATAGCACCCCCACCCCTGCCGCTATCTTTGCCCTGGGAAGAAGGCCAACTTGGAAAGACAAAGCCCCCCCCCCCCAAAGTGAAAAGCCTGGCATAATGAACACCTTGTTTGAACCACTCAGCGCAAGATGGAACTGAACGCCGGGTGAAGCTGAAAATGTGTTATAATAAGCACCGAACAGCCGTACTTCTGAAGATAAGGCTGCGGTCTCACGGGAACAAAGGCGAGGGGAGGAAGAGCTGAAAATGACAGACAGAAGTTTGTAAGAGATGTCCCTGGGTCCCAGAAAATTCACCGCACAGAATCTGTTAGCGCTAAAATCCTGGCCTTTTAGAAAGTGTCAGTGATGGACTCCAGAAAGAAACACCATATGGGACAGTTACCGTAGGCCCCTGGTCTGTCATCCAGAGGACACTTGGGCGCGATCCATCAATCCCAGATGCAAAGGGGTCACAACCTCACGGATTCCCGTCGGACCACTAAACTGGAAACCAGCACAGACAGCTGACCGGCTCTGGATGCCATCCCGCTGGTGACCATGGGGAGTTGGGGTTGCCTGGGGTGGGGTATATTGGGGGGGGGGGGGGGTGTTTGATAAGTAAAATGAGGTGAAAGAAAGTGCTCTTAGCTATGTCCTCCAATGAAGAAGTGCGGCAAAGATTATTAAGGACAACACAGGAGATGAGAATGAAGCAGGAGACAGGGATGAATCGATATGGATGGACTGCAGTCATTTGGAGGTGAAGGGAGAGGAGGACTTTTTAATAGCTACACAGGTGAAGAGAGTAGAATTATGCTGATTATATGCCAGTCCCTCTGTGTGAGGGATGATGGATTCTCCTGCCTTCATCAGAGCGCTGTATGGGCAGGTTGTGACGACATCATCCTCCAACCTGGGCTACCTGGCCGTCCTTACAAAGCTAGTTTGCTTTTCCCATCTGGTAGCAATAGTAGGGTGCTTTGTAGGACCGGGTGGTGAGAAACATTCCAGCCAATAAAAGATTCCCCAGAGAAGGTGGACATATTGAGTTTATAAAGTACAAGCCCGTTTCAGGTGGAAATTAGCCAATGAATACCTCCTTTAGTTTGCTTTAATGGATATATTAATGTCTGTACTAGTGCATTGCTGTGGGACTTCTGCCGAGCTACAGTACGTTACTCTATTTAACCTTTGTTAATTCTGAGCATATATATATGTATGTAGGTGTGTGCGTAGTTTTTCTTTAAATATGCCACTTCTGTCCTACCTCTGCGGTTATTTGCACATCCCTTCCTGTTGCACCCCTTCACATTGCATACTTTTTGTTTCACACCCCATGTCTTTTGTATTGCACAGCTTTGTGTCTCATTGCACTGTTGTTTGTCCTGTATTGCACTGCTGATTTGTCCTGTATTGCACTGCTGATTTGTCCTGTATTGCACTGCTGATTTGTCCTCTATTGCACTGCTGATTTGTCCGGTATTGAACTGCTGATTTGTCCTGTATTGCACTGTTGATTCATCTTGCATTGTACTGTTGTTTGTCCTGTATTGCACTGCTGATTTGTCCTGTATTGTACTGTTGTTTGTCCTGTATTGCACTGCTGATTTGTCCTGTATTGCACTGTTGATTCATCTTGCATTGCACTATTGTTTGTCCTGTATTGCACTGCTGATTTGTCCTGTATTGCACTGTTGATTCATCTTGCATTGCACTATTGTTTGTC
>JAODUD010000062.1:5963066-5980704 GCA_026784285.1 Stomatorhinus walkeri | reverse complement strand
CCGGCCCCCCCCCCCCCCCCCATTGTTTCCCTGAAAGTTGGGGACCCGCTTGCGGGGCTGGATGTAGGTTAACATCATATCCAGAACAAAACAATTGCAGGTCAAGGGCCCAATGGAGTAGAACCACTGCCAGCATTCATGGGATTTGAACCAGCAACCTTCCGATTACCACTGCAGAACCCCAGCCACCACTCCGGCCTCTTACCTGTATATATAAAACAATAAATACCATCATATAGCAAATAGTGAGGAGAAACTCACGATTTAAAATATACATACAATACACAATTTAACTCCATATATAAAATGCATACATTATACAATAACATACAATGTACAGTATACAGTGCTATCTAATGAACCAACATGCCTTCAAAAATCCAAGCAATTGAAATGCGTTGTTTGACATGCATGGACTGAAAATGTCGGTTTGCGTGCTTTTTTGGTGCTTCCATCACGTTCGATTGTTTGTGTGCTGTTTCCAACGTGGAAACTACATGATTCGCATGTCAGGGAGGCGACAGTGGAGGAGACGGGCATCCTAATCTGGCACCCTGCCGTGTCCATGTGACGTGCCCCCACCCCCTTCCCTGTCAGTTTAAGCTCGTTTTTTTGAGGTTTTGACAAATCTGACCTGCAGGGGGCGTGCCACTGATACTAATGCTAATCACCCACATTAGACACGCCCTGGATCTACAGAGGCGGCTGCCTCCTTGTCTGCAGGTACCTTCATTTCATTGTCGTCAGGAATAATGGGTCCGTTTGCTCAGCGGGTGGCATGCACGGGCTTGACGTGTGTAAGGCGTGTAAAAGGCGTGAGAGAGACAGCTCACAGCGTGTGCCATGCTGGGCCTCCACGGCGACACCATTACGATGGAGGGGGGGGGGGGGGAACATATGTAGAGAGAGTGGATTTCCTCCCGCCGACCTTAAGTGACAAGTCGAGCGTAAGGGTGCTGCTCCAAGGGTAAATCGTTATTGACACTAACGTATTATTCTGTTTGTCAATCAAGGAGTTGGCAGCACCAACCAAAGTGCAGCGTGTGACCTTGTGAGGCGACCTACCCGTGTGATGAGGCTCAAGTCTTATTTAAATGATGTATTATTCAGCAGTGCTGTTAATTTGAGAGGTGAAGTCATTGATAACTTTAGGAGTGTATAAAAGGGCGGGGTCAGCCTGGCCCCTTCGGTGCCCCGTCCCCTGTCACTCAATGATTCAAAAAATATCATTGGCTAATGAAAAGGTTAGCCCCTTTGTATGAGTTATAAAAAATCTTAAGATCACCCCTTGTTCAGTGGGTGGTACTGCTGCCTCACACCTCCAGTGTTGGGGGGTTGAGTCCCACCCCAGCTTTGTGGATGTGTGTAGAGTTAGAATTTTCTGCCTGGGTTTACATGCACCGCCACTGGATGCTCGGTTTTTTCCCATAATCCCATGCAGTTTTCAGTGAATCGGTGTTGTTAAATTGCCGTTGGTGTGTGATTGCGTGTGCCTGCCCTTGTAACGGCCCGGCTCTCCTGTCCGTGGTGGCCCCCGCCTCGCGCCCTATGATTCACCGCATCCATTGCCACGCGCCACGCAATGCCTGGGATAAGCTCCAGGGCTCCCGCAGCCCTCTGCCGGACGAGCATTTATCAGAAATGCAGCAACAATTGAATGGTATTAATGTGGGGAGATTAACGGCAGTTTGGATCAATGGACCAAAAATCGGCGTATATTTTTCCATCAGGCCTCTGGGAAGAAAAAAAAAAAAAAAAAAAGGCAACCCCCGTCGGAAAAGACGATCTTTTTTTCCCTGTGGATGAAAAAGATGAAAGGGCAAATGTAGCGTTTCGAAGACAGCGGAGGACCAGACACCAGGCCACTACAAATCAGGACAGCGACAGGGAGGCAGGGCCATGAGCATACAATGTCTCTCACTCTCAAAATGTGTGATGGTCCAGTGGCATGACAGAAAATGTCAGAAGACACTAGAACAAAAACACACTCTGAAGGATCAATACGCAGCTACGTCTTTGACTTCTTAAAGAACGATTGCTTCGCCACTCAATCTTAAAACGTTTTTAAAGCTTGCTGCTCAAGGCATTAATTCATCCCAATGACGGCCTGATCCAACCAGCCCCTGATGATCCATACATCCAACCTCCCTTAACTGAAATGACCTCTCTCTTGGGGAGGCGGGGGGGGGTAAAAGTATGAAGCACTAGTATCTTGTTCCAGCGTCGTCGTTGTTTGAGTTCACACTGTTTTAAAAGGATTTTTTAAAATCACACGGATATTATGTAGTTCCAGGACTGTTTAAACTCAGTAACAGAAGACTGTTTCAGTGACATTTTGTACCCTCGGTTGTATTTGGCATTTAAAATTTTCGATTGTTGTATAAGTCACTGCATTTGACAAGCTGTGAGCTACATCTGTGGAGCAAAAAAACAGCATTTAAGCTAAAATTGAGCAAAATTGTGCTAAATTGTGTGAGATAATGCCAATTGTGGGTGATTTATATTTTTCACATCTCTGAGAAAAACATCAATGGCTTGTATAACACCTACCATTTAGCAGAGCTGATTGCTGCAGTGCCGGGACAATGAGGCAGTTTAAACAGATATGCAGAAGTGATGAATTAAAAATGGTACATAATTCAGGCCGTCACCTCAGCCTCGACCTCCCCTGCCCATTAACTCGCAGGCGCGCGGCAAATGGCTGGGTCCATTAATACCTCCAGCACCTGTTTCACTGGTCAGTCAATTCATGGTAGTCTGCACAATGCTAGCAAGACCACAAAAGCCAGACACAAAGTGCTGTAATGCTTTGGTGTGTGAGACCAAAGAGAGAGAGGGGGGGGGGGGGGGGTCTGATTGTTTTTGCTAAAAGTGGGTGCCCACAACCAAAATCAATCCATTCATCCACCATAATCTCACAGACAAACTAACAAGTAAATTTATGAATTTATTTTTGTACAGCAAGTTATCACAACATTACATCGTCTCAAAGCGCTTTACAGCATCCCGACCCAAAGCCCCCAGTGAGTAAGCCATGTGCGACAGTGACAAGGAAAAGCTCACTAGAAGTAAGTAACCTTGGGAGGGAGCAGACTCAAAGGGGGAGCCCATCCTCCAGGGGGCAGCAGCGAGAGTCAAATAGGAGAGACGGCTAAGTGCCGAGTCATACTGTCACAATCATAAAATTTGAGACGCAACCAGGGAGCCGGAGGGAGATGAGAAGCGGGTGCCGACGCTCCCTCCAATCGCCAGGCAACCAGAAGGCAGGCAGCGGGTCACACGTGGAAGATGACGCGGGCAGAACGGCGAGCTGGATGCAGAGACGTCATTGGTAGTGGCGACGTCACATGAGGCAGGGTGTGCAGGATATCTTGATAGATTGAGGTCTCCAGGCAGCACCCCCCAGGAGGAGTAGGGGAAATAAAATGTTCCATTAGTCAAAGTAGGGGAGACTATAGACAGTGCTAGCAGTTAGGTGAGTACAATATGGAGTGCAATGTGCAAGCTCCGGCAGATATGGTTATGGCAGCATAAGTAGGAGGGAGAGGCAGGTGGGAATGCAGGCATGGGGAGTCCCTGAAATGTCAGCACTCCAATCCCACAAGCGATTGTGAAGCTAGAGTGACAGCACTGTCAATTCAGGTTATCCAAAGCCAGTGGCACCGATCCCCACCCAGCTCTATACCTCACACTATAGGTCTAACTGGGAGTGAGCAGTTAGCTAGAGCTAGAACTAAAGTCCCTATAAGCTAAACTAAGCCGGTGTGTTTTTAGTCTAGACTTGAATATTAAGAGTGAGCCTGAAACCCGCACATCCGGTGGAAGACCATTCCACAGCTGAGGAGCTATATATGAGGAAGCTCTGCAGCCTGCCGTAGCTCTTTCTACCCTGGGTACTAACAGATACCCCTCGCCTTGAGGACTAAGCAAGCGCGGGGAGTTGTATGAGGTCAGCAGATCACTAAGGTATTCTGGTGCAAGACCATTCAGTGTTTTATAGGTTTATAGCAGTATTTTATAGTGAATGCACCAACCCCAATGAAGCTGTCATTGTGTCACATACCACATTTTAGTATGGAAGTTGGCATCTGTGCCAACTGTACTAGGTACAAACTTGGCATTGCTACAGAACTGTTTCAGCTGGTAGAATGGAAAGACCACACATCCATCCATCCTTCCATCCATAACCGTTTATCTTGTATGGGATTACAGAGCCTGGCACCTGTCCGAAGGTAATGAGAATATCTTTGAAAGGATTCCTGGCCATTGCAGGGTGCCTAGTGTTACAGTATTGACTGATGAGGGTAAACATGACCACCAACAAATGACTGGATAACTGAGTACACACACACTTCATAACATCAGAACATCTGATGACCTTCTGTGGTCTGCATCCCACTTAGTCCGATCTGTGTTTGCAGGCTGATCTCGCCCATCTGCCCAGATCCAGGGTGATCAGACCCTCATCGAATGTGATGAAGTTCTGCTCAAAAAGAACTTTCTGGAGAAACCTGCCCGGCGAAGGGCTTTGCCCTTCACAAAAAGAAAGTGCTTTGCTCAGACTTCCCCCTTCTCTCCTATATTTGCGAACAACTACGGTTTTGATCAAGGGTGTCGTGAGGGCACGGTTTGACAGGAGTATGAAAGCACACTGGAGGGAAAAAATCAGTTGAATTTCCATAATGCGTTACGCGCAAAAGAATCCCCTCAGGTCCGACACGGGGAAGTGCGAATGCTACCGTAAGCTTAGGGTAAAATATGCTGACGTTACACCCATCCCACTCCCTCAAAAAAAGGAGCTTAGAATCTCATCTGACTGCTGAAAAAATACAATAACTGGGTTTATTTGATAGAATCGAGGCTTAATTCAGTTCCTGAAGGACACCAGTCGCTGGATTCTGGACCATGCAATGCCTAGGATCTTGCGCCGGTGGATGAGTGCTTAGAGACACGATTTACACCTTGCCCCAGGCCGGATTGCTCAGCTGTGCCAGGTATGATCTGACCCATGTTACCCCGGGCTTATATGGTGGTCCAGCTCTGCCCGCCTGCTGTGAAGAGGAGAATAGAGAAACCATCTGTCTCGATTCAATCGCACCCCTGTCTCTCACCTCTGGAACAACCCCCACACACCGCGAGTCTGGATCTCATTTTACCGGGGCCTGGATCTGTGTAGGCAGTAGGGTTTTGTGGGGTCGCACAGAGCTTTCTGTCCTTCCTGCTCCCTGTCCTAATGCACAACCTGTTGTCGTATTCACATTTGATTAATTATGATCCTGGGGTCTTGCTGTGTCTCGCAAGAAACACACATAGTAGCGGACAGTGTTTGGCTCAGCAAGTTAGGCCACGGAGTCTCTACTGGGTAAGTCACCAGCTCAAATCCCATCCCAGCCAAAATTGCCAGATTCTGTTGGCCCCTTGAGCAAGGCTGGATGGACCACTAACCCTGTGCTCAGAGACCTCTCATCTCTATATATGGTGCACATGACAAACTGCATTCTAATGAACTTGTACAAATGCCTTTCACTGAACATCAGGCAATTGTGCTGGTCCTCAAAACTCTAATAACATGGTTTAATAAGTTGAATTTACTCCCAATCATCACAGAATAACTTTCCCTAGAGATCATCATGTCTCATCAAATAACTACAGAACAGGCATATGGAACAGACATTTAAAAAAATACGGAACACTTAAATGGCAGGAGAAAAGGAGAACAATCATAGTTTCATAGCTTTGATGAATCACAATTGTGTATCTCAATATCAATATACTTCAACATGGGAATAGCTTAACAGGTAGATAATGAGAAATAGGTCATAATTACTATATCGTTAATAATAAGAATTTTGTGGTCGTCTGTGTTTTTCTGTTGTTCTACGTGTTATCTCCTCCCCACAGCGTGGACAAGTCTGACTTTACGGACAATTCTGCCTGCTTACGAAGACTTTTTTTATAGTGGTTTTAATACAGATTCCAAATGGCATGGATCCTGCTCACATGCACACATGTGACCTTGTTCCATTCGAAGGTAAAGTGGCAGACACGCAGGCCATTATCCTGTTTCACTGTCACCTGGGTTTCCCGGAAAAGCGGACGGCACAGAAAGCCTTGGAAACACAGTGTGGCTGGTGATCGATGGTGTGAATAGTACATTTAATCAGAAGATCAGGAGTCACAGAGATATAATGGGGAGGAGTAATTGATTATCTTGAATTGGATGCTGACAGCTGGAAGAAAAAGTCGTGAGGTGGGTGAGAAAAGGAGGGATGATGTTTTCAATCATTAGGGCTTTAATGAAACTTTACAGTTGTTCTTTGCCAACAAGCAGATTTCTGTGCCTGAAGGCGATACCTGTCTCATATCTCAGTGCAGGTTTCTTACAGTGAGGTATTTTTTGTGGCTGGGAGCTCAAAAATGATTTGCATTGCTGTTGCGGATTTGTTAATTTGGGATTTCACCAATAAGTCATCTCGATTCTGCAGCGTAGTTGACACTCATAACAAAGGCATGGTTTACTTAGCATGCAGTCGACACTAAAGGAAATTTCGCAAAAAACGTTTGCCCTGAAGGGGCGACACAATGGTTATGTGGGGGTACCAACGTCAAACAAGTGCTGGACAACTCTCCTCCCTAACCCTCAAATACGTGATGCGCAATGTGGGCTCCCCAGTCTGCCTGTGGCGTGTGAGCGATGGACTGGCATCCTGACACCACCACTTTGTGCCCTACAACAGTAACAGGACAACAGGACCCCCCCCCCCCCCGACAACATTTACGGCTAGCAAACCCACCTCGCACCCGCCACAGAAACTCCAGTCCCTCTCTGGGTGTCCTGGATAAATCGAGAGATATGCCAGTGAAACTTAAATGCATGATTATCATCCTGCCTCGTCGTTATGTGAAGAAAGGTGATGGTAAAGGTGACCAGCAGGTGGCGCAGTGTTTTGGACTCTTGTCCCGAAGGTGTCATTTCTCCTAACAAGCTCGTCAAACGTTATTGAAAAGGTGTAACAAAAGCTGGGACCTGCTTGAGAACTGCAGGAAATAGGACTTTTTTTTTCTTCACATCATTACAGTTCCATGAATTTATACAGCTGGGTATTTTATTGGAGCAATTCGTATTCTGCGCCTTACTCAAGGGTCAGTGAATCATGGCCCCCACTGGCACTGCTATAAAATTATGATCTAGATGCTGCAACTGGCAAGTTACAAGCTATGGATTTTGTAGGCAGCTCATTATACATACAGTTTTTGAATTTAAAAATATTTTTGATATCTTTCATTGATTTGGTTCACTTAAGGACCTCAAAATACATTTCAAAATAGTCATTCAATTTAATTAGGATAAAATCAGCAATTTGGTTATTTAATTATTCAAGGGCATTGAACCATCAAGTAATCTACTTAAAATAATTAATGATCGTAATTTGCACTGTATAATTAAAGGTCTAAAAAAAACTTTTGTAAAAAGGTTTTTTCTATACAAGACAGATGCACCCCCCTCCCCAAAAAAGAGAAATGTCAGGATGAATCATAGTCAGGAACCCTAATTAATTAAGCCCCAGGGCTGGGTTTCAGAAGCTCTGAGCTAAGCGAATAGGTTTTCGGTGGAGCAGTCCCAGGTCTGCCTTCAAGAGCGCTAATAAAAAGAGATTTCAGGAAATCTGCTGAAGACACAGTTATCTGGCCTGGTATTGTCAGGATGTCACTATCTATTTTCTGCTTCCACTCTGTACCTTGCACCGGGGGGGTGCAGAATTTCCCTCGCGATATCAAAAACTCGTGCGCTTCACGCGGACGTGCAGCCGAGCACGCTGGAAGTGCAGAAGGACGCGGGCGGCTCCAGAAAGAACGATCCTGGTACAGGGTGCGCTTGTCAATGTGTTTAAATCTCCAGGGGTTCCGCCAGTCTAATAGAATGGTTCAGAGCTGTGTTGTTGCATGAAAAGCGCACGGTTGCCCGGGTTGGGGCCAGACATCTCTTTTTTTTTCTCAACGTGGAATTGATGTTATGCCACGCTCGGCTGATCGTGAAGATTAATTTTGTTTAGATTTGCTGTTTTAGTGGTCTTCGCCCGCTCTGCGATGTCAGGACGAATTAATTTTAAATAAGTAACTTTTCAGATCCGATATACTGCCCATTAGGTTCTAATTCAGATGCAGGCAGCGTGGCGGTGAATGAAAGTGGCGCTCTTCTGTGTCGGCGATGGCATCCCGGCCCTGTGTTTTGCACGCTGCCATTGATCGAGAGCGGAACAGAAAGTACCGTAACCCCGAAACAACCGTGCAAAAGCGTGTAAAACTAAATCGTAAAGATTACGCAGGTTGTCCTGTGCTTTGGGGCAAGTCGTTCTGCGGGCTTGCGTTCTACCTGCACGGTAATTAAATGAATACTATGGATTCAGTAAATAATGTTTGCACATTATTATCCTGCCTGTCCCAAGCCACCTTGTTATAGTGTGCATGACGGGCGCTGTGCTTGTCCATACCTTTCTGCAGGAATTTTATCAATCGATACGGAATGGAAATAAGACACGAAACTGTATTTTCATGCTTTTTCTTTAATTCTCCAGCAGATCAAAAATGTTGTACTCCAAACAAAATTTAAAGTTGGTCAACTGGTTAAAAATGTAGCCTTCAGTAACTATAATAATCCAGTGAAGAGAGTCACTGGGTGCAAACAGCAGAAGGATTCATTGCATGTTTTCATAGTTTGATTGGTGTTCTATAGTGAATTTTGATTCAAGCTGTCATATAGCTATCCAGAGTGTTTTGATTGTTCTCTAAACCGTAATTCTGAAAATGTCAACCGGCTTGCCTTAAATTAAGAAAGTGCAGCATGCCAATGGTGATGGGTTGTACCTCATTAACCCAAGGTGACGGCTGAGGATTAAAATGGCGCTGCACTTTATACCTTCCACATTTACTGTCAGCTGCTGATAGGCTGGTCTTGCTCTTTGTTAGCCCTGCGCTAAATGAGAGCTAGGGTGACGAACCGAGAGACTTACCTCACGTCTGTAGAGCCGAGGTTTGGACGTTCACACTTGACATCACATTAAGCTCCACGTTTTCTGTCATGGCTTGACTGACGGTTACAAGTAGCGCCCCTGACATTGAAGAACATTCCAGCTGACAGGGTGGTAGGCACTAAAGAGATGGGTGGGGAGGTCTACAAAATGAGAACTTCAGGACCCAGCGAGTTCCTACAAATGGCTAATGGCTATTCAATTGCTCATGTGAGGCAAGATATTTCAAATTTAACAGCCACCTTCTTAATAATGAGTCACTCAGACTGACAGTTTTGTTACATACCTGTACTTAGGTCCAAACTACAGGCTACCGCTAAGCTATTCTCATCGGACCACAGTTTAGATAAAGTAATCGTGTTATCACAAAATCACAAGTGATGCCGAAAAAATTCTATTCCTCTTTTCTTGCTGCTTAATTTACGTTACGGTTCTGCTGACCCAGTACCAGATATTGACTTACCACAGATTTGTGATTTAACTTAAACGTCAGTCCATACTCCGAGATGCTTGTAAAATTAACTCAATAAAAATAGTGCAGATTCTTTTTTTCCCCATAAGGAGTATTTGGCTGCTGGCTTAGGACCATGTCTTAAAAATTAACACCCCTGCTATCAAGTGAGAGGCAAATAAGTAAACAGACTGTCATCCAGAGGACTGCAAGCTTCCCCCATCTTAAGGGGGTGAGCCACTCCTTTGTTAAACAGTGTATGAGAAGCTGAACAGCAAAAAAAACATGAGTGAGTCAATTTGTAACCGGACCTCTAGATGTCTTGTAGTCCTGGAAATCGTAAGGGCAGAGAACACGCATGTACGTGTGGGTACATGGGTACGTCGAGGACTATTTTGCACTGCTGAGACAAAAAAAAATGACTTTTTTTGTTTTCCCTATTTGAGCCATTATAATCACTGACACTCTGGCATCACATGACATGCAGGAGAAAGGGTACCGCGGACGGCTAGGCTGCCGACTCTTGCCAAAGTCACGTCTCCGCTTGAATGGCATGCGATTAATGAGGCCGTTTGATGGAACCGGCTGTACCGTCTAAAACTTTCAAACGATCGCTCTCAGCAGATCCTGGACCTGATTTCTGCTTAAGGATAAGGGGCTGTTCTGACTGAGGAATCAGCACGTCACCACTTAAACTCTACAGCCATAAATTTACATGCATTCCTCCTCTTTTGGATCAATTTCCACTATTAAAGCGAAAGAATGAAACGACCTCTGAAAAATAACCGGTGTGTCTGCTGTTTGTATTTTTCAGCTTTCATTTTGTTCACATTTTTACGACTGTATTTGAGGCTGCAATGATTTCCACTGAAGTGGTTAACATGACATTTTTTGTTTGGCTGATTCGACTAAATAGGCAAGACAATGAGCTTAGCTGAGCTGGAGTAGAAAGCACAGTCCCTTCCAATCAAATCGTTACCCCAGCATATTATACATACATAAAATCCAAACATACAAAAGACTAAATAGTGCTTAAAGCCTAGTTTTGCCTGTGAATAGAAGCCAGTTTTGCAGGCTTGACATCGCTGCACTCCTGGCCACATACATTGTCCCTGGAAAACTGCAAATTGCTTCCCTACCACCCCCAGCTCCCGTTTAATGAGAAACTGGCTCCTTGCACAAAAGCAAGAGCAGTGGAGGCTCCTCGTCCCGGGGGGAGCAGCGCTGACAGGTCGCAATGAATCCAGGGGTCGGCCCATGGGGACGCACGCCGTCTCCCTCCAGCACAGCACTATCAGCGAAGCGTCTTGGCCGCAAACAGCAGGAGGGAGGGACGATTCATCAGCAGAGTCGTACCGGGGTATAAACAGTGAGCGGGACAGCAGAGGGAGCAAATAAGACAGAACAAGCGTATTAATTATCGGATATCCGGGTTGCAAGAATATTGAGTCACGATCCACCCCCAACCCCCCCCCCCCAAATGAACACCATTACAAAGGCAACTATAGGACCTGCTTTTATTTTGCTTCTGAGACAGGCACACACGTTCACAAGTCTCCCGGCACCTCCTATAGAATGGCCGTGGAGCATTTCCACACGGCGCCCCCTGTAGGAAACACTGCTCCATCTCACCTCTGAATAAAGACACGAAGCAGTCCACTGGAGGTCCACAGGAAACGACGAGAAATAATAGGTGTAAACTTACAGTCCATGTAAATTTTTTTTTTAACCTCAGCATACATTGATATGATTGCTTCAGCGGGACTTTAGAGCTAACGGAATTAGCACGGTACAGTAGTGTGCAACATATTCACTCTGCAGCTGGCGAAATACTGCACATTAAATAAGTAATTAACAAACTGCAGTTATGTGTTCATCCACAGTCTCATATTCTCAGAGCAGCAGCTCATTGGACAGTTCCTCGCCGACCTACAGCATTTGACACTTTTTTTTCCCCCACCCCAAAAGAAAAAAGAAAATCTCACGTACATATATATATATCCACAGTTAGGTCTAAAGATTCACTACAGCCTTTTTTAGTGCATTTAACAGGCAATAGGTGTGGAAAAAGCTGGCGGAAGCTTCAAGGACACAGGACAACAGCCAAAACAAGCAGCGTATTCGGTCTAAGAAAGGTCACCTTAGTCCACACTTCAGCAAGGAGAAATGGGCCCACGGGCTCATAGGTCAAGGATGGCCGTGGAGCTGAAGATCAGCCTTCACCGTGGCCACAACGGCTTCAAAATAACACTTAACATGCCTGGTTCAAGCAGGCTTTCACCGTTACAGTGCAATTTTCGAGCCCATGGAAGCTTTGTGAATTTATAGGTGCCCTACTCCTGGCTCTATTTAAGGATATACAACAAGGAATGTTCCAGAAACCTGCTCTTCAGTTCATAAGAACTTAGTCAACCCATGTCCCATTTTTATCCTTCCTAGTTTTCCCCATTACGCCCCAAAAATGGATATTGAACAACTTTGGGCAAAAATGCCCCATATCTTTCATTTAAAAGACAGTAATTTTATTATAAATAGCAATAGTTTTAATGCTTTTAGTATCCCATTTATAAACGGGCAGATGTTTCAAGCCATGCTTTGTGATTTATTTATATTTTTTTTACTAAAACACATGTAATTCTTAAAGACTATGTATACTCATAAATATGCCATAAATATGTCAGATCATTAGTTAAATGAAACACAGAGGGGCACTCTCAGATTAACATTAAATATACACACCTACAAATAGGTCTCGATGGACCTGAGCTAATTATGTCGCTACTTAAAGTTGTTCTGGGGTGAGAATGGCCTTCATCACCCCCTAAATGTTAGTGCCTCTTAACAGTGTCATTATAAATATACAACAGGAGTTGATTTGGTAGAGAAGCATCTAATTAGTGTGTAATATGACACATGTTGAGCCTGAAACATCTAGCACAACCAAAGGAAGCCCTGGAGGCCACTGGTGTATTTTGACCTCCAGTACACCTGGGGGCACTCTTACCCTTTTCACTAGACCAGTGCTGCATGATATTGCTAAAAGGCATTTTCATTTTAACACTTCAGGTGTCAAAGGTAGAGACTGAACTGAGAAGATGGAAAATTGAATGGAATGGAGTTTCATAAGTTTATATAGAAGTGAAGTTGTAAGATATATATTTTTAATGTGTTTCAGTGTTTTTGTCTGACATAACTGTACTGTTTGATTGCCATCAGACTTATGAACTCACCAGTGACTGTTCATCCACTCCAAGGCCAACACTCATACTTAGGACTCACACACTTACAAATAAAGACTCCCAGGGCTGTGGTGTAACCTTGCGTTTAGTGTTACATGTTAGGAGAACCTGTATATATCGCTACCCCAGACTTATGCCCACCAAGGCCCACATGTGTCACAGGTGCACGGAAAACTGAGCAACGCACAGCGTGGTAATTAGGATCGTTTCTCCATGCTCAGTTTGACAGACACGGTAAAACGGAAGTGTGACGGCGGTTGTGCGCTAAACAGGATCAGGTGAGCAGGAACACAGCTCTGGAGCGGCATTGAAACTGAATGGAGGACAGCAGAGACTCAGGCATAAAAGATGAGTTCTGGGATCTGTCCACCTTGCACGCCCGTTCCATTGGTGCTCTCCGAGGAACACTGGAACTGGAAGGTCACCTTCCCACACTGGACTTCCGTCATACCCTCCTGGCCGAAATAGCTAAGCTCATTGCCGTCCAGGATGACACTGGCCGTGTAGAATGTGTCCGGCTCAATCTGCACCGGATACTCAAACCAGACAGGGAAGGTGTTGCTGGAGCCGTCCGAGAAATACTTGCTCAGGTTCTGACCCAGTACAACTCCCTGGCGCTTGAGTTCGATCTTGGCACTGTACTCCGCTGACCCGCAGCTGGAGCCGTAGAGACCGAAGCCAGCAATGAAGATGCGCTTGTCGACTGCGAACTGGATGCTGTCACAGCGTCCGCGGTAACGCCATTGGTTGCTCCGGTAGGCACAGGACTGGAAGCGGTGGCAGCGTTGAGGCACCAGACCTGTCCTGGGCTGGCTGACAAACTGCAGGTCTGGCTTCTTGGCTGCCGTGTACCAGAGGAAAATGTCATTGGTCTCAGTGAGGGTTAGCACGCCAGACTGGGCGGCACCATTGGCAAAGTCGTCCAGGGCCATAGTGGGAATGCGAATCAGGTAGACGGCCTTGCCCAGGACCTTGCGTTTGTTGTCGATGGAGAGTGCCAACTCCTGCCGTTGGCATTCAGCTTCAGCCCAATTCATTGCTGCCTCAAATACCACCATCTCCTTGGCGTTGAGGGTCTCCCGCTTGAGGATGCTCTCCAGTGTCTTGCAGTCGATGTCGCAGAAGCCCTCAGACTTGAGTGCCAGCTCAGCTTGTGCATCGATGACTTCCCAACAGCGCTGTGTCAGGTCAGGCTCCTCGAACAGGCAGCTCTGCGACAGCAGCACACATGCATTCTTGGCGCTCAGGCTAGTCTCCAGGAAGTTGACGCAAGCTCGCGCCAAGTGGGGCACGATGTATTTCTTGGCTGCATATAGGGTGGCCAGGACTGTGTCGGCACTCAGGTCGATCTCATCGCAGTAGATGTACCTACAGAAGAGGAACACAGACCGCAAACAGATCTCAGTCATCTAACATCCCCGGTACCAATGACTTTCTTATCTACCTAAATGTCAATACATATTTTAGACCTCGTAGGATTGCCTCAATTTCATCCCTAGGAGTTATGAGACACCAGGTCAGGAAAACAAAAACATACTAAACAGCTCTTCTTGTGCTTATTTGATGACCAGCAGGGTGCGCACAGATGTAACACCAGTACAACCAACAATATAAAGAAATGTAAAAAAATAAGTTAAAACTGAGGGAAAAAAATATATCAAAGCAGAGCATTAAACTGGCTGTAAAAGATTTAAAATTACCGATATTCAAATTATTTTATGTAAATAAATATTTTTCCAATTAGCATATGAATATGCTAATCTTCTGAAAGGTTACAACATGCAAACCTCTTTGGCAACCTCTGAAACAGGATCACGAGATGCCATTTAGGGATGAAATACTCAGCGTAAGCACAAGTTCAACCCTCCCTGGGGACATTATTTAGCATAGAGGGCTTCCACCCACAAGCACACGGGACTGGGACCTCTTCAGCCGCCACCGTTACCCCCTTTCCGTCTTTGTCTCCGCGTCATCATGCACGGTGTGTCCGACATCCCGGATCCCGGACAAAAACGGGGGAAGAAAATCCCAAAGTGGTTTTCACAGCGGAACAGAAAGCCCTCTGTTTGTTAACTCGGAGTGTGCTCACATGTTCTTCCCACTCACTGGCCCTTGTTTCCACAAAGACCATGGGAAATCAGAAGAGCTTCAAAGCTGCCCCCGCCCATCACCACTAAAGGGCATGGGGCTCTTAGAAAGGCTCCTGAGCTCTCATGACAAAGAAGACTCTCAATAATAATAATAATAATAATAATAACAATTGGGAAAATGAATAATTTTCCCCACACGCATCAGAAAAGTGTCCTGTTTTATTTTCTCACATAATGGAGATGCATAAATTCTCGAAAGGCCTGAATTCTGATGTGTGTCATGCAGTACATTTTCAGAATGAACTGATGTGGCATTTTGAGGAAAAAACATTAACTATAACGCCATTAACTATAGGGTGGAAATTAATTGAGCTGTACTTTCCAGAAAAGGTATTACTCAGCTGAATAGTACAGTGGATCCACCTCAGTTCATGTTGCATTTAGACAACAATTAAATACAAGAAGATACTGTGTGGGGGGGGAGGGGGGGCCTGAAAGAGTCATCAGTTAAAAGAGAGGTTTACTTCAGCAGGGCGAGAAAGGCAGGCGGCTCCACGTCGGGGATCCGGATCTCATCGTCGCCCTCGGCCAACTCCCCGTAAAACATGGCATGGAACACGGAGCTGCCCACGGCCAGAACGTACTGCGTGGGAAAGAGGGAGGAAAAGAGAGGGAAACCGCTAATGAGTGGGTCACACCACAAGGGAGGGCAATTTTTTTAAGCCCTGTTGTTTTAGTCCATGCAGCAGTCACACGGTCACTTGCATAGAAGACGTGGCTGTGGAACAATTACAATGAACGCCCCCCCGCCCCAATCCCCTCAAAACCAAAGACACCATTATCCATGCTCACACACTCATGAGCCCCCCCTACTGTCTGCACTGCGAAAATCTTTTCCTTTCTTCCCCACCCCTTACAGACGACCCTGGTCTTGAACCTCACTGATTCTGCACAGTCGCTCATTTATAGCTTTTCCTGCCCAGGCGACAACTTCCCCATATTGCTGCTTTTCACTCTAATAACGCCACACTGGACACGCATACAGACCATTGCTACAGAGGGGATGGGGGGGGGGGGGGGGGCTCAGCACAGAGGGTGATGCCGGATGCAGAACTGGTGACCATATTTGCAGGAGATGTTAAACTGCTGTTTAGCAGCTGAGGCTATATCAGTTCTGTGTGTTTGGCTGCCATGGATCTGAGCTAAATTCGGCGTTTCCTCCTGCGGTTTTACTAAATCTGGTCGTTACTTCCATCCCACTTCCAAAGGCCCGGCTGGAACGCACCTAGTGCACGCACAGCTGGTATAATTATTGTTGTAACCGTCGCCCAGGGGAACGAGGCACTGCGGCTGTTTCCGGGTGTCACGGTTTAGCTGGACTAAAATAGTAATAAAAATAGATTTTAAAAAACTTGGGCAGAGATGATTTTTTTCCCCCTACAGTCTGCAGCTTGAAACTGAAAAGAGCAGATGAGGGATTAGTGAATGTGATGAAAAGTTCAGCCTTTCATTGACCCTGGCTTTGAACATTCATGAAGACGGCAGGACACCCAGCCGGTGATACGGTGACTGAGACAAACTCAAGCTGCATATTTATTTAGCAAATGCTTTCATCCAAGGCGACATGCAGTCGAGAGATTGGGGTCAAACAGTACCAGGAGCGACTGGGGGTTAAGGGCTCTGCTAAGGGGCCCAGATCACTCTACTGACACGGGGATTTAAACCGACGACCTTCTGATGACTGACAGAGTGTCCTAACCTGCCGAGGTACAAACTGTAGCACCAGTAAGAGTAGTATGAACCTGAACAGCAAAAAATAAAAATATTAAAACAGCAAACAGGATCCAAGGTGAGTCAGCTGCTGAGGTATTCTGTTTTTTTTTTTTAAGGGGGGGGGGGCGCAAGTATGTTTTTTTTCTTTCTCTGCATTGCACGCACGATAAGTGCTCCATATCACAAAACTGCAACAGGAAATAAGCTGCAAATATAAACATGCGTCTGAATGCCAGCTAAGAAAACACCGTGGATGTCCCAACCGCACCACGTCCGTGCTTTACAATTTAAATAGGAAACTAATGTTTTCCGGAAATGCACTGAGTGGGATGGTAGAAAATAGAAAAATCTGGATTCCATCCATGCCGCAGCATTCCGAAGCAGGGATGAGCATCAGGGGATATCAGCTACCGGGTGACAGGTTTCAGTCTGCAGCCCTGGTGGTGAGCGGGTTTTGGACGACTGGATAAGAACTGAACACCCCTGCTGTTAATGGGTTCAGCCTTAAATTTGACATTATGCTTTTCAGAGCAAAGCTTATCAATCACTTGTCATGCTCACAGGGATCCATGCCCTCCCTTCATGAGTTCATACCAAAGCATAGTTATGACAAATATAAGGGGATTCTGTACCGCTGCAGACCAGTAGATGGCAAAGTAGTTAAAGGTAAAATAAACACCCAAACAGGGAAACTGTTTCTGGACGAGGTACTGAAACTGAATTTTGTCAGTAAATATATAACCGTATAAAACACACCTTCAAGGGCTCTGATCTTTAAGCGTCCTGTGATCAGCACAAGACTCAACAGGTGAGTAGAGCCCCTCTCCTTGTCCTGATTGCCACGGCAATGTAACCCATGCCGGAAACAGGCGAGATTCAGCACTGCACCAAAGTCACGAAGACCCCAATGCTGAGATCGCAGCGGGGAAGTTGGGGGTCCCATAGGGGACATGGCACAGCCCGTGCTGTCAGCATTCGCTTCGAGGGGGGGGGGGGGGGGGGGGGGGGGGGGGGGGGGGGGGGGGGGGGGGGGGGGGGGGGGGGGGGGGGGGGGGG